>JAQPPZ010011360.1:0-44978 GCA_028583015.1 Wollemia nobilis
TTTGATATTTCAAAAACTACAAAATATAGAGTCTTCGTTATTTATACCCAAAAATTTATCATGATTGATATCAATAAATCTTTACGAGAGTGAATCATTGTTAAGTACGGGGGTATGTTGTAGATCCAAACCATGGAATATAAAAATATGTTTTTTATATGTAATAGATTTCATGAGGTGGGGTATATTAAGAGATCATACCTTAAGAACATTCTAGTAGAAACATATGTATAAAACTACAAGAGAAACATATAAATGAATATGGATGAGGATGATTTTTAATTTAAAAAATAGGTCCAAAGTGATGAAAGTAAATAAATAGTGGAGACTAGTAAGTAAGGATATTTGAAGACATACCAATACTTTCGAGGCTTTAGCGTATGAATAAAAAGCAGATCAAATCTTAAAGGAAATGGTATAACATGATTATAATATTTATAAGAAACTACCTATCCAGTTTGAGATTGATTTAGGGATGAACATTTTTACTAAACCTAAGTAATATGCCTGATCTGATCTTCAAAACTCCCTTAAAGTACCATACACCATTCATGAGAAGGAAAGTGGTAAATAAAATATAAAGATAAACCTTAATAACTCTACCATTAAAAAAAATACCAAAATATGAGTATGATAAGTCAAAAGCATATCAAAGCTTAGAAGAACTAGTACAACAAGATTATAATATTAGTAAGGAATAATCTATTTAGTTTGAGCTTGATTTAGGGATGAACATTTTTATTGAACCTAAGTAATGTGCTTCATATGATTTTCAAGACTATCTAAAATTACCATGCAACATTCATGAGAAGGAAATTTATAGATAAAATACAAAGATATATATTGAGATCTTTATCATTAACAAAAAATAGGGAAATATGAGCATGATAAGTCAAAATATTCCTTAGCAAATCGAGGAGATAATATATCTAATGAAAAGGAAAGTTATGAAATATTATTGAGGAATAGAATAATAAAACCTACCCCCAATAATTTCAAGGCAAAAAGAGGAAAACCTTCATATTATCAAGTGAGAGCTAAAGAAGTAAGAACAAACTTAGAGAAAGGAACACAATTGAATTTGGTCAAAATTTTCTTTACCATATAGTAAAATGATATTGGTAATTCATAGGAGGGGCTAGTTACCCCTAATGAGACATGATTACCATATCATACATCATAAAGGGTGTTAATACCCCCTCAAATCAAAGGTGTATCGAGGACCTTTGTTTAAATAATAAGCCTCATATTATTTGTATGTAGGAAACTACCATTATAAAGTAATAAGTTTCTAAAACTATGAATTCAATATGTGTAAGATGTGAATGGGATGCTATGAATTCAAAAGAAGAAAAAGGGGAAATTCTAACATTTTGACATTTAGTTAGAACCTCTTGTGAAACCATTCATACAACTAGGAATCAAGTAGCCTCATTAGTCACATGTTCCTTTGTAGATATTTATTTCATACTTATCAATGTCTATGGAACTACAACTGAATCAAATAAATTATAATTTATGGAGTGGGATTGAATCCATTAGGAGAAGTAAAGACCAAGAAATATAATTCATGATCATAAGAGATTGTATTTTCATAACCAAGCTGGATGAAAAATTTAGGGTAATTAGGAAAATAAACCAAAGAATGAGATATTTCTCAAATTTTATTGAAAATAATAATCTATATAAATTTGAGTTTGAATAGGATAACTATACATGGATAAAAAATAGGAAATGCCATAACTTGAAAGCAGAAAAATTAGATAGATGGATACTTTTAGATCATTGGTAGATAAAGGGACATGCTAAAATTAATATCTTGATGAGGAATGGTTCAAATCATTGGCCAATGAGATAAAGTGGTAGTACATGAATTAAAAAGAGGATTAAATTTTAAATATGAGTATATATGGGAATTTCATCCTCAATTTGTTAATATAAGCACAAACATGGAATTATTTAGGAAATGATGGGCTATATACACTTTCAAAAAAAAATAAATCAGTGAAATCTAAATTAAAAGAATGGAACACGAATACTTTATAAATTATTTTTAAGAATAATTAAAGGATAAACCTTTAAAAATGTAAAAAGATAAGCACACTAATCCTATCTTAGAGAAAATACATTACTTAGTGAATATCATAACATTTTGAGTAAAAAGAAAATTTTTGAAGACTAAAATAGAAACAAATTTGGTTAAAAGGAGATAAAAATATAATATTTTTTCATATAATATTAATAACACAAAGAAAAACATCTAGGATCAGTAGAATTGAATCGGTATAAGGGGTTTGGATTGAAGAAACTATCAAAATATGAAAGGAGGAAAATATTTTTACTAAAATATTCTAGGATAAGAGAAGATTAAATTTCTTAATGATAAACTACTACAAAAAGTATCTTAAATTATAATTTTGGACTTTATTACATTATTTGGTACTTAGAAATATTTTGTAAATAGTTTTCAAATATGTGGTGTGAAAGTGTCTTGTAAATATGAGACATTTTGCGTTTAGTAATCATTAGAGGTTTGGTTTTATTAGGATTCAATAAAATATATTTCTTAAATGATAAATATGAAGAGTCATATTTTTTTGTGTTTTGAATGGGTTTTTTCTTCAAGTAACTAGGCTTGAACAACACATATCGACTTAGTTCAAATTTTGACTTGTCTAGCCTAAGGCTTCATTATTAAAGTAGTTTACCATGCTTTATAATGTGTGAGAAATATTTTTTTATAGGTAGATTTAATAAAGCTATATGTCTTTGACAAGATGAAGACCTTTGGTTTTTGATGTTTACATTGATGTCTTAAACATGGTGAGAATTATCTACCATAATTTAATTTTTTGTAGATCCACCTACATCAATGTTATAATCATAGTATATTTTATTTACATGTGCACATGATACCACCACTAGAGACATCCTTTGCATGTAAAGATCATTCATATTTTATTGGAAGCACACTTTCTAGTGTACCCGAGGACTTTTACCAACAATAATGTTGGCTTAACAAATTAACTTTATTTTTTATCTTGGCTTCTCTTGACATTGTGTTTGTCTATTATGATTTACCAATGGATTTTTTGCCATGTAAATGTCAACTATAATATCCCCACCAAGAACTGATGATGTCCACACATTCTCACAATATGAATTTTTTATCCATCTTCTAGAGTAGACATCGACTACCAAAAATGTTGATAATACTACATTCCTTCCTTTCTAAAGAAGTGTTTAGACTATTTTTAATCATGTTGTTTTCTATGAGTCCACATGGATGTAAACATTATTTTTTCTGTGTGTCATTCATCATGGCCAACTATGAACAAAATCTACAAAAGTGCATTGATAATTGAGTTGAAATTAGGCACCAGGGTTAGTCATTGATCTTTTAAGAAATAATCATGCTTTTGACATGATTCTCTTCAGCATTGTATATGACAACATCCATTTATTTTAAACTTTATGTGCTCTATAATAATTCCAAGTTGTTCAGAGTGAAATCTTGCTAAGGTAGAAGTCTACAACTCAAAAATGAATGAACAAAAGTCTATGACATGTTTTAGATCCAACAAAGTTTTTTTCTCTTCTCAGACATCCATGTGGAGGTTGGTATTTGGTCTACATATGCTAAAGTTCCAATGATAATTTTGACATCACGTCACGCTCTACAATGTAGCTCTAGTATTTTCTATGTTACACTATCTAAAAAAGAAATAAATATGTTACATAGGTGGACACATCGTGCTACCTTATTATGTATGCACCATGTCTCCACCTTGAACGTAAAACACCATGTCTTTCTCTATCCTACAAATTTACATCCTTCAATCATGTAACACAAGAAATATAGTGTTGTCTTGTTGCACTATATACTTAGCCATTCTCTTAGTCTACTTCCATTTGGATGATCTTTTTTATGTGGTAGAAAATCTAGGTTTTGCTACTTAGCCATTGCCTAGATGCATTTGACTTATGATTTTTCTCTTTTGGTCCATATCCATATGCATTTTACAATATTTTGACCATATGAATATGCAAGTGTCTTCCATTTGCATATTTTTGTGGGTGAATGAAAATAACCCTACATTGCTTCTATATGCATTTTCCACCTCGAATTTTATGTTGGAGTACAAAGTAATCAGTAAACTTGACCATTGAGGAAGAAATATTTAGTATTTTGAGTATAGGGGACAAATTTAAGAAATATTGTGATTAATATCAATTGTGTGACAAGAAATAATAATAGGGATGCTAATTTTATAACTCAAAACTATGAAACATGTAACACATATAGGTGAGAACTACTATCAACATTCTTAAGATCCTTCTTATTTACCAACTTTATTTTGAGGAATAGATAGTCATAGATTACGATTGTTTTGGCTTGCTCCATGAAACTTATATTATCCTTGGCCCTAGCATCTCTTAGATTGAGGTTTGTTATGGAGACCTAACAATCATGATATTGCATTTTACATTTAGAATTAGAGACCATCAAGGCTAGCTAAGCCAAATACAATGTAAGGATCTATGGATTGAAATTACTCCTCATCCTTATTTTTACAAGTTGTGTAATTATTTGAATTTATTTAATTTGGATATATTGCAATATTTGTTTTAATTTTCTAGAATTACTAGAGCAAACTAAAAGTTGGGGGAGGGGATTATGAATCCATTGGTTGCTTTTGTGTTGATAAAATTATAAGTAATGGCCTAAATAATGGGATGATTTGAGTGGTAGGAGTTAAAAAAATGGGGATGGTGATATCAAGCGTAGTGCATGAAGATGTTGATTGAATATAGGGAGCCATTAGAAGAACTATGGGAGTGGTTGCCATTGTGATTGTCATACTAGGGTTGGGGTCAATGGGGCTAAAAGAATTGAGAAACTAGGGGGTTATGGGATGGTAGTGATAATATTAATTAAATAAGTAGGGGAAAATAAAATTGTATCCAAGGAGATAGTGGCTTATGGTCACATTCTATAAGTATCCTTCTTTTTCCTTTATTATAGTGGAGAGACCTCTTCATGCACTTATATTTACTTTTTATTCTACAATGTGGTTTATGGAATTTATTGAAAAGATGATGCCATTATAGCTAGAAGTACATGTTTTGCTAATTCTATTGAGTTTGGAGGTAGATGGAAATAGGTGGTGGCCAAGGCTTCCTATGGTATTAATGCAGATTATTCTATATGTACAATCTCTTCAACTATTACCTTTCTCTAGACTTTGAGTTTCTACTTATTGATATCAACTATCATCCTTTTAGTAATTATCTTGTATCATATACATGTATTTTCCTTCTTTTACATAGCCACTATGAAGACACTCACACTTATTCTAGCGATCCAAATGCATGCTTTATGAAGTAACTTATTTCTCATGAAAGGTTGGAGGAAGGACATTACCATATTTAGTATTAAATTTATGTTATATAAATTTAAATAAATTTTCCCTTCATTGGTTGGATGTGTTAGGCTAGGCTATAGTATATTATTACATTATGTTTTATTTTTATTTTCTATATGTTATTCTTGCTAATGGATAATATAATGTTAGCTTATAATAATATTTGTTAGTCTAGTAGCTATTATTAGAGTTGTTGATAGATTTTGTTAGCATATTGTTAAAGGATATTTTTAGCCTAACTACGTTGTATAAAGCCATCATTTTATGAATTAAATAGTTGATCATTTTACAACATTAGTATCAGAGTGGATGAAATTATGATGGATCTCTATCTAAACTAATAGTGAGCTCATATTAGAGAGCCTGCAAATGGGTATAGAAGGCACAACATTATAGAATTTTCAAAGTGTTGGATCAAATTTGTAATAGTTCTCTTTGCTAAGATAATTTAAATTTGAAAAATTAGTTCATGTTGTTTTTATTGTAGCAATTGTGCATCAAAGTGGAAGTACTGACATGTTGTAGCATTTTATTTTTTGCTCATAGATCAAGCAGTGTCATATTAAACCCTATTTTCAACTTGATGAATTGAAGATAAAGGCCCATTTCAGGTGAAGTTTCATGTTTTCAATGCAAATATTCTTTTAAAAAGGATTAATATTGATAAATTTTATACCTGTGGCGATATTATTGCCAAAATTTCTAGGTTTAAGTATGGTGCTCTTGATTTCGGTGCAATATTTTTCATTTTTGAGGCATCGACCACTTCGTGGGTATGCATTTCCAAGACACCACCATAGAGATTGAAATAAGATCAATGATTTTTGTTGAAGCCTAATATGCCATGTGATAAAATCAGTATATATTTTCTTTGGCATTTTTCATTGGTTCATTGTTGTTGTCGTGGAGAGAGTTGTTTCTATTGATGTCTGAATGGCCGACACCTTGCATCCACATGTATTTAATGAAAGAGGTGAAAACCTCTATAAATACTAAGTATATTTTAATTGTAAGAGGAGGAGAAACATTTTGCTGAAAAACTTATCAAGTTCTCTACATAAATAAGAGATATTTGGCTTTTGATTTTGCAAGTGACTTTATGTGTGATTTCCTTCTATTTTATGCATTTCTCTTTTATGCTCATATTTCTTATCTACTATTAAAATTTAAATTCTGCATATGAGTTTGAATATTGCTGGTGAGGAAGTGAGTTTTGGAATGAAATCCTGGAGGTTATTTGTGCAAGGTTGTAATTAAATTTTGTTGCTCTCTTTTATTATATGTTATTTATATGCTTAAGTAAAATTCCTACTATTAATATTTCCCCAATACTATACCTTCAGCCTATCGCCATATTTTCCTTTCTTTCCATGATTTCCAATTTCTTTCCCGCAACTCTAGTCTTCAACACTATAGGATTTAGTAAGGGATCTAGCCTTCTATGGATATCATTCTGAAGGAATTTTCTCTTTCCCTTAGCCTTTCAATGTTGGTCGAGTTCAGGGTGCACAAGTGATACTATTTTGGACTTAGGTATACTTATGACCAATAGGTTTTGGCATGCCCGATGGGACCTTGAAAGTTTCACTTTCAACAATATTGAGGTTTGATGTTCACCTTCATGTTGTACAATTAGAACATTTGGTGACTCAGCACTACCCATAAGCCTCTGAACATGGAGCAAACGAGAGCTATATTTCATGATCACAAGATTGAAGGCCAAAAATATTGAAAACCCCATTAGGTTTTTTGAACTCGACACCCAAATATTACATGAACACCCTAGGTTGGTCACCCTACCACTTACATCCTTCGCAACATCCTCACAAATAACTAGTGTGTTTTTTGTTCCTTCAAGTCCAGCTAGTACTGCTACTAGTGTTCCACCTCCTCAACAACACACACCAGTCCAAATGGCCCAAAATCCTCCACTAAGGCAATTTTTAGCATTGAATAGTTTGGAGGCCTTGAATTTACAAGAACAAAATCCAGTTCCCCAAGATAATTTGAAAGCTTTACCGACCTATGATGGTATTGGTAAAACTACATATGAGCATATCCAAGATGTACCTTCTTTGATGACCATCCATGACATAACAGATGAATATGTGAGGATAAAATTTTTGGTATTATCATTGAGAGGGAATTGTTGTATTGGTATCGATCGTTGCAATAAAAAACTATTACATCATGGGATCATTTAGGGGAGTTATTAATTAAGAAATTTCATGAACAAGATGATCCATTTTTCTTGCTGCACCAATTTAATGTGATTTAGAGGTATCCATAGGAGGAAATAGCGGACTTCAATGTCATATTCACCAGAAGCTGGAAGAGAGATCCTAAAGGTCTTTAGCCCACCCATGAGTAAGCTGCATTCTATTATCTCAGAGCTTTTAACATAGATATTGGCTTGGCTATCTGAAACTACAACATGATTATGTTACCAGAGTTATTCAAACAAGTGTAGAAGGCAGAAGCAGACTTGATTGCCATAGGTAGGCTTCCCCCAAATGTAATAATGCCCATCCTACCTAATATTCCACAACATTTGTATTTGGGTTCATTTTCATAGCCTATGCCTTCCATGTATCATGTCCCATTATGGAGCCCAAGTGCACCTCAATTCACACCCATTCCAGCTCCCTAGCTCCCTACTCCAGCTATTCAGCAATTACCTGCTCCAAGATTTTCATAATTTCCCACACCCATTTCATTCTCGACATTACCTGCACCACCAAAACCTCTACCTTTACCAAAACCTCCCATACCCTCAAATCCTGATCCTTACATGGTACTATTACATGAGGTGAAATCTGCTAATTCAAATATAAGAGCAATGGGCAATAAAATCATAGATATTGAAAGAAAGCAAGTCAAGAGAGATTTCTAATCTAGGATATTTCAACCTCTGCAAATCACCAATGAACAAGCGATTTCAACAAGAATTAGAAAGATGCCTGAGAGGAACTTGATTGTATTAACGAATGAGGAAGTTGGCCCCACAGATAGAATATACTGGTGCTCTAAATGTAATGATCCACACGGTGAGGAGACTTACATGGTTTATTTGAACTATGTGTAAACACTAGCTGCAAGATATTTTGGAGGTTAGGTTAACATGATTACCAAGATAGATCACAACTTCATGGTTCCATCTAAAGAACAAGTCTCAGTTCTCACAATAATTGGGAAGAAACCAGTCACAATAGATCTAGCTAATATGGAACCGTTAATGGTACCTGTTGACCCAAACATGTAAAATGAGAGGAAACAAGTACAAGTGAAAGCTCCCACTTCAAAACCAAAGCCAGATTCACCTTTTCTATTAAAATATCTTTTGCCACCATGAGAGAAGTAAATATTACAATAAAAATCTTCGACTTCGCAGGCAAGAGCTGAAACAGAGGAACAAGCTAGAGAAAAGGTCAAGTACCCATCGTTGACTAAAATATAGAGGGTAGAAGCAACACAATAGTATCGAAGCAAATATGAGGCCACTAGAGAAAATAAAGAGTCTGGTACATCTGCATACAATATTGTTGAGGAGTTGAAGGAGATTCCTACTAAGGTTAGTCTTTATGATGCATTACAATTACTTGGGCAAGTAGATCTATTACAAGAATCATTGAATTTTGTGGAATATAATGGGAAAAATCCTACCCAGACTATTTTTTTTGAAACATTAACTACCTTAGCCACTGGAAAGAATATACCACCCCCTTTCTATTTGTAACTCAGGATGGAGGGTTGGATAGTGCACAATTGCATGATTGATTATGGTGCTCCGACAATTGTCATGCCAAATGCAATTTGTGAAGTCATGGGTATGGAGTATACAAGGAGTAAACCTGGTTTCTTGCATTTTGATGGGACACCCAGTGGGTGTAATCAAGGATATCCCCATTGTCCTACATAGCATGCCTCAAATCATGGTAATTCAATAAGTAGTTGTGGTCAATTTGGAGCCATATTTTAGTATGTGTTTGTCAAGAGAATTCACTACCAAGCTGGGAGGATACCTTTCTTTGTATTATTCTCACCTAGATATTCCCTTCAAAGGGAAAAGAATTCGAATCTATAATGAGAAGAATTCTACTTTTCATATAGAGAATATAGAAGAAGAAGAAAAGTCCACAAACTCTATCAACATGGTAACTAAAGAATTGGAAGAACCTAATTTGATGGATGAAGTTTTGGATGAGCTCTGCTTAGAAGATGAGTTTTCAATGTTCAATTTTAATTCTATGATGGAGACAAAAATTAGTTGTTACTCCATTACAAATCCTGAAGAGGTTGAAGTAAATATGCCTCAAGATCAAGACTCTATGCCTGATCAATTATGGAAGATGTACTTTGATAGAGCAAGATGCAAAAATGGTGTACGAGTAGGGATTGTTCTTACTTATCCCTTTGGCATACATTAAACATATTCATACCGATATACCTAGATTTGTACTAAAAATGTTGCTAAGTATGAAGCGTTGTTCCTAGGTTTGAAGAAAGCAAAAAAAATGGTAATTAAACAACTGTAAATTTTTGGCGACTCTGAATTGATTATAAATCAAGTAACAAACAAGTGCATCTCCAAGCAACATTATCTCAAGACATACTACAACAAATTTTGGGACCTATTTGAGGATTACACAATATTGAATATTCAAGCCATCTCACGAGAGAAGAACAAGCATGCTGATCTTTTAGCATATCTTGGTGTAAACTTCTCTCCAATCGAACATGTAGTGAAGAAACCTAAGACCATGAGGTTAGTTTACAGACCTTCAGTCCTAGACAAGAACATGTACTGGCAGGTGTTCAAAAGTGACAAGCAGATTGTAAATTTTTTGATAAGATAAGCAAGCACTATGGAAGAGAACACTTGATGAGGAGGAAGCCAAAGGATTGATTCAACTAAGGAATAATCATATCCCAAAAGGATTGATTATGCTCAAAAGCATTTTTAATCAAAATTATAGGGCAGAGAAGTGTAGGATCAAAGTAGATGATAAGTACACTAAACTGGAATTGAGTCCCTATAAATCTATAAATATTGGGACAGATTGTACTCCCAAGGAATTAGAACAAATCAAATATTTGTGTCATTAATTTCCTAACATTGTTTCTTGGAGCTACAACAATCTGAAGGGATATAACAAAAATATGATACAACATACCATTGAGCTACAAGATGGGGTAAAACCCTTCAAACAAAAGCAGAGACCGGTTAATCCTAAAATTTAAGTATTGATGAAAGCAGAGCTGCTAAAAATATTGGATGCTAAAATTATTTACCTAATCAAGAATTCAAATTGGGTGGCAAATTTAGTCCCAGTACAAAATAAGAATAAAGATATTCACCTATGTGTTTATTTTTGAAATTTGAATTAAGCATCACTAAAGGATCATTATCCTTTACCCTAGATTGACCAGATTCTTCATGTGGTTGTGAGAGCTCAGAGATTCTCTTTTTTGGATGGATTCTTTGGATATAACCAAATTTGGGTCAGGGATGAGGACCAACATAAAACAACGTTCACCACAAAATGGGGGACCTTTTCTTATTAGCGAATGTCGTTTGGACTCTCAAATGTTGGAGAAAATTTTCAAAGGGCAATGGACATAGCCTTCGGTGAGTTGTTAAATCACGTTATTGTGATTTATTTGGATGATATGTTTATTTTATATCACAATAGGGAGGAGCACAGATCTCATATAAGGTGAGTATTTGAAAAGTGCCAATAATTTGGCATATCCATCAATCCAAAGAAGTCATTTTTTTATTTAAAGGAGGGAAAGCTTCTAGGACATGGCATTTCAAAAAATGGCTTAGCTATTGATCTAGCTAGAGCCCAAGCTCTTCAGAAGCTTCCATTTCCAGCCAATAAGAAGGATTTGCAATCATTGTTTGGTCAAATTAATTTAGTTTGAAAGTTTGTTGCTGATTTTGCTCAAGTGGTAAAGCCGATGACATAGCTTTTAAAGAAAAATAATGAATTTAAATGGATTGAGCAGAGGAAGCAATAATTTGAGGAGATCAAAGAAAGAATCACTCAAGCTCCAGTCTTGGTAAACCCTTATTATTCCAAGGATTTTATCCTATATGTTGTTGGTGAGCAAGAAAGTTATACAGTGGTGCTTGCATAGAAGGGAGATGATCAAAATGAATGCCCGATTTCTTTCCTAAGCTAAGTCATTCAACCACATCAAGAGAAGTATAACTTAATTGAGAAATAGGTGTATGTGGTAATGAAGTCTCTGAAGAAGTTTTGGCACTTTATTTCATAGAGCAAAACAATAGTTTACATTGTTCATCTAGACATCTGAAGTTTCATTATCCAGGGAGAGCTTGGAGATAGGAGATCTGGATGGGTTTTCCAAGATCCATGAATTTGATGTTGAGATCCGACCAACCAAACTTGTTCAAGATCGAGAATTATACCAAGAACTTGCAAAGAATGCTACCTCAGAATCTATAATTTATGGATATGAATATATAATGGATAATTGTAATTTTGACAATCATCTTGTAGTTGATCAATATTGGACAGAAGAGTTGATCGAGTATTTTCATTCTAGGATATGTCCTTCACATATTAATGCCTCACAGAGAAGGAGATTTAGATTACAAGCCCTCAAGTATATCTTACTACAAAATGGCTTGTTTTATAAAAATATTGATGGATTTCTTCTCAGGTGTGTCAAAGAATTAGACAAGGAGAAAATTTTACAAGAATTTCATTCTAGATTATCGAGAGGTCATTATGAAGGCATACCCATGGCATTGAAGATCATTTGAGTAGGGTACTTTTGTCCCACTCTCTTTGAATATGCTTTCAAAGTTAGTCAAAAGTGTGATAAGTTCCAAAGATACATCGATAGGACCAAGAATGCACCATTACCCCTCCACCCAATTCAAGTAGAAGCACCATTCCATCAATGGAGCTTAGACTTTATTGGGGCCAATGATCCTAACTCATCCACTGGACACAAGTATGTCTTGACTGAGACTGACTACTTCACTAGATGGATTGAAGCAATCTTAACCAAAAAAGTGGACCAGGCCACAGTCATCACTTTTATTGAGGGGTTGATCACTCGCTTTGGTGTCTTTTATGTAATTATAACGGATAATGGAACTCCTTTCATAGGCAAAAAAATCAATGAATTTATGAGTAAGTATGGAATTTATTTGAAAACTTCATCTAATTACTATCCATAAGGGAATGACTTGGCTGAGTCTACAAACAATAACCTACTCATAATTTTGAAGAGGACCTTTGGTGAAAATAAGTAGAGCTAGCACTTGTTTTTGAACCAAGAATTATGGGTTGATCGCATCTTGGTGAAAAAATCTATCAAGACGTCCCCTTATTCCTTGGTATACGATAAAGAAGTGGTTTTGCCTATCCATATTGAATTACCTACCCTTCAAACTTGGTATTTGATTGATGATGAGAATGATGAGTCTGATCCTATGAACATGAGGTTAGCACAACTTTTACAATTGTAGGAAGAAGGGTAGAAATTGTACCAATCCTTCATAGAGTGTATTGAGATGACGAAGAAGTGGTTCGGTAAAAATATTTCTGAAAGGACCTTTAATGTTGGTGACCTTGTATTGAAGTGGAATGAAAAGAATTCAAAGCCCGAAAAACATCACAAGTTCAAGGTAATATGGGAGGGTCAATTTCAGATCACAAGTGTCAATCAAATTAATTCTTTTTATTTGCAAAATATGGACTGTCATGCACTGTCAATTTCATTCAATGGTCTTCATTTGAAGGCCTATTATCAGTGAAAATAGAGATCATAGATGTAAATATGTACATATTTTCATTTTACGTTTCTTTCTGGTTCTGATTAGAAAAGAAAAAAAATGAAAAAGTGTCAAAGCTTGAGACTTCCTAGGAGGTCACCCATCCGAGTGCTACTCTAGGAAGGTTATGCTTAACTAGGTAGTTCTTGAAAAATTAAACCAAAAAATCAAATTGGATGATGTGTTTTGGGGGTCCAAAATTTTGGAGGTAAAAAAAAACAAAGGCCTATAATTTTTTACCCTTCTTGGTTCATGCCATGGCCTTACCTTGGAACCCCTTATTTTTTGTTTTTTGTTGTGGCTATTTTTCCAACTACCTTCCCTATTGGAAAAAAAAAAAAAAACATTTTCCTTTCCCTCCACCAAATTTGAAATTTGAAATTTGAAATTTTGAATTTTAAAATTTGAAATTTCCCTCCAACACTTTCCCGCCCAAATTTTTTCCATCCCTCCTCATACTTTTTCGGACTCTATTTTTATTACTTAAAAAAAAAAAAAACACAACTCCCAAAATTTAAAAAAAGGTGCCTCCAAAAATACCCTTTTTGGGCCCCAAACTACCTGTTTCGTAACTCGACAAAGCCTTTTCGCCCATGCCGACTTTTGCAGTTTTTTTAAATAAGAAAAATTAAAAAGCTCGTTTCATACATGATTTCTCGAAAAGGCTTTTTTGGGCCCCGAAATGCCTATTTCGGAGACCGAAAACATTTTTCCTGTTCAAATAAAAAACAACTCGTTTCCACCATTTAAAAAAAAAAACACATACATTTCCCTTTTCGTATCTCATTCTTTTATCGCCCAAAATACCCATTTCAAGCCCCAAACTATCTGTTTCAAATCCCGAGGTGCATTTCACCTCCAGAAATACCATTTCAGACATTAAAAATTTAACAAAATAAAAAAAATTAACTTTAATTCCTCCGTTAATAAGATTTTCCAACCCTCGAAAAGTCCTTTCCTCATCCCTAAATTGTTTTTTCTCCCTCCGCTTTTCCTCCCCACTTATAAAAAAAATTAAAAAAAGAAAAATAAAAACCCACATGCATTCAAACCCTTCCGCCCTTCTTTTACCCCATGAACCTCCATTTCCATACTAAACTACCCGTAAATTTTACATATTTCCATTTCTAGCCCCATGTCATACACTTCGCCCACTCATCATGCTTTCCAATAAAAATATTCATTATTGGAATGCATGCGTTGTTCATAAAATTAGAAAGGTTTCCAATAGATATGAATGAAAAGTTATAAAAGGAGGCCAACTCTTTGTTTTTTAATCAAAACATTTGCAAGATTTTTGTGTAGAAGTCTTGCGAATTTCTTTTACTCCAACGTTTGCCATTTTTTGCTACATATTCATAGAAAGTTGAAGATGGGGAAGAAATCCACAAAATCCAAGAAGGTGAAGGTGCAAAAAATCCCTAAAATAGAAAATAAGCAACAAAAATCTCAAGTAGAGGAGGATGAATATGTGGAACTAAAACCCTATGATGATCGCTTGGCACAGATCAATGATTGCAATATCACCAATAAAGGAGTGGAAAAATTGTGTTTGGATGTCGAGTTTTCTACACAAAAGATGTCTATTGAAAGTCCCTTTACTATAATGTTTCATTCTCATCTCTTCTGGTACCTATGTACACCCGTGTTCCCATGTCCCGAGCTGATTTGGGCAATCATGCAATGCTATAACACTGGTTCAAGAATTGTCCAAAATGCCCACAGAGAAGAGTTGTTCAGTATTTCGGCTAGTTGCATATGAAATGCATTTGCTTATGGTGTGCAACCTCCATATTATGCCACATTTAAAAAAGCTCATTTTTAAAGAAGAGGAAGGAACATATCAATCCACTATTCACATGTGACAGTTCATGGAGAGCTAGTTATTGAAGACACCATGATTTGGAGAGTTGTCAAAAATGCTAATGCCATTAAAGATTTTCAAGAACCCAAATTTATATTCAATGCTAGCATGGCTGACGGGACTATCTTTAGATTCCATAGTGCACAAATGACAAGCATAATTGGTGCAGTACATTTCACAAGTAGGGTTTTATGCTCCAATCACCATGACAATAACTCCAAACCCAATTTTCTTCGATTGGACAGATTTTTTGGAATGGAGGATACACTCACAATTACGAAAGGTGCAAAGTGGAGAAGATATTACTTTTAGGCATTGTTACCTTTTGGCATGGTATTTTTCCTATCATATGCACTCTCATTTTGCCTTCATAGCAATAAACAAGACATATGAAGCAGGAAAAGCATTGTCAGTATACTCATGGACTCAGAGTTTGTCAAATAAGGAGTCTTATTATAATTTCCATAGGATATTTTTAGGACCCTCCTTGGAGTTAATTTATGGAGTATGCAACAGAGTTCCTAAGGCCATGCAAGTAGAAGTGGTTGATTAGAAAAGTGGTGATTTATTTTTACTAACACAAGGCATGGTGGTTAGAATGTTTGGTTTTACTGGTAAACCTTTTTTGTTGCCATATTTTACAACTAAACATATTTTTACCTTGGAAGTAGCTCGACAAAGTTATTTCATAAATGATAGCTATGGGTCAGGCAAGGGAAAGAAAAATACATGTGCTGTCTTTCAAGTTTTGTGATATAAAGGTTACTCGGAGTGGGCAGAATGAATTAATTGCGAAGACGCTCTATGACCATGGATTGGTTGAGCTCCCACAACGATGGAAGTATGATCCTTTGGGTATTTTTTCCAATAACATCAATGCAAAGAATTTTCATAGTTGCCCTCGAGAAGACATCATACAACAAAGGAATAATCCTGAAGGACATGACCTTGAATGGCATGTGCAGAGGATGATGTCACTTCCTCCTTGGCACAATTTTTATGAGATGGAGGTCGAATATGATTCGATAAATCATCCAAAGCAAGTTCCTCCTCTAGGTATGTTTGAACAAATGAAGGCAAAATTTCCTGATTGGTTTGGTGAGAAGATTGCCAATTGGTGGATCATGAGGGTTCACCGAAATAAGCCCAAGATAAACTATCAATTGGTTATGGATGATACATTTTCAATGATCTATGATGAATAGTATGAAAAGTACCAGCCCCTCTCCCTTGATGATTTAGTACCTAGAAGTATTAGCAGTCTAGATAGAGAAGAAGATATAATGGGACAAGAGGAGGTATCGAAAGAAGAGAGGATAACTATTGAAGATGAAGGAGAAGAGAAATTTACGCTAGAGGAGAAACTCCCACAAAAGAAGAGAAGTGTAGCTATGAGAGTCCCTTTCCCTAATATAGTGAATAAACCCATGAGTGGAGCCCTTTCTAAATTGAGCACCAAATCGCTTCATTTCTAAATAATTGAGCCAATTTCTTCTTCAAATATATATTATTTGGCTCAGCTGGGACAATCATGCCCAATGGTGACAACAATAGACCTGAATGTGGAGAAGGCAAGATCAAAATAAGAGGACAATATTGTGGCACAAAAACATTCACCATCGGCTCAAATGATGTTAGAGGCAACATGTATACATTTTCTTTCTTCTTCTCTTTCTGACAAGCATTTGAGCATCTTATTGAAGAAAATTAATAAGGATAAATTTATGACATCTAACCATTGAGATTGTCAAAGATATTGAGTGTGATTGAGACAGGTTTTGAGGTCTACTCTTCATTAAACAAAAAGGTATGGGCACATATTCCTTGTGAGTGATTGTTGGATGTTGTGAATGCTAAGTTGGAGAGAAAAGGGTTGTTTTTTTGGTAGATAAGATACTATAGCATTAATACCAAGTTTTACAGGTTGACCCAAAACCTTTTACAAAAATAATCCCAGGGTTGTTGTGAACATGTCCTTACTAAGGATCCTATATATGTAAAATCTACATACCACCAAAGCCATTACATCCGGTAAGGCACATAGCCTATTAACAAAAATAAACTTCCCATACAACATTTTGGGTATACCCCAAGAAAACACACCTGCATCATAATTACAAAAAAATAAACAGACACAGATTCCTTCTTTGAAATAGTGGAGAAACAAAAAGTTGCAGACACACTGTTAGGATCCTGCTATAAAATAAACTCAAATAACACACTCTCACACAATTGCTTGGAAATAAACTCAAATAAACATCATATTAATATTCAGAACAAATTACACATTATAACAAAAAATTGCATAAAGGAACAATATCACAATCAGATAGAATCGCAGGCCTCTTCGAGGGGGCAACCTCCTTCAACACTTCATTAATTTGCAAAATATGAATACATTGGTGCCTTCTCGGGTATTTAAAGAGTTCCCTTTCATGGTTGGATTACATGTAAAATGCCACCTAGATTACATGCATAATGCCACCCAAATTACATGCATAGTGCCACTCAAAATACATGCACAATGCCACTCGAATTACATGCACAAGGCCACCTTACATAACCTATCTTCCATGTGTTACATAAAAAGGGTGCCATTTGTCATAGGTACTATATAAGCTAAAACTTAGAACATTACAAAATATTAATCATGGGTACTACCCATGTTATTTACTAATTATTATATCATAGAAGTTACTACATTAAGGGTTAGGATGGGATCCTAACATGTCCTTCCCCTTGAAGAAGCTTTGTCCTCAAAGCTGAAATGAGGAAACTATTGTTGTTGTTGTTGGAGAGATTCCCATGTAGCATCTTCAGGTTGAAGCCCATGCCACTAAACCAAGATCTTTGTAATTGTAAGATTGCAAAGAGTGCGAGTCCAACGATCCAACAACTGCTCAAGTTCAAGTAATATGGAGCCTTCTTCATCCAATTCAAAAAGTGTGGATTGAACCTGTACCTGTGTGTCCACAACTTTCTTGAGAGCGAAAACATGAAAAATCGGATGAAGCTTGGAAGTAGGTGGAGCACCAATTTGTAAGTTGTGGGGCCAATCCATTGTAGAACCTGGTAAGGGCCATAGAATTTTGGAGTAAGCTTCTAGAACCTACGAAGTTGTAGGGATGATTGTTTGTATGGTTGGAAGCAAAGGAATACCATATCACCTACATCAAAACTACACTCAGAATGATGTTGATCAACTTGTTGGCACATCCGATTCTGGGCCATGTTCAAAATTTTCTTAAGTTGGCGAAGGACATCAGTGTGTTGACTCAAAGTGTTGTCAACGGCCTAGACCTTGGAGCTGCCAGGAATGTAAGAGGAAGGGGTAGGTGGAAGGTGCCCATAGACTACTTCAAATGGTGTGAGTTTGGTTGTGGTATGATAGGAAGTGTTGTACCACCATTCGAACAAGGATAGCCATAAGGCACATTGTGTGGGATGATTTGAGACAAAGCAACGAAGGTAGGTTTCCAAGCATTTATTAACAACTTTTGTTTGACCATCCGTTTGTGGATGGTATGCTGAACTCATTTTGAGCTGAGTCCCTTGCAACTTAAACAACTCTTGCCAGAAATGACTAGTGAAGGTGGGATCATGATCAGATACAATGGAGGTGGGCATGCCATGAAGGTGAATGATAGAGTCAAGAAAAATGTATGCAACAATGGATGTTGTATAAGGATGGGCAAGGGCACAAAAGTGAGCATATTTTGAAATGCAGTCCACTACCATGAAAATAACTGACTTGCCTCCATATTTAGGGAGCCCTTCTATAAAGTCCATGGAAATGTCGGTCCAAACCTGATCCGGGATAGGCAATGGATGAATAGTGCCTAGAGAGCACACTATTTCACCTTTCATCCTTTGACATGTGTCACAAGTAGCAACAAAAGAGTGGATGTCCCATTTCATACCTTTCCAAAAGAAGGTGCGCTTGAGTCTCTCATATGTTTTAAGGAACCCTGAATGGCCTGCAGAGGGAGTGGCATACAATTCCTTCATGAGAAACTCTCAAAGTGGGGACTTATGAGGTAGAACCAGGTGTTGATGGTAGCACAGATCATGGCCATTCCAATTATATCTTGGTGCAAAATTTGGATCATCCATTAGTGAGGCTATCAAAGCTTGCAAATCTACATCCTGATGTGCTTCTTGATGCAAGGAATCAATCCATTGGGGAAGTGGTGCTGAGATGGCACACAACATACTTATGGTCTCCATTTGGCAAGAAAGAGCATCAACCACAATATTCTCCTTTCCATTTTTGTAGGTGATATCATAATCATAGCCCATGATTTTAGACACCCACTTTTGTTGATTAGGCATGGCAACTCTTTGTTCCAAAAAATATTTGAGACTTTGATTGTCGATTTTGATGGAGAAGAGATGCCCAATGAGGTAAGGTCACCAATGTGTGACTGCATGCAATATGACTAAAATTTCCTTAGCATATGTGGATTTCCCCAGATTATGATCAGAGAGTACCTTGCTAGTAAAATCCACAGGTCGTCCTTGCATCAATATTGCCTCAATACCACAACCAAAAGCATCAATTTCAATGACAAATGGTTTAGAGAAATCTGGAATGGCTATTATGGTAGTGGCGGTCATAGCATGCTTGAGTTCAATGAAGGCTTGTTCAGCAGGCCCTGTCCAAGTGAAGGAATATTTTTTCAACATGGAGGTGAGGTGGGCAGCTATCTTCCCATAATTATAGAAAAATTTGTGATAATAGCCTGTAAGCCCTAAAAATCCTTGAAGTCCCTTGAGGGTGTGAGGTTTTGGCCACTCTTGAACTGCTTGGATATTCTTAGGGTCAACATTGATGCCATCCTGTGAGACAATGTGTCCTAGATGCTCTACTTCAATAAGACCAAAGGAACACTTGGACCTTTTGGAAAATGGGTTATGGGTGACAAAAAGCTGTAAAGTTTGATCCACATGATTGAGGTGCTCTTCCCATGTGTGACTGTAAATCAAGATGTCATCGAAGAACACAAGGATGAACTTCCATAGAAATGGTTAGAAGATGTTGTTCATAAGACTTTGGAATGTAGAAGAAGCATTTATGAGACCAAATGGCATTACCAAGAATTCATAATGACCTTCATGAGTGCAAAAGGTAGTTTTGGGGATGTCCTCATCCTTGAGTCGGATCTGATGGTAGCTAGAGTGGAGATCAAGCTTGGTGAAATACATGGTCTTGTGTAGTTCACCGAGTAGTTCATCAACCACTGGAATAGGAAATTTATCCTTGACTATAGTCTTGTTGAGTTCCCGGTAGTCAATACATAGGTGCCATGAGCCATATTTCTTGGGAACAAGTAGGACAAGTGAGGAGTAGGGGCTAGTACTAGGCCGGATGACACCAACCTTGAGTAATTCCTATACCAATTTTTCTAGTTTTGATTTCATGGCATGAGGGTACCTGTATGGCCTGATATTTGGTGGTGCACTACCCGAAAGAAATGGGATAGCATGGTCATGAGAGTGACGTGATGGTAGTGTAGTTGGTTTTGCAAAGATAACATCATGTTTGTGTAGAACTAGTTGTAGGTCTGATGGAATTTTGGCCATTAGTGAAGTTGTTGGTTGGATGGAGAAGAGTTGTGCAATGACCTCATATTTTGATTTCTTTAGAACTTTATCCATACTATTGGAACTAATGAGGTGAGGTGTTCTTGCAGGGGAGCCCTTGAGTAAGTGTGTTTGTTCATTTTGGGATAATTGCATCCAGAGTTCTGCAAAGTTACAACTGATAGTGCCCAATGTACTCAACCATTGAGATCCCAAAACCATATCACATCCTCCCAAATGGAGGGCAAACATGTCCTGCTTGAGTTCATAGTCCCAAGGATGGTAAGACGTTGGCCCTTGAAAAATCCCACAACTTTCATGGTTTGTGGAGTGGTAATTCCTGCAAGAGCATGGACTAAAATCTCTGCCTCGAATTGAAGAACACAAGCTTATACTGAGAGGGGGGGTGAACAGTATAAGACCACTTTTTAATTTTTCCTTTATACTTCAAAACAGTAAAGCAATATACCCAAAGCAATATCAAAGCAATGCACAAAACCATCCACAAAGTGACAAAACAATTTATGTGGTTCACCCAAAGTGGGCTACTCCATGGATAAAAATTTTCTCTAAAAGTTATATCATAGTTCTTTGGGAAACCTTCCCAATTACAATGTTTATGAGCCACTACTCAAAGGAGATACCTTCCCCTAACTCTGCTCTGGCTGGTGATCCTCTATAAGACCTCTACCTTCGTTGCCCTTAGCAAATGGATCTCTATCCATAGAAGACACTTGTCTTCCCTGCTCTGGCTGGAGACCTCTATCCTCAACTCTATCGCCTCAAAGTTGGCCCTCTAATTTTCACCAAACACAGTCCTTCGGTCTGGCACAAATGTCTTCTTCCTCTTTCTTTGATCTGCATCAAACATAGTCCCTCGGTCTGGCACAAATCTGACCTCAACTCTACATCAATATTTGTCCTCAACTGGTCCTCAAATCTGGTTTACAAAAATGGTTCACCAGCTTGTACTAATGTTGGTTTGATCTTCACCCAAGTCTTCAAGACTTGTTTTAAATCTACTTTACAAGTTCTTACTTAGAACCTACCCAAAACCTCAGCAAGCTCACAAAGAAGACTTGCTTAGCAAACTCACAAAGAGAATTGTTAGAGACCCAATGTGATTCATCAACCTCATAGAAGCATAAAGAGAATTGTTAGAGACTCAATATGTTCTATACTTAATTCCTAATATCAATATCAAATCTCAAAAGAATAAGATAGATGTAATATGCTTTTCTTAAGAACATGAAACACAAATCTATTTTGCGCAAACACAACCGCAATCATAGCCGCCCTTGATCAAATTCCACCTTTTGCACTTTCTTCGCAAATATAGCAGCACTTCAACACTCTGCGATCGAACTCCTCATCTTGTGCATCAACTCACCACTTCTGCGCTATCTACGCTATTATGGTTGCATCTCGCACACTTCTCTCGAATTGACTTGACTCACTCTTTGCGCATAGTGGACATCCCTTACACAAGTTTGATTCACACATTCGATATATGAAACTCAAAAAATAGTCCTCCTTTTATAGCATTAATTCATGATCAAAAACTTAATCTTTAGTCGGTTGTTGCCCTTCAACCACGTCGGCTACAAAACCCTACACTACGTCAACCCAGATTTAACGTTGTCGGCTCAAAATTAAATCTGTCCTTCAACCGCCTTTGGTTCTATAGCTATCCCTATGAAACTACAACATGTCGCGATATCATGACACCTTTATAGCCATACACCTTTTATAGCTTGCTGTCATAAAATTGCAACACCTTGGCCTTTTTCGACTTCCTTTGTGCTTTTGTCATGAAATCGTGACAGCTTTGCCTCTTGCTGACGTCATCTCACTTCTGTCATGAAATCATGACACTTTAGTCTTCATGGCCTTCCTCTTAGCTTTTG
Source organism: Wollemia nobilis (assembly GCA_028583015.1). Lineage (NCBI taxonomy): Eukaryota > Viridiplantae > Streptophyta > Pinopsida > Araucariales > Araucariaceae > Wollemia > Wollemia nobilis. Next base: position 22,597 of record JAQPPZ010011360.1, read on the forward strand.
TCATGAAATCATGACACATCTGCTTCTACTGACATAATTTGCAACTCTATCACAAAATCATGACGCTTTCGCTGTCTTAAGCTCTTTTCTGCCATATGCTCGTGAAACTAGAACATGTTGTGAAATCATGATGCTTTCACCTTCAAGCTCTTCCTTCTTCAATTCATCATGAAATCATTATGCTTCTTCTATTTAAGACTTGCTAACTGTTTCTGTCACGAAATCGTGACACTTTCTCCAACTACAACCTGTCGTAAAATCGTGACACTTTCTGCATCCGTACAACTTCTTTGTAGCCTATCAAAAAATTGCAACACTTTCAGATTTTGAAAGCTTTCTTTACTGCCTATCATGAAATCATGACACTTCTGGCTTCTGTACGTTTTCTTTACTGCCTATCATGAAATCGTGACACTTCTGGCTTCCGTACGATTTCTTTTGCAACTTGTCATGAAATCATGATGCTTCTTCTTTCAGGCTCTTTCCTTTGCTGCATGTCATGAAATCATGACATTTTACATGTAACTTTCTCTCTCTTCGAACTTGTCATGAAATTGTGACAGTTATTTTTATGGACTCTCTCTTCAGCATCATGTCGCGAAATCGTGACACTTTTTCGTACAAACAACTTACTTTGCATAATGTCACAAAATCGTGACACTTTTCCTTCTCTACCTTCCTGCACTTTTCGAGTCATGAAAATGTGACATGTCACGAAATCATGACACTTTCCATCTGATCTTCTTCCCTGCCAACATGTCACGAAATCGTGACAGTTTTGTCTGCTTTGTCTCTGTCTTCCAGCATGTCGTGAAATCATGACACTTTTGCCTGAACTTTCTCTCTCCTCAAACATGTCACGAAATCGTGATAGTTTTGCCAGCACTTTCTCTCTCCTCAAACATTTCATGAAATCATGATAATTTTTCCAAACGCCTGCATACTTTTCCTTACTTGTCTTTTTCTTGATCTTTTGCAACTGGGCTACCCTAATCTTCTTGGAAACTCACTGTCCATGCTGAAACCTTCATCAAGACACATTCTTTGACATCAAACCAAATTGCTTCAAGACCTTCTTGACATCAATGACAACATCTACACTTAGAGTAAAGGCAATGTACCCAATGTACCCAAAATTGCAACAATATCCCCCTTTGTCATTGATGGCAAACCTTTACCAAAAGCACATCTTCAATAGCCAAAACTGAAATCAATCTGAGCTGACAACTGAGAATATTTCTTTGAAGTTTTGCTCCCCCTGACTTGAAGCTCTCTTCTTCACTATGAAGCTCTCCCCCTTACTCATATCTCTCCCCCTTTGTCATCAATGGCAAAGGGTCACCTTTGGGGCTCGGGACTAAGAATGAGCCTCTTAGCTTAGTCCCTCCCCCACCTCATAATGTGGTGATTAAAATAGGGTTGGGAGTAAATATCCCATGAGGCACTGATCATCATCAGTTTCTATGACTTCCTTGCTGGGCCTTCTTTTGAACTCTTTGTCCATATTCTTATTACTGTTCTTGCTCTTGTTCTCATCCCTATTCTTGTCCATGCCTTGATCCACGGACCTGTTCATACTACTATTTCTGTTCCTGTATCTTGAATGATCAGCTCTACACTGTCTAGATGTGTGACCTGCATTGTTGCACTTATAACAAATAACACTGTAATTTCTTTTAGACATATCTATTCTTTGAATCCACCTGTTCTAACTAACCGTGAACCTATTATTAGCCTTGCAGACAATTGCCTTATGCCCAAACTGATTACAAGAGTAGCAATACCCATGAAAGAAATTACCACTTATGAAACTGTCATTTACCTTCTTCACTTGAGCCATGCAATGTATAGCCATGTGACCAAACCTGTGATACGCAAAACATCTGTCGTGAAATTTTCTTTTATTCAACCTCTTAGGTCCTGAAAACTTCTTCTTCTCAATCTGAATTTTGTTTTCTATTTCTGAGCATCTATGACTCACGGACTCATGATCTGAAGTAATTTCTTCATCATAACTTTCTTCCTTTTGAAATATCTTGATAGATTCACCAACCTGTTCCTTATGCAACTCAACAAAACCGAGGCCTGTTTTATCTATTGTCTTTCTTTGACCTTTGATGAGAGACTTAACCTTTTTGGAGCTATCTTGAAACCTGTACAGCTTATCCTTGTACTCTTTAGTTTCCATTTCCAAAGAAGCCATTTTTTGTTCCAACTCATTATACTGAAGAATCTTAGACTCTAACTTGTCCTTGAGTTCTTATGTCTTAGTCATAGAGAAGCCAAGACTTTCTGTAAGATCATTTTTTATTTTAAGATTTGTATTGGCCTCCTCTAGTTGTTTCTTCAAAGAAATAATCTCTTTTTCTTGTTTGTAGCAAACAGTCTCTTTCTCATTGATCTGAGACCTGAGAGTTTCTTCACTCCTTTTGGAATTTTCTATTTGTAGCTTCAGATTGCTAACAAATTTGTTAGATTCCTCTTCATGTTTGCTGCATATATCAAATTTATTACTCATTTCTTCTATTTGCATTTTTAAACCATCAATTTCTTTTTCTAGCTTGTTGCAATACTCTGTTTTCCTGGATGATTGCATTTCGATATCTTTAGAAATTTTATTGTAATATTCTGCTTGTACTTTCAAACTGGTGATTATATCTTCTGCATCCTCAACCTTTATACTCAGGTCTAAAATCAGTTTATGTTTCCAATTTGCTTCTGCATCACTTCCTTTTTCATCACACTCTTGTTCTGAATCTGTTTCTTCACCAATTTTGAACGGATCATCTTCATCTTCACTGCTACTAAACCCATGGCACTGACGTTCATTATGACCGAGTTGACCACAAACAAAACATTCTCTACCTTGTGAGAAATCAGCTGCAAAGTGACCGGTCTTCCCACATCTAGTGTAAAACTTTATTAATCTGGCCTGTTCTCCACTGTTTGATTCATCTCTTGAATCTATTTCCATTCTTCCTCCAAAAATAGCAACATTGAGTTCATCTTCATTTTCTTTCATGACCATGTGTGTTTTCTTCTTCTTGTGTCTCATGGTTTTGCTTTTGCCTTTCCTTGCCATTTGTGTTCTTGTAAGATTTTCCTTCAAGCTATTAAACTTTTCGAAGGCACTCGCTCTGATACCAATTGAAGAACACAAGCTTATACTGAGAGAGGGGGTGAACAGTATAAGACCGCTTTTTACTTTTTCCTTTATACTTCAAAATAGTAAAGCAATATACCCAAAGAAATATCAAAGCAATGCACAAAACCATCCACAAAGTGACACAACAATTTACATGGTTCACCCAAAGTGGGCTACTCCACGGATAAAAATTTTCTCTAAAAGTTATATCATAGTTCTTTGGGAAACCTTCCTAATTACAATGTTTATGAGCCACTGCTCAAAGGAGATACCTTCCCCTAACTCTACTCTAGCTGGTGATCCTCTAGAAGACCTCTGCCTCTGCTACCCTTAGCAAATGGATATCTATCCACAGAAGACACCTGTCTTCCCTACTATGGCTGGAGACCTCTATACTCAACTCTATCACCTCAAAGCTGGACCTCTAATTTGAACCAAACATAGTCCTTTGGTTTGGCACAAATGTCTTCTTCCTCTTTCTTTGATCTACATCAAACACAGTCCTTCGGTTTGGCACAAATCTGACCTCAACTCTACATCAATCTTTTTCCTCAACTGGTCCTCAAATCTGGTTTATAGAAATGGTTCAACAACTTGTACTAATTCTGGTTTGATCTTCACCCAAGTCTTCAAGACTTGTTTCAGATCTACTTTGCAAGTTCTTACTTAGAACCTGCCCAAAACCTCAGCAAGCTCACAAAGAAGACTTGCTTAGCATGAACTCACAAAGAGAATTGTTAGAGACCCAATGTGATTCATCAACCTCATAGAAGTATAAAGAGAATTTTTAGAGAGTCAATATGTTCTATACTTAATTCCTAATCTCAATATCAAATCTCAAAAGAATAAGATAGATGTAATATGCTTTTCTTAAGAACATGAAACACAAATCTATTATGCATAAACACAATCGCAATCATAGTCGCCCTTGATCAAATTCCACCTTTTGCACTTTCTTCACAAATATAGCAACACTTCAACACTCTGCGATCGAACTCCTCATCTTGCGCATCAACTCGCCACTTTTGCGTTATCTGCGCTATTATGGCTGCATCTTGCACACTTTGCTCGAATCGACTTGACTCACTCTCTGCACATCATGGACTTCCCTTACGCAAGTTGGATTCACACATTCGATATATGAAACTCAAAAAATAGTCCTTTTATAGCATTAATTCATGATCAAAAACTTAATCTTTAGTCAGTTGTTGCCCTTCAACCACGTCGGCTACAAAACCTTATGCTGCATCAACCTAGATTTAACTTTGTCAGCTCAAAGTTAAATCTGTCCTTCAACTACCTCTGGTTCTATAGCTATCCCTATGAAACTACAAAATGTCATGATATCATGAAACCTTCATAGCCATACACCTTTTATAGCCTGCTATCGTAAAATCACAACACCTTGGCCTTTGTCGATTTCCTTTGTGCTTTTGTCACAAAATCATGACAGCTTTGCCTCTTGCTGACGTCATCTCACTTCTATCATGAAATCATGACACTTTAGTATTCATGGCCTTCCTCTTAGATTTTGTCACAAAATCGTGACACATCTGCTTCTGCTAACGTCATCTATAACTTTATCACAAAATCGTGACGCTTTCGCTGTCTTAAGCTATTTTTTGCCATATGCTCGTGAAACTAGAACATGTTGTGAAATCATGATGCTTTCACCTTCAAGCTCTTCCTTCTTCAATTCATCACGAAATCATGATGTTTCTTCTGTTTAAGACTTGCTAACTATTTCTGTCATGAAATCGTGACACTTTCTCCAACTACAAGCTGCCAACTCAACCTGTCATGAAATCATGACACTTTTTGCATCCGTACAACTTCTTTGTAGCTTGTCACAAAATCGCAACACTTTCAGCTTTCGAAATATTTCTTTACTGCCTATCATGAAATCACGACACTTCTGGCTTTCGTATGTTTTCTTTACTGCCTGTCATGAAATCGTGACACTTCTGGCTTCCATATGATTTCTTTTGTAGCTTGTCATGAAATCGTGATGCTTCTCCTTTCAGGCTCTTTCCTTTGCTGCATGTCATGAAATCATGACATTTTACATGTAACTTTCTCTCTCTTCAAACTTGTCACGAAATTGCGACAGTTCTTTTTGTAGACTCTCTCTTCAGCATCATGCCATGAAATCGTGACACTTTTTCGTACAAACAACTTACTTTGTAGAATGTCACAAAATCGTGACACTTTTCCTTCTCTACTTTCCTGCACTTTTCGAGTCATGAAAATGTGACATGTCGCAAAATCGTGACACTTTCCATCTGCTCTTCTTCCCTGCCAACATGTCACGAAATCGTGACAATTTTGTCTGCTTTGTCTCTGTCTTCCAGCATGTCATGAAATCATGACACTTTTGCCTGAACTTTCTCTTTCCTCAAACATGTCACGAAATCGTGATAGTTTTGCCAGCACTTTCTCTCTCCTCAAATATTTCATGAAATCATGACAGTTTTTCCAGCTGCCTACATACTTTTCCTTACTTGTATTTTTCTTGATCTTTTGCAACTGGGCTACCCTGATCTTCTTGGAAACTCACTGTCCATGCTGAAACCTTCATCAAGACACATTCTTTGATAGCAAACCAAATTGCTTCAAGACCTTCTTGACATCAATGACAACATCTACACTTAGAGTAAAGGCAATGTACCCAATGTACCCAAAATTGCCAACAATCTCCCCCTTTGTCATTGATGGCAAACCTTTACTAAAAGCACATCTTCAATAGCCAAAACTGAAATCAATCTGAGCTGACAACTGAGAATATTTCTTTGAAGTTTTTCTCCCCCTGACTTGAAGCTCTTTTCTTCACTATGAAGCTCTCCCCCTTACTCATATCTCTCCCACTTTGTCATCAATGGCAAAGGGTCACCTTTGGGGATCGGGAATAAGAATGAGCCTCTTAGCTTAGTCCCTCCCCCACCTCCTAATGAGGTGATTAAAACAATGTTGGGAGTAAATCTCCCATGAGGCACTGATCATCATCAGTGTCTATGACTTCCTTGTCGGGCCTTCTTTTGAACTCTTTGTCCATATTCTTGTTACTATTCTTGCTCTTGTTCTCATCCCTGTTCTTGTCCATGCCTTGATCCACGGACCTGTTCATACTACTATTTCTGTTCCCTTACTCATTTTTTATTTTAAGATTTGTATTGGCCTCCTCTAGTTGTTTCTTCAAAAAAATAATCTATTTTTCTTGTTTGTAGCAAACAGTATCTTTCTCATTGATCTAAGACCTAAGAGTTTCTTCACTCCTTTTGGACTCTTCTATTTGCAGATTCAGATTGCTAACAAATTTGTTATATTCCTCTTCATGTTTGCTGCATATATCAAATTTATTACTCATTTCTTCTATCTGCATTCTTAAACCGTCAATTTCTTTTTCTAGCTTGCTACAATACTCTGTTTTCTTGGATGCTTGCATTTCGAGATCTTTAGAAATTTTTTTGTAATCTTCTGCTTGTACTTTCAAACTGGTGATTATATCTTCTGCATCCTCAACCTTTTTACTCAGGTCTGAAATCAGTTTTTGTTTCCAATTTACTTCTGCATCACTTCCTTCTTCATCACACTCTTGTTCTGAATCTGTTTCTTCACCAATTTTGAACAGATCATCTTCATATTCACTACTACTAAACCCATGGCACTGACGTTCATTATGACCGAGTTGACCACAAACAAAACATTCTCTACCTTGTGATCAATCAACTGCAAAGTGATAGGTCTTCCCACATCTGGTGTAAAATTTTATTAATCTAGCTTGTTCTCCACTGTTTGATTCATCTCTTGAATCTATTTCCATTCTTCCTCCCAAAATAGCAACATTGAGTTCATCTTCATTTTCTTTCATGACCATGTGTGTTTTCTTCTTCTTGTGTCTCATGGTTTTGCTTTTGCCTTTCCTTGCCATTTGTGTTCTTGTAAGATTTTCCTTCAAGCTATTAAACTTTTCGAAGGCACCTGCTCTAATACCAATTGAAGAACACAAGCTTATACTGAGAGGGTGGGTGAACAGTATAAGACCGCTTTTTACTTTTTTCTTTATACTTCAAAATAGTAAAGCAATATACCCAAAGCAATATCAAAGCAATGCACAAAACCATCCACAAAGTGACACAAAAATTTATGTGGTTCACCCAAAGTGGGCTACTCCACAGATAAAACTTTTGTCTAAAAGTTATATCACAGTTCTTTGGGAAACCTTCCTAATTACAATGTTTATGAGCCACTGCTCAAAGGAGATACCTTCCCCTAACTCTACTCTAGCTGGTGATCCTCTAGAAGACCTCTGCCTCTACTGCCCTTAGCAAATGGATCTCTATCCATAGAAGACACTTATATTCCCTAGTCTGGATGGAGACCTCTGTCCTCAACTCTATCACCTCAAATTTGGCCCTCTAATTTACACCAAACATAGTCCTTTGGTCTGGCACAAATGTCTTCTTCCTCTTTCTTTGATCTACATCAAACACAGTCCTTCGGTTTGGCACAAATCTGACCTCAACTCTACATCAATATTTGTCCTCAACTGGTCCTCAAATCTGGTTTATAGAAATGGTTCACCAGCTTGTACTAATGCTGGTTTGATCTTCACCCAAGTCTTCAAGACTTGTTTCAGATCTACTTTGCAAGTTCTTACTTAGAACCTGCCCAAAACCTTAGCAAGCTCACAAAGAAGACTTGCTTAGCATGAACTCACAAAGAGAATTGTTAGAGACCCAATGTGATTCATCAACCTCATAGAAGCATAAAGAGAATTGTTAGAGACTCAATATGTTCTATACTTAATTCCTAATCTCAATATCAAATCTCAAAAGAATAAGATAGATGTAATATGCTTTTCTTAAGAACATGAAACACAAATCTATTTTCCACAAACACAACTGCAATCATAGTCGTCCTTCATCAAATTCCACCTTTTGCACTTTCTTCACAAATATAGCAGCACTTCAACACTCTACGATCGAACTCCTTATCTTGCGAATCAACTCGCCACTTTTGTGCTATCTACGCTGTTATGGCTGCATCTCGCACACTTCGCTCGAATCGACTTGAATCACTTTCTACGCACCATGGACTTCCCTTGTGCAAGTTTGATTCACACATTCTATATATGAAACTCAAAAAATAGTCATCCTTTTATAGCATTAATTCATGATCAAAAACTTAATCTTTAGTCGGTTGTTGCCCTTCAACCACGTCGGCTGCAAAAACCTATGCTGCATCAACCCAAATTTAACTTTGTTGGCTCAAATTTAAATCTGTCCTTCAACCGCCTCTGGTTCTATAGCTATCCCTATGAAACTACAACATGTCGTGATATCATGACACCTTTATAGTCGTACACCTTCTATAGCCTGTTGTCGCAAAATCGCAACACCTTGGCCTTTGTCGACTTCCTTTGTGCTTTTGTCATGAAATCGTGACACCTTTGCCTCTTGCTGACGTCATCTCACTTCTGTCATGAAATTGTGACACTTTAGTCTTCATGGCCTTCCTCTCAGCTTTTGTCATGAAATCACGACACATCTGCTTTTGCTGACATCATCTGCAACTCTGTCACGAAATCGTGATGCTTTCACTGTCTTAAGCTCTTTTCTGCCATATGCCCGTGAAACTAGAACATGTTGTGAAATCATGACACTTTCACCTTCAAGCTCTTCCTTCTTCAATTTGTCATGAAATCATGACGCTTCTTCTGTTTAAGACTTGCTAACTATTTCTATCATGAAATTGCGACACTTTCTCCAACTACAAGCTGCCAACTCAACCTGTCATGAAATCACGACACTTTTTGCATTCGTACAACTTCTTTGTAGCCTGTCACAAAATCACAACACTTTCAGCTTTTGAAAGCTTTCTTTACTGCCTGTCACAAAATCATGACACTTCTGGCTTCTGTACGTTTTCTTTATTGCCTATCGTGAAATCGTGACACTTTTGGCTTCCATACGATTTCTTTTGTAGCTTGTCGTGAAATCGCAACGCTTCTCATTTCAGGCTCTTTCTTTTGCTACATGTCACGAAATCATGAAATTTTACATGTAACTTTCTCTCTCTTCGAACTTGTCACGAAATTGCGACAATTCTTTTTGCGGACTCTCTTCAGCATCATGTCGCGAAATCATGACACTTTTTTGTACGAACAACTTACTTTGCAGAATGTCGCAAAATCGTGACATTTTTCCTTCTCTACCTTTCTACACTTTTCGAGTCATGAAAATGTGACATGTCACGAAATTGTGACACTTTCCATATACTCTTCTTCCCTGCCAACATGTCACGAAATCGTGACAATTTTGTCTACTTTGTCTCTGTCTTCCAGCATGTCACAAAATCGTGACACTTTTGACTAAAATTTCTCTCTCCTCAAACATGTTGTGAAATCATGATAGTTTTGCCAGCACTTTCTCTCTCCTCAAACATTTCATGAAATCGTGACAGTTTTTCTAGCTGCCTGCATACTTTTCCTTGTCTTTTTCTTGATCTTTTGCAACTGGGCTACCTTGATCTTCTTGGAAACTCACTGTCCATGCTGAAACCTTCATCAAGACACATTCTTTGATAGCAAACCAAATTGCTTCAAGACCTTCTTGACATCAATGACAACATCTACACTTAGAGTAAAGGCAATGTACCGAATGTACCTAAAATTGCCAACAATCTCCCCCTTTGTCATTGATGGCAAACCTTTACTAAAAGCACATCTTCAATAGCCAAAACTAAAATCAATCTAAGCTGACAACTGAGAATATTTCTTTGAAGTTTTGCTCCCCCTAACTTGAAGCTCTTTTCTTCACTATGAAGCTCTCCCCCTTACTCATATCTCTCCCCCTTTGTCATCAATGGAAAAGGGTCACCTTTGGGGCTTGGGACTAAGAATGAGCCTCTTAGATTAGTCCCTCCCCCACCTCCTAATGAGGTGATTAAAATAGGGTTGGGAGTAAATCTCCCATGAGGCACTAATTTCGTGATAGATCTGCCTTTACATTAGGTACAATCTTGAAACCTTCTATAGCCTGATGTCGTAAAATCGCAACACCTTGGCCTTTGTCGACTTCCTTTGTGCCTTTGTCAAGAAATCGTGACACCTTTGCCTCTTGCCGATGTCATCTCACTTCTGTCATGAAATCATGACACTTTAGTATTCATGGCCTTCCTCTTAGCTTTTGTCACAAAATCGTGACACATCTGCTTCTACTAATGTCATCTGCAACTCTGTCATGAAATCGTGATGCTTTTGCTGTCTTAAGATCTTTTCTGCCATATGCCCGTGAAACTAGAACATGTGAAATCATGACGCTTTCCCCTTCAAGCTCTTCTTCAATTTGTCATGAAATCATGATGCTTCTTCTATTTAATACTTGCTAACTGTTTCTATCACAAAATTACGAAACTTTCTCCAACTACAAGCTACCAACTCAACCTGTCATGAAATCATGACACTTTCTGCATTCGTACAACTTCTTTGTAGCCTGTCACAAAATTGCAACACTTTTAGCTTTTGAAAGCTTTCTTTACTGCCTGTCACAAAATCATGACACTTCTGGCTTCTGTACGTTTTCTTTACTGCCTATCGTGAAATTGTGACACTTTTGGCTTCCATACGATTTCTTTTGTAGCTTTTCATGAAATCATGACGCTTCTCCTTTCAGGCTCTTTCCTTTGCTACATGTCACGAAATCATGACATTTTATAACCTTTACAACCATACACCTTCTATAGCCTACTATCACGAAATCGTAACACCTTGGGCTTTGTCGACTTCCTTTGTGCTTCTGTAGCAAAATCGTGACACCTTTGCCTCTTGCTGACGTCATCTCACTTCTGTCACAAAATCATGACACTTTAGTCTTCATGGCCTTCCTCTCAGCTTTTGTCATGAAATCGTGACACATCTACTTCTACTGATGTCATCTGCAACTCTATCATGAAATTGTGACACTTTCGCTACCTTAAGCTCTTTTCTGCCATATGCCCTTGAAACTAGAACATGTCATGAAATCATGATGCTTTTGCCTTTGAGCTCTTCCTTCTTCAATTCGTCGTGAAATTGTGATGCTTCTTCTGTTTAAGACTTGCTAATTGTTTCTATCATGAAATCGTGACACTTCTCCAACTGCAAGCTGCCAACTCAACCTGTCATGAAATTGTGACACTTTTTGCATCCGTACAACTTATTTGTAGCCTGTCACGAAATCATAACACTTTTAGCTTTCAAAAGCTTTCTTTACTACCTGTCATGAAATTGCGACACTTTTGGCTTCCGTATGTTTTCTTTACTACCTATCATGAAATCGCAACACTTCTAGCTTTTGTACAATTTCTTTTGTAGCTTGTCATGAAATCGTGACGCTTCTCCTTTCAGGCTCTTCCCTTTACTACACGTCAAAAAATCATGAAATTTTACATGTAACTTTCTCTCTCTTCAAACTTGTTGCGAAATCACGACAGTTCTTTTTGCGGACTAACAACCAGCATCATGTCGCGAAATCGTGACACTTTTTTGTTCAAACAACTTACTTTGCAGAATGTCATGAAATCGTGACACTTTTTCTTCTCTGCCTTCCTGCACTTTCCAAGTCACGAAAATGCGACATGTCACGAAATCGTGACACTTTCCATTTGCTCTTCTTCCCTGCCAACATGTCACAAAATAGTGATAGTTTTGCCTACTTTGTCTCTTTCTTCCAGCATGTCGCAAAATCATGACACTTTTGCTTGAACTTTCTCTCTCCTCAAACATGTCGTGAAATCATGATAGTTTTGCTAGCACTTTCTCTCTCCTCAAACATGTCACAAAATCATGACAATTTTTCTAGCCGCCTGCATAATTTTCATTACTTGTCTTTTTCTTGATCTTTTGCAATTGGGCTACCCTGATCTTCTTGGAAACTCACTATACATGCTGAAACCTTCATCAAGACACATTCTTTGACAGCAAACCAAATTGCTTCAAGACCTTCTTGACATCAATGACAACATCTACACTTAGAGTAAAGGCAATGTACCCAATATACCCAAAATTGCCAACAATCTCCCCCTTTGTCATTGATGGCAAACCTTTACTAAAAGCACATCTTCAAGAGCCAAAACTAAAATCAATCTGAGCTGACAACTGAGAATATTTCTTTGAAGTTTTTCTCCCCCTGACTTGAAGCTCTTCCCCTTACTCATATCTCTCCCCCTTTGTCATCAATGGCAAAGGGTCACCTTTGGGGCTCGGGACTAAGAATGAGCCTCTTAGCTTAGTCCCTCCCCCACCTCCTAATGAGGTGATTAAAACAGGGTTGGAAGTAAATATCCCATGAGGCACTGATCATCATCAGTGTCTATGACTTCCTTGTTGGGCCTTCTCTTGAACTCTTTGTCCATATTCTTGTTACTGTTCTTGCTCTTGTTCTCATCCCTGTTCTTGTCTATGCCTTGATCCACGGACCTGTTCATACTACTATTTTTGTTCCTGTATCTCGAAAGATCAGCTCTACACTATCTTGCTGTGTGACTTGCATTGTTGCACTTTTAACAAATAACACTATAATTTCTTTTAGACATATATGTTCTTTGAATCCACCTATTCTGACTAACCGTGAACCTGTTATTAGCCTTGCAAACAATTGCCTTATGCCCAAACTGATTACAAGAGTAGCAATACCCATGAAAGAAATTACCACTTTTGAAACTGTCATTTACCTTCTTCACTTGAGCCATGCAATGTATAGCCATGTGACCAAACCTATGACATGCAAAACATCTGTCGTGAAATTTTCTTTTATTCAACCTCTTGGTTCTCGAAAACTTCTTCTTCTCAATCTAAATTTTGTTTTCTATTTCTGAGCATCTATCACTCACGAAATCATGATCTGAAGTACTTTCTTCATCATAACTTTCTTCCTTTTGAAATCTCTTGCTAGATTCACCAACCTGTTCCTTGTGCGGCTCAACAAAACCGAGGCTTGTTTTATCTATTATCTTTCTTTGACCTTTGATGAGAGACTTAACCTTTTTGGAGCTATCTTGAAACCTATACAGCTTATCCTTGTACTCTTTAGTTTCCATTTCCAAAGAAGCCATTTTTTGTTCCAAATCATTTTACTGAAGAATCTTAGACTCTAACTTGTCCTTGAGTTCTTGTGTCTTAGTCATAGAGAAGCCAAGAATTTCTGTAAGATCATTTTTGATTTTAAGATTTGTATTAGCCTCCTCTAGTTGTTTCTTCAAAGAAACAATCTCTTTTTCTTGTTTGTAGCAAACAGTCTCTTTCTCATTTATCTAAGACCTAAGAGTTTCTTCACTCCTTTTGGACTCTTCTATTTGCAGCTTTAGATTGCTAACAACTTTGTTAGATTCCTCTTCATGTTTGCTGCATATATCGAATTTATTACTCATTTCTTCTATCTACATTCTTAAACCGTCATTCTCTTTTTCTAGCTTGCTGTAATACTCTGTTTTCTTGGATGATTGCATTTTGAGATCTTCAAAAATTTTCTTGTAATCTTTTGCTTGTGCTTTCAAACTGGTGATTATATCTTTTGTATCCTCAACTTTTTTACTCAGGTCTAAAATCAGTTTCTATTTCCAATTTGCTTCTGCATCACTTCCTTCTTCATCACACTCTTGTTCTGAATCTGTTTCTTCACCAATTTTGAACGGATCATCTTCATCTTCACTGCTACTAAACCCATGGCAATGACATTCATTATGACCAAGTTGACCACAAACAAAACATTCTCTACCTTGTGAGCAATCAGCTACAAAGTGACCGGTCTTCCCACATTTGGTGTAAAATTTTATTAATCTGGCCTGTTCTCCACTGTTTAATTCATCTCTTGAATCTATTTCCATTCTTCCTCCCAAAATAGCAACATTGAGTTCATCTTCATTTTATTTCATGACCATGTGTGTTTTCTTCTTCTTGTGTCTCATGGTTTTGATTTTGTCTTTCCTTGCCATTTGTGTTCTTGTAAGATTTTCTTTCAAGCTATTAAACTTTCCGAAGGCACTTGCTCTGATACCAATTGAAGAACACAAGCTTCTACTGAGAGGGGGGTGAACAGTATAAGACCGCTTTTTAATTTTTACTTTATACTTCAAAACAGTAAAGCAATATACCCAAAGCAATATCAAAGCAATGCACAAAACCATACACAAAGTGACACAATAATTTACGTGGTTCACCTAAAGTGGACTACTCCACGGATAAAACTTTTCTCTAAAAGATATATCATAGTTCTTTGGGAAACCTTCCCAATTACAATGTTTATGAGCCACTGCTCAAAGGAGATACCTTCCCCTAACTCTGCTCTGGCTGGTGATCCTCTAGAAGACCTCTGCCTCCACTACCCTTAGAAAATGGATCTCTATCCACAAAAGACACCTATCTTCCCTGCTCTGGCTGGAGACCTCTTTCCTCAACTCTATCACCTTAAAGCTGGCCCTCTAATTTGCACCAAAAATAGTCCTTCGGTCTGGCACAAATGTCTTCTTCCTCTTTCTTTGTTCTACATCAAACAAAGTCCTTCGGTCTGGCACAAATCTGACCTCAACTCTACATCAATATTTGTCCTCAACTGGTCCTCAAATCTAGTTTATAAATATGGTTCACCAGCTTGTACTAATGCTGGTTTGATCTTCACCCAAGTCTTCAAGATTTGTTTCAGATCTGCTTTGCATGTTCTTACATAGAACCTGCCCAAAACCTCAACAAGCTCACAAAGAAGACTTGCTTAGCATGAACTCACAAAGAGAATTGTTAGAGACCCAATGTGATTCATCAACCTCATAGAAGCATAAAGAGAATTGTTAGAGACTCAATATGTTCTATACTTAATTCCTAATCTCAATATCAAATCTCAAAAGAATAAGATAGATGTAATATGCTTTTCTTAAGAACATAAAACACAAATCTATTCTGCGCAAACACATCCACAATCACATCCGCCCTTGATAAAATTCTACCTTTTGCACTTTCTTCGCAAATACAGTAGCACTTCAACACTCTACGATCGAACTCCTCATCCTGTGCATCAACTCGCCACTTCTGTGCTATCTACGCTGTTATGGCTGCATCTCACACACTTTGCTCGAATCAACTTGACTCACTCTCTATGCACCATGGACTTCCCTTGCGCAAGTTCGATGCACACATTCGATATATGAAACTCAAAAAATAGTCATCCTTTTATAGCATTAATTCATGATCAAAAACTTAATATTTAGTCGTTTTTTGCCCTTCAACCACGTTGGCTACAAAACCCTATGCTGTGTCGACCTAGATTTAACTTTGTCGACTCAAAGTTAACTTTGTCCTTCAATCGCCTTTGGTTCTGTAGCTATCCCTGCAAAACTACAAAATTTCATGATATCATGACATCTTTACAGCTATACACCTTCTATAGCCTGCTATCGTGAAATCGCGACACCTTGGACTTTCTCGACTTCCTTTGTGCTTCTGTCATGAAATTGTGACACCTTTGCCTCTTGCTAACGTCATCTCACTTTTGTCACAAAATCGTGACACTTTAGTCTTCATGGCCTTCCTCTTAGCTTTTGTCATGAAATCATGACACATCTGCTTCTGCTGACATCATCTACAACTCTGTCGTGAAATCATGATGCTTTCGCTACCTTAAGCTCTTTTTTGCCATATGTCTGCGAAACTGGAACATGTCATGACATCGTGACGCTTTCGCCTTCAAGCTCTTTCTTCTTCAATTCATTGTGAAATTGTGATGCTTCTTTTGTTTAAGACTTGGTAACTATTTTTTTCATGAAATCACGACACTTTCTCCAACTGCAAGTTGCCAACTCAACCTATCACGAAATCATGACACTTTCTGCATCCGTACAACTTCTTTGTAGCTTGTTGCAAAATCATGACACTTTCAGCTTCTAAAAGCTTTCTTTATTGCCTATCATGAAATCGTGACACTTTTGGCTTTCGTACGTTTTCTTTATTGCCTGTCATGAAATCGTGACACTTTTGGCTTCCATACGATTTCTTTTGTAGCTTGTCACGAAATCGTGACGCTTCTCCTTTCAGGCTCTTCCCTTTGCTGCATGTCACAAAATTACAACATTTTACATGTAAATTTCTCTCTCTTTGAACTTGTCATGAAATCGTTACAGTTCTTTTTGCGGACTCTCTCTTCAGCATCATGTCGCGAAATCGTGACACTTTTTCTTCTGAACAACTTACTTTGCAGAATGTCACGAAATCGTGAAACTTTTCCTTCTCTGCCTTCCTGCACTTTTCGAGTCGTGAAAATGCGACATGTCATGAAATCACAACACTTTCCATCTGCTCTTCTTCCCTACCAACATGTTGTGAAATCATGATAGTTTTGCTTGCTTTGTCTCTGTCTTCCAGCATGTCGCAAAATCGTGACACTTTTGCCTGAACTTTCTCTCTCCTCAAACATGTCGTGAAATCGTGACAGTTTTGCCAGCACTTTCTCTCTCCTCAAACATGTCACGAAATCGTGACAGTTTTTCTAGCCACCTGCATACTTTTCCTTACTTGTCTTTTTCTTGATCTTTTGCAACTGGGCTACCCTGATATTCTTGGAAACTCATTGTCCATGCTGAAACCTTCATCAAGACACATTCTTTGACAACAAACCAAATTGCTTCAAGACCTTCTTGACATCAATGACAACATCTACACTTAGAGTAAAGGCAATGTACCCAAAATTGCCAACATAGAACCCTATGTATCTTCTTCCTATGGAGAAGGTGTTTCAGGGGGGTCCTCATCCTCATCATTCTTGTCAATGTTAGCAGGTTCCTCAACATCTATTAAGAACAATATTTTGTTTGCACACTTATGTCCTTTAAAAAAAATTTCATTACAATTATAACATAAGCCTTAGGCATGACATGCATCCATCTCCTTTGTAGTCAATCACTTGGGTGTAGTAGGTTTACTATCCACTAAATTTTGGGCACAAAAAGGAAATGAAGGTCGGTTTGGAGAAAACAGAGGGGGGCGCCTTTGGTTTGAGAGTTTAGATTCAGCTAGATAGGCCAAACTGATATCTTCCATCATGGAATGTGGTTTGAACATCTTTACTTCAGCTTGGAAATCCCCTTTTAACCCACTGATAAAATAACTCGTGAAGAACCCCTCCGTCAATCCTCTTGTCTTATTGGCCAATTTTTCAAATTGATTTTTGTAATCATAGACTGAGGATGTTTGTTGTAGTTTGGTCAAGGCCCCTATGAAGTCCTCATACTCATTAGGCCCAAAGCGGGTCAGTAGTTGGGACTCAAATTCCTTCCAAGAGATATTTGTGTTGGAATTACATAACCACTGGAACTAGTGTAGAGCCTCAAATTCCAAATTGAAGGAAGTAATCTAAACTTGATGATATATGGGAACATTATGAAGTCTAAATAATTGATCAACCCTACATAACCACCCATCAATATCCTTCCCATTAAATTGAGGGAAGTCCAATTTTTGCATTTTAAAGGATGGGTCATGGTCATTCTTTGCAAAGTTTTCAGCCTGGTGTTCTATTTTGAGTGGTCCCTTATGTAACTTTCTACCCATATTTATCATTGTTTCTTCTAAGTGAGCGCTAGTGGCATCATGATCTAGACAAAGACCTTTGACCTCTTCCTTTATGGAGAAAATTTCCAAGTTCAAATTCTTAATGGATTTGGTTAAGGAGTCCATCTATTCTAGCTCTTTTTGATGTCCACAGGTACCCTGGGCCATTTTGGAACCTTTTGTGACTAGTTACTAAAATTAGAATTGGGTTTCAAGACTTACTATTTTTAGTAAGTGTCCAAAAAAGTGTTTGGGTGCTATATATCAAAACGATTAGTTCGAAGAGGTGGTCACAATGAGCTATATCCCACAACACTCCTTTTGGGCACCCCAGACTCTAACAGTGTTTATAGGTTTTGATTTTGAGCTATAGTGTAAAAGTTGGGTACTGGAGAACTATCTCTAATTGGTCTCTAGTCACTCGCTCACTATTTTTCTCAGCCTGGATAGTCTCTCTAACACTACTTACCTCATGAGTCTGAAGATTCTTTGTATTCTATAGGTTACTATAATGAAAGTTATGTTTTGAAAACTGTAGTCTCTGACCTGACTATGCTGACCTGACTGACCTCACTATTACTACAACTGTAAATTTGACTATTATTCTCTAGACTATCAACTTAACTGTCACCCTCATATTTTATCCTAATCTATGCAATGTATGTTATTTTTTTGGTAGAGGATTCCTTTTTTATATGCTCACTTTTGGGAATTTGGAATGCAGGTTTACAAATAGGGAGTTTTAATTTGTGATTTTGTTGGAGGTTGAAGTTTTAACAAAACCAGGGTATGCTAAGTAAAGGAGTATGTAACACCCATAGGGCCTCTGTTATACCGTAGTGACGAACAATAGTGCTCGGACCAATATTTTAGGCCATTACCCAAGGAGGATTCCACACATACCTTTGAGCACACTATCTTCCTCTCTAACAGTACGGGAGGGTAATCATTCGAGATGTTGTGTCTCATGGACTATGGATGATACAAAGCAAATAAGCTTCCTACTGGATAAAATTTTTTTAACCCTAGAAAGATCTTCTGATACACCCAAAGATGCGTGGGAGTTCAAGTCCATGAGTGAGTTTTGTCTAAGGCCTAGGTATTGAAGCCTGATCGCCCCTCACTTCACTAGATGTTGTATAGGCTATCTATCTTAGCCAATAATGACAAATCCTTCATGATATTTGAAAACCCCCAACATAGGGTTTCTACCTACTCAACTAAAAAGGATTATTTTTTTTTACTAGTATTTATCTTTTTTTTTTATAATTAAAAAAAAAAAATTACACAAAAATAATAGTGGATTATACCTAATAGGCAAGAATCATTACTGTTGCAATAGAACTTGGCCCTGAAAAGTGCTCTGATACCACTTTTTAGGATCCTGCTATAAAATAAACTCAAATAACACTCACACAATTGCTTGGAAATAAACTTACATAAACATCATATTAATATTCAGAACAAATTACACATTATAACAAAAATTTGCATAAAGGAACAATCTCACAATCATATAGAATCACAGGCCTCTTCAAGGGGGAAACCTCCTTCAACACTTCATTAATTTACAAAATATGAATACATTGGTGCCTTCTCGGGTTTTTAAAGAGTTCCCTTCCATGGTTGGCTTACATGTAAAATGTCACCTAGATTACATGCATAATGCCACCCGAATTACATGCATAGTGCCACTCAAATTACATGCACAATGCCACTCGAATTACATGCACAAGGCCACCTTACATAACCTATCTACCATGTGTTACATAAAAAGGGTGCCATTTGTCAAAGGCACTATATAAGCTAAAACTTAGAACATTACAAAATATTAATCATGGGTACTACCTATGTTATTTAGGAATTATTACATCATAGAAGTTATTACATTAAGGGTTAGGATGGGATCCTAACACACACATAGCAGAGTACTGAAAAAAACTCCCACAAGATCTGTATTGAAAGTTACTCTTAATAATTGTTTGGTAATTGTTTTCTTCCGTATATGACATGCTTTAGGACCACATCCTATCTTGGCCAATCAGCCTTGGAGAAGTGAACCTACTGGCTAGATTTATGGTGGTGGCTATTTGGTGGTCCACATGGCTCTGGTTCAAAGTCTTATATTGTCATTTATTTCTTGCACTATGATTATCAACCAATCTCAAATTAGTAAGATGACTAGGAGCCATGTTATCTGGCATGTGATTGTCCCCATTAGTCTTTGTGGTATTTTCAAGCATTGTTGAAAAAGGGTTGGTAGCTATTGAGAAATGAGTTGTTTGATAAGCATTGTTGAGTTTGATTATTAAAGGTTTTTCTAGAATAAAGGTTGATGATAAAAACCTTCTTTGATAAGCATTGTTTGTTGGAAATTAAAGCAGTATAAAAAGGTAAAAAAATTATTTACAATGGTAAGCTTTGGACCTTACCCTTTTACCTCCTTGGATGGTAGTTGACTGGGCAGATTGGACGACATGGGCGGTAAGGCATTCAACATCAATTACCCTTCCTCTTTTCCTCACTATTTTTCTTCATTTTCTAACTTCTCCTATATTCCCTAAGGTTGTTAAATCAACCCTATTTAAGCATTGTAATTTCTAAGTTTTGTAAGGTTGTTAAATCAACCCTATTTAAGCCGATGGGTTGGTCACATGGGAACATGGGGTCCCAAGTGATGTGGAAAAAAATATTTAAAATGATCGCCAATGATGATGAAACTGTGGGGTTCAAAAAATGGGAGAGGAGTTTCATTTTTGTTTTGTCAGTATTGCTTTGATCCTTCTTCTGTCGATCTTCATTTTCTATGCAAAGGGGGAAGGATACAGGTGGAATGGTGGCCTCATGTTATGGGGTTAAGGGCAAAGGCAGCTGCCAATGACTGATGTCATGATTTCATGACATGTCGTAGTTTCAAGATTTGTCGCGTTTTCATGAAGTGTCATGTTTTTGTAGTAGGAACCAACATAGGGGAGCGACGTCAGTCAGAATGTCATGAAATCGTGACATATCGCATTTTCATGGCGGGGGGTAGCAACGGAGTGAAGCGATGGACGAATGTCGTGATATCACGACATGCCTTAATTTCATGAAATGTCACATTTTCACGAATGGTGGCAACAAGTGAGCAAAACAGGAGACGTAGGTCATGATTTCGTGACATGTCTCATTTTCATGACATGCTGCATTTTCGTGAATGGAAGAGGCAAGAGAGCAAATTAGGAGATGAATGTCACAATTTCATGACAAGTCTTATTTTTGTGACATGTCACATTTTTGCGATGTGCAATGACAAAGAAGCAGATCGAAGGCAGAATGTCACGATTTTGCGACATGTCTCATTTTTGTGACATGTTGCATTTTTGTGACGTTCCAGAGCAAATGATGGAGAAGACTTAAGGATGTCGCAATATCATGACATGTCACATTTTCACGACTGGAAGCAGCAAGAGAGCATAATGGGAGACAAATGTCATGATTTCGTAACATGTTGCATTTTCACGACAGGCAATGACAAAGGTGCAGATAAAAGGAAGAATGTCATGATTTTGCGATAGGTCTCTTTTCTATGACATGTCGTAGTTTTGCGACGATCCAGAGCAAATAAAGGAAAAGACTCAATGATGATGCGATTTTGCATCTTGTCAATTCTTCACGGCTGGAAGCAACATGAGAACAAAATGGGAAATGAATGTCGTGATTTTGTGACATGTCTTAGTTTCACGACAGGCAATGGCAAAGGAGCAGAACGAAGGTAGAATATCACGATTTCGCGATAGGTCTCATTGTCGCGACATGTCATATTTTTGCGATTATCTAGAGCAAATGAAGGAAAATATGTAAGGACATCACAATTTTTTGACATGTTGCACTTTCACGGATGGAAGCGGAAAGAGTGCAAAATGGGAGACAAATGTCACAATTTTGCGACATGTCTCATTATCACGACAGGTCGCATTTTCGTGACATGCAACGGCAAAGGAGCAGAACATAGGCAGAATGTCACGATTTCGTGACATGTCTCTTTTTCATGACATGTCGCATTTTTGTGACTATCCAAAGTAAATGATGGAAAGACTTAAGGACGTCACAATTTTGCAACATGTAGCATTTTCATGGCTGGAAGCGAAAAGAGTTCAAAATGGGAGACAAATGTTGCGATTTCACATGTCTCATTTTCGCAACATGTCACATTTTCGTGACTTATAGCGACAAAGGAGCAGAATGAAGGCAGAATGTCACGATTTCGTGACATGTCTCATTTTTGTGACATGTCATCGTTTCACGACTATCCAGAGCAAATGAAGGAGAAAACTTAAGGATGTCACGATTTTGTGATAGGTTGCATTTTCATGGGTGGGGCAGCAACAAAGCAATGCATTGGGCCGCTGCCTATGTTCTAAGATGCATGTAAATATTTGTAAGTGGTTGTGCTCTTTCTTGGCAGGGTGGCATCAGAAGGGTACTAGTAGTGAAGGATAAACTGTCCCTATTGAGGTCTTGATCCATAACAACATAGTGCTAATTTTTATAAAAGGTTTTGGGTCAACCTAGAAAACCCAGATGTAATGAAATAGTACCTTAATTACAAAAAAAAAAAAAAAAAATTCTTATTTCCATTTTACTCCAAGACTCATGTACCACATCTGGTATCAGATCTGAGGC
>JAQPPZ010011363.1:0-41784 GCA_028583015.1 Wollemia nobilis
GGGGACTTATCAAAATTATCACTCAAATGACACCAAAATATACAAAATGTAAAATTTAAGGTGGGTACCCAAATTTGGGCTAAGTTGTGCAATGGTCACAACAAATGGCAACTCTGCTGGGAAATGCTCTTGCGCATTTCATATGAAGAACCCGATCTGAAACAAAAAGAAACCAAAGATCAAAAAAAAAAACTACCTAGCAACATCCAAAGAATATGGGGTTATACAACTTCAAATGAAAATAAACAAACCATTTACCTTTGCTTAGTGTGTGGAATTGTGATTCATTTTGCATTCTTGAAACAATTCAGACTCTATCATTTGTTTTACATTTAGGCTATGAAAAATAACTCATTAGAAGTGTGCCTCTACATTGCTCCACTACCATGCAGACATCTATAGCCCCGATGGAGATGACCTTGATCCCTTCTAGAACTTGCTCTACTACCAGGAAAGCATCTGTAGCCCTGGTAGAGATTGTTTGAATCACCTAATTATTAGGTTAATTTTGCTTTTACCTATTTTTTAATATTTTTTATTTCTAGACATTGCTCCACTACCAGCCAAGCATCTATAACTCCGGTTGAGATGACATAGACCTTTGATTGATTTAAATTTTCTTTCCTTTTTTTTTATCGAGCATTTTGCTTTGCAAAATTCACCTGCCACCTGGGTTAGATACCATTCATGGCTAAATATGAAGTGTGTTAGATTTTTTTACCTTAATTTGCAAACCGAAATGACTTTATCCTTCAATATTTCAATGAATACCCTTTTATATGTCAGTTACATGTGGATCTTTAGCAAAATATTTCATAGTTCCACCTTCCACCATCTTAGTCCACAATCTAAGAATAAGTACTAAATAATTTCATCTCCCTTTTCCTCAATTTCATCCGTTTTCAAACTAGTTAATCCAACCTACATGACATAGAAATACTATCAACAAGAAAATCAGGAGTTAGTAGCTATTACCAAACAAGAAATTACGGACAAAGCAAAAAGTAGAAAAGCTAAATATAAAAACATGAAAATCAAATTTATATACAATAATATACAATATATGTACAAGATGATGCAAAATTTAGACTATCACTTCCCTGGATCCCAAATACGACTACCAAAATTTAAAAGGCATCTACCATGATATGCATGCCAAGATTTATAGAAATCCAACCAAAATAACATTAGGCCTAATAATACAACAAATATCACTTTTTCTCTCTCACCCCACCAATTTGATTCAATGATATTAGCAATTTCATGTCGAGACTCTGATTCATTAAACTTGCAAGTGAATACATGATTTTCAACTATATTTTGTTTATTTAGTGAGGTGTAAATTTTGAAACCTGCTTCATCATTCTCACTTGAGTTCTTATTTTCACAAAAATATAATATTTTTATCAGATAGGAGGTTATTTATAAAATTTTTGAAGCCAAGTCACCATCTATGTCTTTAGGCCAATCATTACTACACAACATTTTACAAGCATCTAGCATATCTAACATGTGAGGATAATCATACGTTCTTATCCTAGATTCTATTGTCAATTATTAATGAATTTTATCTAGCAATTTAATGACTATCACTTCTATTTTGTTTAACAACCTTATTACTGGTGTGAGGAGAGATCAACTCAACTTCTTTATCAACCACAAATGACATTTGATCATTAATCACATTTGAATCCAACATACCATGATGTAAAATTTTACCTAGAATTTGAATGGTCAAACATAAAGGCTGAGATTCTACCTTTTGTACATTTTCATTTACCAAGACTTGGTGAGCCATTGTAATTTCCTCTTGGTCTTTATCATAATCATCATCATATTGTAGCCCTTTCTCTTCATCAATTACTTGTTTTTCAAAAATGCCAAAGTTAATCACCCAATCAAACATGCACCCATACTTTTTAAACCATATGTCTTGTTGGTCAAGGGATGTGTCAAACACCACATCTCCTTGGTCAACTACTTGAATCATTTTGAATAAAGTAAAATTTTTATCATTTGGATGGATAGAATTCGATTCAAATTCCTTGTTAATCACCAATGGCATTTATTTATTTGAATCTCCAAGAAAATCATGTGAATTTGTACCCAAATTTTCAGTAGTCAAGAATGAAAGAGAAGATTTTACCTCTTCCTCATCCAAAACAAATGAATCATAAGAAGTATTTACCATTTCTTCATATTCTATGTCAGCACGATGCTCAATAAAATCATATTAAAAATGATTAAATCTTGGAACTTTCTCTATTTCTAAAACTGGCATGCCATTCTTTGAGTGTACAAAAATTGCAAGATTTCATGTGAGATAGAGGTTTTAGCATCCTGCATATCAAGTAAATTAGAAATTTCATCAGGAAGAGTGCGAAAAACCAATTATTCCTCATATCTTCTCTGATAATTATAATAATTGTCTTCTAAAAACAAGCGATGAAATTCTATCATGTTTTCTACATAATCTTCGGATTCATCTATTGATTCTTTTTCAAATTTACCTTTAGCCATTCTATAATTCTCCAAATCATCACTTGTAAACAATGACTCAGACTTTCATTTCTAGCTAGTCATTATTTGGAATGTGTTGGCTTTCTTGATCATTCACTTTAAACATTTCATTTAATTTTATGGAAGGTCCTGACCTATCACATATTTTAATACTAGTTAGATCTAGGTTTCCTCCATTGTCTGAAGACTCATGCATTTCTAAAACTAAACCAATCTCTACATCTTGATGGGCCTGTTTACCACAATCCTCATTGGTGGATATTGGATTTGAAACTTGCATCTCCTCTTGGATGATATCTAAGGTGGTTGTAACATCTGGAAAATCAATTTTAAATTTGTTGATTTTTGACATTAGACATAATTTGATTTATGGGTGTTAGGTTGGATGGTTGGTATTGGTTGGAATCCATAAATATTGAAAAATAGTTCATCATGTGGGAAGGTGGTGCCTCATACTGACTCATTGATGGCATATGATCGTGAGATTCAAGTCTAGGCAATACTAATTGATGCACATTGATACCTTTTGAAGTCCACCATTATTCTAATATTATTTCCTCACTATAGGCTCTAGACAAGGATGGAACTTTAAGAATTCTCCCTAGAAACATCAAAGTAAAGGGGTCTAAGGCTTCCATGTATCTTTGAGTGGTTTTTTTTTATGAAATGATGTAATGTGTCACCATTTTGGTATACAACTTATGGAACTATTGGAAGTTTGATCAACTTTACCACATTTAAATTTTGTTGAATTTTGATTGTAAAATTTTGATAAATTTATTGAAGTAAGGCGCTACAGTTTTTGTTGTTTATTTTACTGTAATTTTTTGTTTTGCCACTTTTAAATAATATTGTTGTAAATAAAATGGAAGTCATGAATGCAATGAAGAAATTTGTTGAAAAATGTTTAAGGGGAAAAAACATCGATAGGAGATCAATTTTAAAAGGAGAAGCACCCCAAAAAGAAGAAATAATTCGTTTCGCCCCTAGTTAGGGGTGAAAATCCTTTTCACCTCTTTTAGAGGTGAAGTGTAGCACGAGGATGGTTTCACCCGAAACAAAGCAAATGCGAGGAAAGCATGTCTATTTTTGAAGGGCAATGAATTTAAGTGTTTTCATCCCAAGCTTCGCTTGTAAAGGAATTTCACCCTAGAAAGAGATGAAAATCATAACTTAATCTAAGGGAAATTTAAAAGGAGGAATAAGATGATTTTTGCCCCAATAGAGGGGTAAAAATCACTTTCACCCCTCTTGGAGATGAAACATAATTAAAAGGTAGTAAATTCACCCAACAAAAGCAAAGTGGCAAAAGTGAAGGAAAAAATCCTTGTCGCCCCTCTTTGGGGTGAACATCATTTTAAAGTGCAAGTGGCTACATCGATAAAAAGATCTAACAAGTTATAAACAAAAGGGATTTTGCCCCAAGTGAGGGGTGAAAATCTCTTTTACCCCTATTTTGGGGTGAAACATAGCATGGAGAAGAGTTTTAAATATGGCATGTCATGGGCTCGACGTGGGTGAATCGAAGTAGGTTTTAAAGAAGGCTTTCATCCCAAGTGAGGGGCAAAATACATTGTCACCTCTCTTTGGGGCGAAAGGGCAATATTTAATATTTTAAAGTCAAAGGAGATGATTGATGTCATGGGGATATTTTCAAATATGTTTGGTATTTTTTCCCATGGGAAAGGTAAAGATAAAATTAGCGCTTGATGCCAAGTTTAAAGCATAGCAATGTTGAAGGTGCCCTTGTTGAGAGGCGTCATGTGGTTTCACCTCTCCAAGGAGCAAATGAAGTTTTAAAAAATAAATTTTGGGTGAAAAGAGTTGCAACGCATGCTACTTCAAAGTAAAGAAGTTAAAGGTGATGTCACCTCCCAAAAGGGGCAAAAATCCCTATCGCCCTCCTCTGGGGTGAAATCAGTTAAGTTTGCCATTACTCCAAATTGCAACGTGTTTTTGTCATTTTCAATGATAAAATTTAAACACAGGAAAATTTTAAAAAAATAATGAAGGTATTTGATTCCTAGCAAAAGGAGATGATTATAAGAAGAAGCATTTGGGGTGCAATTACCAAGACATCAGTCAAAGGCCCAACAAGTTGTGTTGTTGCCCATTGTGGCCCCAAAAAGGTTGTTTTGTTTCATTTTTGGGCGAGATAAATTCCTTGACATTTATTCTCAATAGCGTTGCTTCTCAAAGTACTATTTTTGCAGATTCCCTTGGAAAGGGGCAAGGAAGGATGGAATTTAATTTTTGAAGCAATGCAAGTAGCATTTCCAATATTTCTGCTTTGAATTGCAAGATCAGAGGCCATTCTTGTTCATTTCCAATGCACTACTCATCGCCTTTGCTATTTTTCAAGATGAATTTAATTCTTAGTGGACATTTTAGGTGAAAGTGGAGTTCCAAGGTGCAAGAGTGAGGCAAGTTTCAATGAAAATATCCCTATTTTTAGGTAATTTCATTGCATTCCAATGCACTGACGCTCAGGGTTATTCTCCATCATTTAATCATACCGATTTCCTCATGTGATTTTTCCACCAAAGCTAGATCGTGTCTTCCATGAAGGGTATTTTGACCAGAACATCACTAATACTGAGGAGGAAATTATTCTCACTGGTTTTTTATCTATCAATATTTTATTTGTAAAAACATTAAATAAAAGAGGTGCAACCACTAGTTTTTCATTATAAAAAGAGGATGGACACTCTGTAGAAAAATACTTTAATTTAGATGGTGTGTTTTCTATTCCTTTGAGTCATGCTAGTAAAACCACTAGTTTTCCACCTCCCCAACCACACACACCAGTCTACATATCTCAAAATCCACCGCCACAACAACCACCACCAAGGTAGTTTCTAGCATGGAACCACTCTGGACCTCTAAATTTGCAAGCTCATAACCCAATCTCGTAAGTGGTGATGAAGGCTTTTCCAACTTACAATAGTACTAAAAAGTGACCTATGAGCATGTTCAAGATGTAGCTGCTTTGGCAATAATTCATGGAATCACAAAAGAGGACATAATGGTAATATTACTTGTTATCTTTCTTCAAGAGAAATTTCTTTACTGGTATTGATCGTTACAACCACTATTACTCATTATAATACTAATGGTAATATTACTTGTTATATTTCTTCAATATAAATACCAAAATAATATGAAGGGGCATGACTTAGAGTGGCACATTGAAAATACGGTGTTTCTCCCACCATGGCACGACTTTTGTGAGATGGAAGCTGAGTATAACCCCATGATATTGCTCCCACCATGGCACGAATTTTGTGAGATGGAAGCTGAGTATAACCCCATGATACATAAGCATAAAATTACTCTACCATGGTTATTTAGTTAGATGAAGGAGCTACTTTTGGGTTGGTCCAAAGAAAATATTACAAACTGGTGGATTATGAGGGCTCATCAAGGAAAAACTAGGTTGCCATATAGTTTGGTTATGGATGAAATATTTTAAAACACTTATGATGAGTTTTACACCAGTTATCAATCAATCACTTTCATTAGTATTGTACCTAAAATTATTCAAAAATCCAATAGTGAGGAAAGCGTGGCCGAAGAAGAACACCTCGTAACATGAGAAGTGCTACTTGTAGAAGAAGGACAAGTGTTGGAAGAGTCACTGTAGTGTTGGGTAAAAATAAAATTAGAAAAGCTTCCCATTATAAAGATCTCAAAAATGCAAAGGACTAGTGCAGTTTTATCAAACCCTCCTACAGTTTTGGTTGAATAGACAGAAGTATTAGAAGCTATTCCCTTGATCTAGACAAAGCCATTGGGTCGAAGTACTGAGGTCATAAATCTTGAGGATGAAATTGTGGTGGTACCAAAGGACCAGGTGGAAGAGGATCCAGTGTTAAAACCACCTCCATCCTATTTGACTCAAATGATGTTAGAGCTCGAAGGTACATTTTCAGTCCCTTCCCCCGTTCTTGATAAGTTTGTGACTGTCATTTCTTATCCATTAGTTTCAAGTTTTTTTTCACCCCCCATTTGCTATGCCTTCCACCTCAGTGTCATTGCCTATCTCCCAACCACCAACCACAAATGCTCCCTCTTCTTCTATTATTGTTTCTTCTACTTACCTTTCTTTTAGTTCTTTCGCATCTACCCCAAACCCATTTTTGCTTCATGTATCTTCCCTTCTAGTAACCTTCACTATGGCTGTAAGCACACAAGCATCTCTTTGAGTGAGTGTGAATATGGTTGAACCCCTTGCTTCATTTCTTGCCACCACCTCCATTCCATAAACTATTTACACATGCCAATTTCCACTTCCTTTGAGTCGAATCCACAATAGGCTCATTTTTGTTTTACCCCATTTTTAGAGCTGCAAGTGTTGCCCAAATTTGAGATGGAGGTTGTACCAAAACAACCCATTGTAGTGAAGATCAGCCAAGCTCACCTAATTTCATCATAGTGGTTTAAAATCCAATAAATAAGGGAGGATCTAGTACTAGCGAAGCCATTGAAGAAGGTTTCTTTTGATCCTAACAACATGGAGGCTCATACAATGAAAATGTTCCCCCGGTTTAGGAGCCTCATGGAGAGATAACTTCGAGTGACTATACTTATGAGATTGTCACCAAGGACCTTAAAAAGCTTGACACTACAAAGATAATAAGGAACATTCAGGTAGATATGAGCTCCTTGTACCTGAATGGATATCATTACAAGAAGAGTTTTTCGAAGCTGAGGCTAAGATCATTGAGTTGGAGGAGACTTTGACAAAAATTCAAGCATAGTTGCAATCTGCATAGTGAGAGGTGACTCATTGGAAGAAGAAGGTGGAGGATTTGGAGAGGATAGTTCAAAAGCACTAGGATACCAAGGGAGGAGCCAAATAGCAAGTTAAGGTATTGAAAGACCAAATACAAAGTTTACAAGATCAACTAGTTGTGAAAGCAACATAGGCAATTGTTTTGACCAAGAAAAATGTCAAGGAGGTGCATAGTCAATTGCTTGTTGATTGTAAGACCATGGAAACGAAGGCAAGATAGGTCCTCATGTACCTTTAAGAGATACAAATAGTTGTCTTATATGGATGACACATAGTGGAGTATGGCGAGGAGCACCTAGAGCCCCTACTAGTAAAGGTGAAATAAATGTATGCGCTGGCTAGATTAGATCTCAGGTTTCATCCCATGAGTGACATGGCCCAAGCTTGGGCAAGTGCTAAGGTTATACTATGCCAATAGTTTTCTAAGCTAGATCAGGTTAATGAAGCTTGCAAGCTACTTGATGTATTTGAGTAAGAGAAAAGAGTTTTAACACTCTACTTTAATGCAGTAGATGATAATGGTTTTCCTAGTTTCAATAATGAAAAGGGGAACATTCTATCAACAAAGGACCTATAAGTGGTATGGGAAATTTTTGTTGATGATACCTCCAAAATTGATGATTGGGACTAGCCTCTCAATGAAGATCATGTGTTGCCCCTGATGAGGAAACTTACACGCATAAAATTTGGTTTGTTGGAGCTCAACTAATGGGTGAATTACATTGATATGGAGCAAGTGGAGACCTTCAGGTACATTGTGGATTCACTTAACTGCCCAAATTTGATCAATGAAGATTCTTGTTCTGAGATCGTTATAGTATTCAAAGCTACAGTCGTGCATCTTTCAAAGGAGGAAGCTAAAATGAAGGAGGCAGAGGAGCAATATGTAAGAGTGAGTAGTAAGCAGCATGATGCACCAAGTGGAGTTGACTCCTAAGCTCAATTGATGAAGGCCTAGGGTTGATAGCATCCATGCAAGCTGGATAACCCGTGAACCATCAAAATTATTGGTAGTTTTATAACATTACCACATTGAAATTTTGTTGAATTTTAATTATAAAATTTTGATAAATTTACTGAAGGAAGGTGCTACAGTTTTTGTTGTTTATTTTACTGTAAGTTTTTGTTTTGCCCTTTTTAATTAATATTGTTGTAAATAAAATGGAAGTCATGAATGCAATGAAGATTTTTTTTGAAAAATATTTAAGGGACAAAAGTGCTGGTAAGAGATAAATTTTTAAAAGGAGAAGTGCCCCATAAAGAAGAAACAATTTGTTTCACCCCTAGCCAGGGATGAAAGTCCTTTTCATATATTTTAGAGATGAAGCACAACATGAGGATGGTTTCTCCTGAAACAAAGCAAAGGTGAGGAAAGCATGCATGGTTTTGAATTATCGGTAGATTTAGAAGGAAGGGCAACACATTTAAGTGTTTCCACCCCAAGCTTCACTTGCAAAGGAATTTTACCCTAGAAAGAGATGAAAATCATAACTTAATCCAAAAGGAAATTTAAAAGGAAGAATAAGATGAGTTTCACCCCAATAGAGGGGTGAAAATCACTTTTGCCCCTCTTGGAGGTGAAACATAATTAAAAGGTAGTAAATTCACCCAACAAAAGCAAAGGTATGAAAGTCATGAATTTTAAGCAAAGGAGCAGAATGCTTTCACCCCAAGTGAGGGGCAAAACCCCTTGTCGCCCCTCTTTGGGGCAAACATCGTTTTAAAGCGCAAGTGGCTACATCAATAAAAAGAGCTAACAAGTTATAAACAAAAAGGGCTTTCACCCCAAGTGAGGGGTGAAACTCCCTTTCATCCCTATTTTGGGGTGAAACATAGCATGTAGAAGAGTTGTAAAGATGGTGCATCATGGGCCCAATGTGAGTGAATCGAAGCAGGTTTTAAAGAAGGCTTTCACCCCAAGTGAGGGACAAAACTCATTATCGTTTCTCTTTGGGGAAAAAGGGCAATATTGAATATTTTAAAGTCAAAGGAGACGATTGACGTCATGGGGATTTTTTCAAATAAGTTTGGTATTTTTTACCCATGGGGAAGATAAAGATAAAATTAGTGCTTGGTGCCAAGTTTAAAGCGTAGCAAAGTCGAAGGTGCCCCTGTTGAGAGGTGCCATGTGGTTTCGCCTCTCCAAGGAGCGAATGAAGTTTAAAAAAAAAAATATAGGTGAAAAGAGTTGCAACATGCGCTACTTCAAAGTAAAGAAGTTAAAGGTGATGTTGCCTCCCAAAAGGAGAAAAAATCCCTATCGTCCTCCTTTGGGATGAAATTTGTTAAGTTTACCATTACTTCAAATTGCAATGTGTTTTTATCATTTTCGATGATGAAATTTAAACACAGGAAAATTTAAAAAAAATAATGAAGATATTTTCTTCCTAGAAAAAGGAGATGATTAGAAGAAGCATTTGGGGTGCAATTACCAAGATGTTAGTCAAAGGCCCAGAAAGCTACGTTGTCACCCATTGTGGCTTCAAAAAGGTTGTTTCACCCCATTTTTGGGTAAAATCAATTCCTTGGTATTCGTTCCCAAGAGCATTGCTTCTCAAAGCACTATTTTTGTAGATTCCCTCAGAACGGGGTAAGGAAGGATGGAATTTAATTTTAGAAGCAATGCAAGCAAGATTTCTAGGATTTCTACTTTGAATTGCAAGATCAGAGGCCATTCTTGTTCATTTCTAATGCACCACTCACCAAATTTGCTATTTTCCAAGATGAATTTAATTCTCAATGGACCTTTTTCGTGAAAGTGGAGTTCCAAGGCACAAGAGTAAGGCAAGTTTTAACAAACAAGCTCCCAATTTTCATGCTATTTCATTGTATTTCAATGCACCGACACTCAAGGTTGTTCTCCATCATTTAATCATATCGATTTCCTCATGTGATTTTTCCACCAAAGTCGGATCGTGTCTCCATGAAGGGTATTTTGACCAGAACATCATTGATGCCGAGGAGGAAATTATTCTCACTGGTTTTTGATCTACCAACATTTTGTTTGTAAATGCATTAAATGAAAGAGGTGCAACCCTCTATAGATATTAATCATTTTTCATTGTAAAAAGAGGATGGACACTCTGCAAAAAAACACTTTAAGTTTTTTGCATCAATAGAAATAATTTGGCTTCTGGTCCTTTGAATGGTGTTGCATTTGATAATTTTTTGTGTGTCATTTTTGAATGCATTCATTTCCATTATTTGTTGTGTTTAAATTCTACTTCTGAATTTAATCTTTGCTGGTGAGGGAGTGAATACTGAGATGTTATTTGGAGGTTGTCTTTGCATAACTATAAGAAGTTCCTATGCTTGTATTTTTGTTGTATGCTGCTAATTGTTGCTTGGTGGAATTTTGAATGTTAGTATATCCCCATACTATATTGCCGATTTATAGCCATATTTCCCTATTTCTTTCCTATTACCCTAAGATTTCACCCAAAGTAGATTAGAAAGGGAGCCAAACCTCTATAGATATTGGCTCAGAGGACATTTCTTTCCTCTAACCTTTCAATGTTGGCTAGGTCTAGGGTGCACAAAGCATATATTTTGTAACTAGGCAGATTTATGACCAATAGGAACCTAACATTTAATTGAATCATGGATTCATTAGGTTCTTCACGGATAGAGACAAACTAATTTAGTATCATAACTAGGTCAACAAGTTTTCCAAAATTATTAAGAAATATTGCTTCTAGTTGAGCCCAAGGAGTTATAGAAATTAGAGGTAAGTGGATGTACCAATCAAATGTAACCTCATTCAATGTGTATGAAAACATCTTACAAGAAACATCTTCATGTATAGTTTACAAATAAATCAAAGTGTTCTTGTATCTTTGAATATGTTTCTCAACCGATCCCACATCATGCCTAAACTAAGGTAAATAATCTTCTACATATTTAGGGATTTGATGGGGTACTCTAGGAATGCTTAAATGACTATAATAACCACCTATCTAGGATGCAATTTCTACCATTTTTGGAGTAAACATTGCCATTAGTGGACCTTAAAGAATATAACTTTAGCACCAATTTTGTTAGTCAAAGAAATATATCTTACAAAGAAACATGAAATGACTAACAATTTTCAAATGTTTAACATATAGATCATCCTGTTTATCAACCAAAATATATGCATAAATTAAACCATAGCAACAAAGAACATTCTCCAATTTGCAAAAGGTTAGCATCAATGCATCATCAATTTTCCAATCAATGAATGTGATAATCTATCAACAAAACCTCATTAGTCAAGGCCAATGCATTCAAATAAGCCTTTCAAGTAACAATGAAAAATTTAGCATTTAAGTAACAATAAAATGACCAATTCAAGCCCTCCTTCTAACACCAATTTTGTTGAGTGATAATTTTACCCTATTGCAAAACCACACTCACAGTTAGGATTTTGATTAGAAAATCCTCTCTTGCAAAGAAACAAAAATTTCTCCAAGGTTCCTTTTACTTAATGTGTGCTTGTATACTTGTGAAAATGTGTCAAAATAAGTGCTTATAATACCTTAGTGATTTGCAAACAACTATTAACAAGGGGCCTGTGTTGGTATTGTTTTGCAATGCTTTATGTTCATTAAAGGGCTTGATTTCCCTTTTGTGCAGAAATAAAATATGAATGAATGTTTGGAATTAAATCCCTAATTCATTTTATTTCTGATTTTTCAAGGTGATTTAATTCATTTTATCTTGAAGTATTTTAGGTAGATTTTATCTTCTTTTGGTTAAATATATTTTTTATAACAAGTTTTATTTGTTAAACTTTGCTTTGAAGCATAAAAGAAAATAATCTAAATGATTAATTCTGAAATGTAATAGCCTTTGGAATGCCATATAAATTACTCTCCTTTAGTGAAATTGTAATTTTCATAAATAGAAATTAATTTATTGCTTGAAAAACAAAGTGCAAAGCTTGAAATCAGACTCTTCTTTAAAATGTGAAATCATGTAAAGCTTTGAAATTACAAAATTCCTTTTAAAATGTGAACTTTATGTAAAATTTTGGAATTTTGAATTTCCTTTAAAATAAAACTTTAACGCTTAATCTTGGAATATGTGCATCTCTTTTTGGAATTTTATTTTTTATTTTTTTTTATTTTTTATTTTATTTGCAGAAGTTAAAAATAAATAAAAAGGATAAGGTGAGAGAAACAAATTTAAAAAATCTGGAATATGGACCAAAATATGAAAAACGACCAAAGAAAAAAAACTGGAAAACTACTCTGGCCTAAACTGCAAAAAAAGTTAGATCCTGAACACAAAACATAACCAGGTTAGACCTGCATCCACACAATCTAAAATATGGTTATGGTGAGAGTCTAAGGGGTAAAAACATGCATTAAAAATATCTAAATGATGCTACCAAATTCATGCATAAAACACCATTAAAATAATTCCAATACATGTGAAGAGGGAAAAATAGGCAATAAAATCTTCTATAATGTTCAAAAACTTTTGTTTTCTACATACAAAATGAAACCAAAGTGTTGGTAGCAACTTGAGAGCCTTTCAATCTCCTTCCACGCCTCATGTTCTAAAATTTTTAGCCCTTGTTCTCTGTTTCAATGGCGTATTTAAAATTTTCCATAAAATTTTCCTCTTTGTCTTCCTAAAGTCTTCTCTTATTTTACCCCTTTCGCTTTATCTCATTTCGTTTGATTCGTAACCGCCATGCTCCCACTCTTTCATCAACCTTCTTATTTCATTTTCTAAGAAAATAATTCGTTTTAGTGATGCCCCTGCCATTATGTTAACCTGGATCTGGTACTTCTACAACTTATAATGACCCTTTATTAATGCAAGGGTTTTGGTTCCCATGAACTAAATATTCTTATAATTTCTCACCAAATGAAATAATGGCACCTTACTTAATAACTTGGTTCACTAGCCCTTCTGACCGACCATTTTGCATTTACTACTATATCAAACTCTTGTACATCGTGTTTAATAAATCTCTTTGAGGTCTGGTTTGAATGCATACGAGGTTTTCAAAATTTCTTTGTAACTGCCATGCCCAAAAAATTCTAAAAATGCTCCTTTCTCTACTCCAAATATCTACCCTCACTACGTGTGAGGCTACACTCCTCGGGTGTATAACACCCGATTTGGACATATTTATCACTACTTTCCATTCTATAGCAAATATACTGAAAAGAACCAAAAGCCTCATCAACATACCCCTCTCCTTGAATTCATTGTGTTGACACGGTGGACCCTTGCATGAAGTATTATGATGCAGCTAGCCTACCTTCATGATATCATCATGGTCTCCATTGGACGTAGACCCGATCATCACATTGGATAAGGATATTTCCAGTGATGAATTAGGGCT
This sequence comes from Wollemia nobilis, assembly GCA_028583015.1. Lineage (NCBI taxonomy): Eukaryota > Viridiplantae > Streptophyta > Pinopsida > Araucariales > Araucariaceae > Wollemia > Wollemia nobilis. The sequence goes on from JAQPPZ010011363.1 coordinate 13,656, forward strand.
CAAATGGTAGGTAATTTATCCATCTAGCATATTCGATGTGCCATATTATATTGGTAGGCTTGCATCATTTCCCTGGTGGCTTACTACATCTAAGGTGCCCGCGATGACAAGATTCACCTTGATTGGCACCTACAAGAAGTTGTTTCATTATTTTTTACAAAAACATGATGTTTGTGCATTCCATTACGACAATAAGGATACAATAAAAATTGGCATTCTGATCCTTCCTTTTTTATGGTGAATAATGGAGTAATGAAGCACACTTTCCAATACGATCATGCACAAATTATTTTTTCTTCATGGCAGACCGTATTCTCCCACCTGCTTCTCAAAACATGCCTACTTTATTTGAATTTCTATTGATATGACACATTTAAGTGGTATACCTGAATGGTATAAGGTCACTTTAATGCCCACTCATCATGTCGCACGATGTGCTATTTGCACCTGTAGTGACTACCATAGGAAACATCACACATAAATTTTATTAAGAAAAGTACCAAAATTAATCTCGCAAAAGATGTTTACTTCATTTTAATAAAGAGGTAGCAAAAAAAATCTTCGGGTCCTTATTTTCATAGCATCAACGTCTTCACGTAATTACTCTTTATATACCACCGTGGTCATGTTCCACTAGTAATCGAGTATGCCTTATTTTCTTCCACCCCATGTAATGCTACCCTCAGGTCTTCTATAAGACTTGGTGTCTCCACTTGTACATTCTATGTCATACTCGCCACCTTCTTCTTCTCTACGCAAATGAACAAAACTCCTGGGATGTGTAGAGAAACAACCAATGTTCCTATGATTGAATTCAATATATTTTTCTATAACAAGAATAGAATACCAACCAGTTTGCTTCATCACATATGTGATACTTTAAAGCCACAACGAATGTGAAGAACAATGCCATGATGGAAAGTACCAAGATTTGATCATTCCAAAAGACTCAACATTGTGGTCAAGGCACTCTACCCTACCATTGCTATTACCGTTGCTTCTCTCGAGCTTCTCGTAATTTTGGTCAACAAACATCAACTGATGGAGGTACCACTGCATGTGATGGAAGCCCATAGAAACTACCATCTTAGCACCTTAGATGTCATCATATCACTTCATAACACTGCATCCTTGTAAACTAGCACCTCCCCACCTTCAATGTTGTGAAACAACAAGACCGATGGAGTGATTAAGAGCCATTGGATTAGAATGTGTTTGGAAAACACTTGATCAACTCTATGTGATTGTATTTCTATTGATCCTCATGTGGGAAGTGACTTGACCAAACTTGAAAATATGTCTCCATCCAGCTCTATCCAATTGCATCATCTTATTCATCGATGTCGACCCCATGATATTCCCATGCATGGTAGTATTGAAGTTTGCATCTTCTCATAGTACACGTAGGATGCTATGCCCACTGTGAAATAACTATTTTTAGTAATATTTAGGCATGGCACATTTGCACCAGCAGTTCGCATCAATGAGGTCTACATTTATCCAAGTCAACGATGTCTTCGGTGTTGTGCACATCCGATGTGTAGGGTATAGGGTCTTCGTGGCAACACCATTTTAGTGAACCTATCATAAAAATAAAATGCATAAATTAAATCCTTTAAACAATGTGATCAAACTATAAAAGTAATCCTTAATTGAACATTTTCAATACATTAAAATCAAAACCTAGAATTGACTCTTAATAAAACAAATCTATATCAAACTATGTATCCCTATATACATATATGTACCTATATATATTTACCTCTTTTTTTTATTTATTTATTTATTTTATTTGACTTAATTTTTATGAATATGTAGGTAATCAAACTAATCATGAGATTAAAGTAATTAGCTTTTATTTTTATTTTTATTTTATTTGTTTTTCTCTTTTTCTTTTTTATATTTTATTGATTTAATCAATTTCAAATATTGACATTAACCCAACACAATAGAACAAAGAAAAGAACCAAAAATAAAAACAAACAAACAATAAAGGCACTTTGACATATATTAAAGGAAGTTCCTAACCAACACGCAACCCTGGGACCTATATTGTGACCTCAGTTGGTAGGGGACTTATCAAAATTATCACTCAAATAACACCAAAATCTCCAAAACTCAAAATTTAAGGTGAGTCCCCAAATTTGGGGTAATTTTTGCAATGGTCACAATAGGACTATAAGCACCCAACCAACATAGTCTTGAGAGTAGTATTCGACCATGGTTATTCTCCCCATTGTATTATATCCTTGTTGGATAATACAATAAGACTCATGCATTGATTTGTTTCTTATTGTGTACTTGTGCATTTTTTATGTGCACAAATATTTCCTTTGCATTGTCTTACTTTGTATTGTTACCTTAGAGCATTATTTAGTATTGCATTACATGAATGGGAATGCTACTACATGGAAAATGCTGGTCTCCAATTAAAAAATACATACACTAGCTTGTCGAGCTATTCTATGTTAGTTGGTATACCTTTGTGTTTTTTGTTATGTATATTAGCATAGATTAATTAAAGATATTAAGTACAATATATTTTGCAAAATATACTCGCTTAAGAATTTGTAAGTAGGTCCTTGCTATACATCATCTTCATCTTTGAGGGAAAATATTATTTTTAAATGGAGGTAGTGCTAGGAACTCAGGTAATAACCCTTTTTAGTTTTTTTATAATAGTTTTCTTAGTGATGAGTGGGAACCCATTTTGAATGTAAAGGTGACCCTAGATTATTAGTTATAGGGTTAGATTGTTCCCATAGTTATTATGGTTTAATATATTTTTGGTTAATATTTTAGTATTAGGGTAAGTTGGTTAATATTATATTATAACAAAGATGAAGGCATCCTAAATAATTATATTAAGATTGCTTATAATATAGGTTGCCCCTTCAAAGTGGTATGTGATACAGTGCAAAATATTTAGTATATTAATCAAAATATTGTCATTTATGTTCATTCAATAGAATTGTGTTTCCTTATAATTTTATCTATAATTGTAATTAATTCATGCTAGTAGAATACTTGCATTAGCAATAACATTGACCAATTATAATTTGGGTAATGCTAATGTCCAAAAATAAAAATTATTTAGCTAGCACCATACCAACTCTTCAACCTACCACTCAAGCTCCTTTGTAACACTAGAACTACTTGCTCCTTTAAATCAAGAGGCCATGGGATCCAAACAAGAGGCCAACCACTCTTGTCTTGCAATCTGAGATTTGGTAACAAGGTTGGCTAGCATTAATTTTAATACACTACTATTGTATTGCAATATGAGATTTGGTAGAAAAGCCATTGTTATATAAGTACAATCACTACATTCAAAGAACATATGAATCTCATAAATCCGTGATCATGCATGCCATAAGGGAAGAATTATCCCACTCTAAACAATTGTAAGAAATTGATTTTAACACCTAGAGAAACTTGCATAAAGCACAAACATGCAAAAGCTCTAGAGAAAATCACATACAATGCCATACAAGCATTACCTGTCTTTCCACTACAACTCTTGGTTGTGATCCTAAAATCCATTCCAAAGAGGAGGAAAAAAAATTGAGTAAGCTCATTTGAATTTTGCACTCCAATTAAACAAAATTAATAGGTTAGTTAAAATGAATTACTAGAATAAAATGGATTGGGTATTTCTCCTGTAAACTAATTATTTACTATCTTTGAATTAGCAACAACATCTAAATTCTACTTGCCATTCTTTCCCAACATGTACACCACCTTCAACACAATTATACCATTTTATTTAATCTTACAATTACATGTATTTTGAGACTCATTGACATTATACAAACTTGAAGAGTTGTGCTTTGAAACTGGTTCTCTTGATCTAAGAGAAGGGGGTATGTACACATAGGCCTAAACATGATATAAACTATCAGGTAGATATCATAGAGAGTGACAAATATTTAGATGTTATCAAACACTTAAAACTGAATAAAAGACCTAGAAAAATGGATGCTTGAGTGCTTTAGTTGCGGTTGGCCTCTTGTTTGGATCCCATGCACAAAGTGACTATAAAATTATTTGAATCTTGCTCCTTTAAATCATATTAAATCTTTCCTTCAGTCATCTCACTTTAGTAAAAATCAAAGTTGCTTATTATTTATTTATATTACATGCATTAGTATATCAATTTTCTTGATGTTTTGACATAATTTTATAGATTGGAGGTTGAGGCATAAGATACAAGTTGTATGCTTAGGTAAGGATCCATAGTCTTTGGATTTTCCTTTAATAGACAATAGTACCAACCATGAGTGGTTATTCTATTAGCATGGTCTCAAATTTGTTAGCACCATTTGACCTCATCACTTTTGTCAAAATTTCTTCAAAACTCATCTCCTCAAATAGAAGACATCATAACTCTATGCATCCTTATCATTTTTATAGACACTATTTAATCATTACATTAGCATAAAATTTTAATTTAGTTAAATAATTGTCATAAAATTAGGTCCTTTTGGATATAATTGGCTTATGTCAAGTTAATTTGTCATTTTTTATTACATACATTTGATAAACTTAATTATCTTTTAAACATGAGTAGTTTCATTCCTAGCCATTTGTTCTCACATAAAATTTAATAAATAATATATAATAATCCCTAGGTTCATTATTACATGTTTAATTTGGTAACATATTGCATTAGATGTAAAAATAAACTAACCCTATCTACTCAACATCATAAACAACTTCAACACTTCTAGCAACAACATCACCTAGTATCAATATTTTCATCATCAACAAATAAGTAAAGGGATTAGGTATAGCTTCTAAACCTTCCCATTTTTGATGGTTTTCTACAACTTGAGTGAACCAAGGGCCTAATTGAAGTAAGCCCTTAAACAAACCTAACTATTTTTTTGTTTATTTATAGATTCACTAAGTGGGGAAAGGTTTAAAACATGTGTATCATGTTGTTGTGTATGTTGTCAACCATCAGAATCACCTTCAAACATAATCAAGTATAGATGGACCTTTATATTAAATTACCCTTAAGAGAATTTACTTAGTGTTGTATTTTATCTTTTCTTGTTTGTATTCAAGGAAATTGGAAAATATATTCTTATTAAATTGCATTATAGATCTCTTCATTGTTGTATTTATAATTATTTTCTTTGTATATTCTATACAATTATAATAACAAATCTTCTTGAATATCAAGGACTGATGTTACTTATTTTCTTTAAAAAATTACTCAGAAAATAGTATTTCTTTGTAGCAATGCTTCTATATGCATGATAATGTTTCTATTATTGTCACTCATATTTAGTGCTTATCCCATGCCTTATTGGATGGGTTTTTTATTTCTTGGTTGTCCCGTTCCTTCTTGGATGGGTTTCTTCTCCTCTAGGCTAGTCCCGAGCCTTCTTGGATGGGTTGTTCATTTTTAGGATTTCCCCATGCCTTACTAGATGGGTTTATCTTTTTCAAGCTTTCCCCATGCCTTCCTAGATGGGTTCTTCAACCATTGGTTTTTTTGGTGTCTTCTTGGATGGGTTTTTTTCTTTTATGTAGGTTCTAGTTTTTCCAAAGCTATATTTTGGAATTCAATTTTATCCTAGGCTATTTTATTTTGAACGAGATGCCATTTTCAAACTGTGCCAGCTGGTTTCCTTTTCTCAAGCCTTTTTGAGTGAGGTGTCATATTTTTTAATTTTCAAATTTTTGCTTGTTGTCAAGTTTTCCCATCCTAGACGGGTATCTTCTCTTGTTGATTGTCTTGTACTACCCAAAGCCGGGTTTCTTAAGTTTTTTTTTTCTATTTTTCTTAGGCCCATTTTTTTGGGTTTTAGTCTTGGTGTTTTTCTTTTTCCTGGTCTCCCATAAGCCGGTATTTTTTGCTTGTGTTGCATGAGATGGTCCTGTTGTTCGATTTGTGAGATTGTCCCATCGGGACTATCTCCTATTCTATTTGTGGAGACCCTCTCCCTGACCCATTTGTAAAAGGTTTTGGGTCCTTTCAAAATCCAATTATCATTAAAAACAAATCTTTAGTGCTTGTGTTGTAGTTAAATATTAGTTTTATATTGATTGCATATCCCAATTATGGTAACAATTAGGTTACTTATATTGACTATAAAAATAGAATAATATTGTTCTCTTTCTACTATATTTGAAAAAGTAAAATCTGCACTTCAATAAACGAAAATTATATAGGTTGTGTTCTATCCTTTTTATATAGGATCTTTCTATTACATCATCTTGATAATTGCATGTGTTTTAAAAATATATTTAAATAATTTATTGAATTTATTAGTTCTTTATTAAATTATATATAGAACATACCAGTATGCCATCTCTTTTCTAATACATAGGTTCAAAACCTTCTAATTTTTCTTTACTGAACTTTACTGATGCATTTTTATTTTTTGGATCTTCTAATTTTCTACAACTATTGGAATTGTAGTATTTGTCAATTTGTAATAAAAATCAAACCCTAAAATCATTTGAACCTAACATTGACCCTTTTGTAGTAATTAGTAGATTTCACATAGTAGCCTACCTATCATTTCTTTTTCCATCAAAGATAGGCATTATGAAATTTGGAAAACTTATTCCAAAATGAGGACCTTTGTCTAACCTTATCAGACCTTATGAAACTATAACATATTTTAGTGTGGTATGTCTGACATCTAGAAGTGATAGTAATGTATGTGCATTAATTCCTTATCTAAAAGTAGGAAGTATCTCTTTATTGATTCTACCAAAATGAATATAGTGGTATCCTAAACTTTTTGCTAATGGAGATAAATTTAACCATGGCTCTTGCTAGTGGTATTCTGAAACTTTTTATAGTTGAAAGCATTTATGTAACAACAACTAATGTTAATGGAGAAAAATTTAACCATGGCTCTTTCTTTTGTTCTAAAACCAGTTCTTTTCTTTCAACTGACTCTTATAGTTTTTTTTTAGGTAAAGGTTCTTCCTTTTGTTTTGCAGCAACTTCTTCTACTTTTTGTCTTACAATTTGTTGTTCAAATTATCTCCTTTTTCTTGATACCTCCTCAAATTCTCTCCTTTATCCAGATAGAGTACATAAAGCTGGTACATATCCCTTCTAATTTCCATGGTTCTTAAAATATGGTTGCAATAGGGGATGCCCCCCAATAGAAAAATGGTTATAAAAGGGTTAGTGACTACTATTACAAAATCCTTCAATTCATATGGTTTTGTGGCCATACACAGGTGCAATGCTCAAACCAACACTAAATATGGTTGATGCTATTCTCTGGTAGAGTATATTATATTATTCTTCAAAGGGTATTATTGTACCTGGTGGTTAGATTTTTTATTTATTTATTCCTGGAGTGTATTGTGTAGTAATAAGATGCATAAGAAACTCCATTTACCTTGTGCAGGTTGTGCTTGGGAAACATGATTATTGTATTTACTTTCAATAGTTGGATCATCCTCAAGACTCAGATCCAACTCTAGTCAGGTCAATTAGATCAATATTTTATGTGCATCAAGTATATTGGACAAATCTTGGCTAGAAGCAGCTAAGTATTTCAACTATGCTACCTTCATTAATGAAGAAAAGTTGTGTTTTTTATTATATCTACTCATATAACTATACTTTATTATTTTTGGTGGGCTTGTTTGTAGAAATAGTGAGGACTATTATCATGGGGTTCACCAATTCCTGGATTTCGTAAGAAATAATTCAAAAAATATTGAAATAACTAGATGTCCATGTCAAAAGTTCTCAAATATAGAAACTCTTAGTTTTTTGAAGGTTCGTGACCACCTGATTTGGCACAGGATTGACAAGACATATACAAAGTTTGTTTTACATGAAGAACAATCCTCTACTTTTGATAAATATACATAGAATACATGCTCTACCATTGATGAGGGTTCAATTATAGAATATGTACAAGATGACATCACTGGAATTGTCAATGATGCATACAAATTATTCAATGTTAATTACTTAGAGAGTGTACAAGAATGGTGAGATAATGATGTTGAGTTCCACTCATCTTGTAGAGTAGTTCCTACTGATGAATATTGTAGCTTACATGAAGATACCAAATTACCATCATACCTATGTTGTACAAAGTACACAAGACTATCGACGATCGCTAAATTATATAATATAAAAGTAAAACATGACTAGTCGAACAAAAGCTTTGGTGATTTACTAGAGTTGTTGAAATATATGCTCCCAATTAAAAATATAATTCCAGAGTCCACATATGTGGTAAATAAAATGATGATGCCATTGGTATTAGATTATATAATGATACATGCATCCATCAATGATTGTATTTTATATTGGAAATATCATAAAAAGAAGTAAGCTTTCCCAACATGTGGTGCATCTCGATGGAAAGTTGACCCTAATTCACAAAAGGTATGCATTAATGTTCCTAAGAAGATGTTGAGGTATTTCCCCATTATACTAAGGTTGAAGAGAATGTATAGGTAAGGAATTTTATTATATTATTAGCTTTGTTGTGTTTGTTTCTTTCAACAATGTTAGATGCGGGTGAAGTGAGTTGCTTTATTCCTATAGCTTTGCAAATATTATGAAGAATATGAGGTGGTATTCCTAGAATATGAGTTCAAATAGCAATATGTGACATCCAATCAACTCCTTGATGTGGAAAACTATAGATGTTAAGTGGAAATATTTTATCTATGATCCACATAGTGTATGAATTGCAATGGCAACTGATGGGTTCAACCCTTTTGATGACTTTAGTACTACTTACAGTTGCTAACCCATTATGTTGATCATTTACAACTTCCCACCATGGATGTGTATGAAGAGGAAACATACAATGCTCACCTTTTTAATACCTAGTCCTAAGCAACTAGGCAATGATATTGATGTTTATCTATAATTTTTGGTTGATGACTTGCACAAACTATGGACTAAAGAAGCAAAAACATATGATGCATTTTCCAATACTACGTTCAATATGAGAGCAATAATTATGTGGGTCATCCATGAATTTCTTTCTTATGGAAACCTATCAATATGTATGATAAATGGAAAGGCAACATGCCCAATATGCATGGAGAACACCTGTGTAGAGTATATTAAATGCAGTAGAAAAATTTCTTACATGGGCCATAGGAGATTCCTTCCTATAGATCATTAATTTCATCATCAAAGGGTATCTTTCAATGGAAAATAAGAGCTCGATAAACCACCCAAACCTTTAAATGGGATGAAAATACTAAAAATAGTATAGGGAATTCCACCAAATTAGGGAAAGAGCAACTCAAATAAAAGGAAATGCAACATGGATGAGGATAGCATGTTTTTTTCTATAGCAATATGGAACAAGAAATCTATATTATTCAATCTACCTTATTAGGAGGTATGCCATGCAACTTTATTTCTGCATTTGTTGTTATGTATCTCAATTTTGAGTAATTTCTATTTGATTTTGCTATCTATGAACAACATCTTCTAGTTCATCACAACTTGGATGTGGTGCATGTGGAGAAAAATATCTATGAATGCCTATTCAAAACACTGCTAGGTATAGACAAAATATCAAAGGATGATAAAAATTTCCATGAGGATTTTAAAAATATGGGTATTACGAACACATTATGGTTAGTAATGGATGGAAACAAGACATATCTTCCACCATCACCCTACAATATATAAAACGTTGAGAGAGAAAGGTTTTTTCATACACTATACAATATGAAATTATAAGATGGATATAGTTTGAATATTAGAAAACATATCTCTATGAAAGAACTTAAGATCCAAGGCTTGAAATCACATGACTACCATGTTCTCAAGCAACAACTTATTTAAGTAGCATTACAATATTTGATAGATAAGCCAAGGTGACAAACCATTTTTTAGTTGTGCATGTTTTACAAGGATATATGCACTAAAGTGGTGGATCTCATAAAAATAGAAATATTATCGGTAGAGGTTGTGGAGACATTATGTTTGATTGAAAAGTACTCTTCCCTTCATTTTTTGATATCATGGTGCACCTAACTGTTCACTTGGTGCATGAGGTATTTCTATGTGGACTTGTACAATATCGATGGATGTACCTTTTTGATAGGTTTGTATGCATTCATCAGTTTCACAAACCACCATTATTCTAATTTTTGTAGTGTCTCATCTAATCAAAATTGTTTGTTTCCTTTCTTAAAATTATGAATAAGGGTTATGTAAAGAATCAAGCTAGGCCTATGGATAAGTGTGGGTTACATGGATAACCATAATCCCTAATAGTTTGGATTTTGAGTGGTGTAATTGTGATATCTTGAATCACATACTCACCAATGCTAGGACTAGCGAGGTGGACTACAACTTGTGTGGGTGATGATGTGGATAGAGTGGATGTGGAGGTGTAGGGCTTTGGAGTGACTTGTGGATCCAATGAGGGGAGAGATATACAATGAAATGGTATCTCATAATATATCAATTTGACTTGTGAGATTTTGGTTGGTGTAGGTGAAGATAGATTTGGATGAGGAATTGGATGGATGATTGGTGATTTCGGTGTGGATGAAATGATAATGAGTGCTTATGGAGTTGGTTGTATGGATGATGTGAATGATGTGGAATGTGTGGAGGTATGTCTCCCTTATATGGATGTGGAGGGTTTTGATTGGGTCTAACCACATGTACATATTTTTGACTGTGATGATGGTTATGGTGTGGAAATATAAGCTTGATGTGGGCTAGTGATGGGAATATCCTCAAGAACAAGTGCTTTGGATGAGGTAGTATTATTATGTGAGATGGATAGTGTGGTTTATGGTACTAAGGACAAGTGAGTGTATGGAAGTGTGGACTCATATGGGTTGGATATGAAGTTGTAGTATTCGAATAGTTCAATATCTATCAGTATAAAATAAATTTATCCCTCATGTACATATTTCAAACATTGGTGTAGTATTGAGGTAACACATTTCATATCTCTTATCTAGGGGCATCCAAGGAGAAAACTATATGCCATGGCTCCTTTGAGGATATGGAACAAGGTATGCAATGTCTTAACCCCCACTTCTACAGGTAAGACCACAGTGCCAATTGTAGAAAATAGAACATCATTGAATGCTTGTAAGGTAAATGTGGATTTGGTGATGTGTGAAGGTGGAATATTGAGGTGTTGAAGGGCTGGGATGGTAATGATATTTATGGATGAGCTAGTGTCAATTAGTACTCATTTGAAAGCCTTCCTATCAAATTTAGCCATGATGTGTAATTGAGGATTCAATGATTCTTATGATATTGATTTGATCTCAAAATCATAGATTACAATAGAGGGCTCCATACATGTTCAAATGATACTTATAAAATTTTTGAAGGTATTGGAGTCTTGATATTGAATTTAAATGGATTTTAAGATCCCCATTAATGCATCATGATGCAGAGGAGATTTTTGTATAAGATTGTACATCGATAATTTTGCTGAAGCCATTTTGAGACTAGTTATTAACCGGTTGCTTAGCATGATGATAAGTCTCTATGAATAGGTTGGCATGGATTGATAGAAAAATGAATGGGTGGAGATGAATTAGCAGGTTATGGAGACATATTTTTTGGTGGTGCCATGGGAGGTTGAACTACTTGAGGTTGTTAATTTTTGTGATTTGTGTTTCATTGATCTCGGGTGACTACATGGATAGCCTCTACAAAACCTTGGTATAGTTGCACATTATTGACGTGGTTAGGAGGAGTCATAGTATTTGATCCCCTTTTTGTCTATTGTGCTTTCTCATGATGGGGAAGTGGTGTTTGGTAAATACCAAGGTTTTTATTTTGATATGATACTTGTTGTTATTGTTGTTGTTGCGAAGATGGTTGTGGTTGATGATGACCTTGGGGTTGTTGAGTAATTTGTGGTTGACTCAAGGCCACTTGATTGACATATCCATATTTGGATTAGCCATTATAATTCCCTTTGGTTTGGCCCTTATTTTTTCATTCTTTCCTTTTGGATTTAATCTCAACCTCTTGGATTTTAATTTCTTTGATAACTTGGGCTTGGGTAAGAGCTTCATCGAATGTTCTATATTGATGTAATTGTAATAATGAGGATATGGGTTTTAGACAACTCCTTGTGGATATTCGATTAATTCTTCCATTGGGAGGGAGAATGACAACTTAGTGATGACTTCCCTTCAATGGTTTTTGAAATCATAAACTAAGTCTTCTTCGAATTATCTAAGATTGCATAGGTTGGTTAAGGTAGTTTTCTTTTGAACATTGAGGGAGAACCTTTCTAAGAATTTATCCACTAGTTGTTCAAATGTATAGACACTGTGATGTGGCAGATGGTTGTACCATTCTAAGGCATCCTCCCTAATGTTTGAGGAAAAGTTTAAAGCATTAAGGCATAGTTCATTTGGAATCTAAAACATGAATGGATGAATACACTAAGATGCTCCCTAGGGTCCTCAACCCCTTTGAATTTTTTAAACTTTAGTAATGTAAAGTTTACTGGATAAAGCAATGATAGTAGCAAAGAATAAATGGGTTGATTGATTAGTTGTCTCAATGTTGGTTTCTGGTACATCATACCAGGCGTGTGCATAATTAAGTTGTCAATATATTATTGCATAGCTTGGATCTTAGGATCTTCCATTTGTGTGTGGGAGCCCTAGTTTACTTGATGGGTGTATGGGGTGGCATGTGTTAGGTTATGAATTGATGAGATAAATTGTGGTTTTGGTTGGCCAATGAATTGATGGGTATCTGGTGATGTTGGATGTTTTTTTGGGTTTGATTATGGAATGGTTGGTATTGATGAAGTGGGGATGAAGTTTAGGGAATTTGAATGTGTTGGTTTGTGGAGGTGGCATTGGTGTGGTTGAACGAAGGTGTGGGTATGATAATTTTAGAATATTGTGATACCTAGGATGGATCACGGGTGAAAAATATGTTTTTGGTTGAAAGTGGATTAAAGTTTAAAATTTACCACCTACGATTGCTACTATGGGTAAGAATGAGCATCTTTTTGTCCCATAAGCAGTTGATTGAAATGTTGCCATGCTTGTTGTATGGAAATTTTAGATGTATATTGTGAGGTTGTGTTAAAAATGGATTTAGATATGGTGTAAGTATTGGTAATGTTGGTTGAGGTTAATGGAGGGTAATTTGTGAAAGGAATTGCAACTAAATGAGGGGTGGTAAATGGAATGATGGATGAAATTTGTGAAGTAGCATTAACTTGTGCTTCGTAGAGTGGGTTGGAATGGATAGTGGTATAGGTAAGAAGAATGGAGGTGATTTGGCTAAATGGTTGTGGAAAAATTTTGTGTGGGAGGGTGGATGTGACTTCAAAAATAGGATTGGTGGTGACTTGGTTGAAACTGTTGGGATATGAGTGAACAAGTTCCTACCGAGAAGAAAGAACATGTCTAGGTGGAATGTTAAGTGGTTCTAAAATTGGATTGGTTGGCCTTAAATAGACTTTGAGTTTTTCAAAATCTATGTAAGTGATGTGGGGGTTGGTTGGTGTGGATGGTTTAATTTTTGGAATGGAAGTATGGATAGATCTTTGTCACATCTGCATTCTAAGTGAATACTATGTGAGAAGGTTCAGAAGGGAAGCCAAAATAACTTTTTTGTGCCTTGTAGGTTGGGTTAGCCACAAAAGTGGTTGGGGAAGGAATGGAGCACTCCATGGATGAATTTGGTTGGATAGTAGGTAGCTTAATCATGGCTCTGGCTTGATTTTGGATCAATACCATAAGCTATGAGAAATCTGGGGTAACAAATTTGTGAGATGCATGTGTGAGAGATGTAATGAAAAACACACAAATCAAGTAATTAGATGTGCCCTATATCTTTGAAATAATTTTTTACTTTTATTTATTTTATTTTTTTGTGTTTTTTGTGTTTTATGTGGAGATTCCCTAAGATTAAAAAAACTATGCAGGGTGAATAATGAAATGCAACTAAAGGGTGTATCCAAACTCACCCTTATGATGAAGAATAAATTAAAAATAACTTAAAATGGCTTTCTAAAGGTATGATTGGCTCAACGTAAAAACTAAGGAATAAAAATTACCCCTCGATGGAGGCTGTGTTGTTTGAGTCCTTCTACTTGCTTAATACATGAGGAATGGTCTCACAAGATTTGGCTTTACACTCAAGCATGCTTGGATAAAAATTACAACTATGTTCCATTGATTATTTCACCCCGTTGTAAAAGGGCACTACTAAAACTTCTCACTCTAGGTGTGCCCAAGAGTAGGGGACAATTTGATGATGAAATTCAAAAAATCACTCGAATGAGGCTACTACGGTGACTAGGGGGTGAGCCAACGAATGGATAAGAAGTCCACCATTGTTGTTCTTGATCAACAGTTGGTTATGAAATCCAACTTGTTGATGTTAAAAGTGAAATGTACAGTGTGTGGATTCCTTTTAAGTTTTTGTTCTCTATGGTGTTTTCTTGAGCAATACAAATGCAAAAATAACTAGCCTATGATGCAGCTAATATGCTTTTCAATTTTTTGCCTAAAGCATAAGAAAAAAATATACACAACACATAAGGCAAAAATCAAAACACCATGAATAATAGAAAAACTTTAACCAAATGCAGTGAGTGTATTTCAGACAAACCTTAAACCATTTTTGACATACAAACTAAGAAACCAATGTAAAATGAATATGAAAGCCTTGATGCAACTAAAATGAATTTATAAATGTAGATCTACCTTAGATGCAATATATATGAATTTTTTGTGGAAAAATGAACTGTTAATTTGAAATGCACTTTGAACACAACTTACCAAAAAGCTTGTATTCTTTCCAAATCCATAGACACGTGTAAGATCTTCCAAATACTCTGTTGAATCTCCTAGATACTCCATAAAAACTCTTAGATACTTTGTAGAATCTTCCAGATACTCCATATAATCTTTCAAATACTCTATGGCATCCACCTGGATGCTATGTGGCATCCATATAATGTTGCACGACATCCGCACAACCATAGATCGAATTCCACAGCTCCTAGAAATCTTGGTTTTAGATCTCACAATTTTTGTATGATCAAATTTTTGAAAACCTGCAGCAAAAATAGAAAAATGTAGATAAAAAAATCAATATTGATAAGGCAATTAGAATATGAAACCCTTTAGTGGTCCCACCATAATCACCATTTTTTAAAGCAAAAATGATCAACACCAATAACAAAAATGACACAAAGAAAATAACAGTTATATGCGCATCAAATGAATAACATTATATATTATCAAATGAGAGAGCCTTGATCTCCACTTTTTACATAGATGTGCCTCAAATAAGGGGTCACAAAATAATATTTGCTTTGATACAATTATTTACAATAGGAAGGATGAAACCCTCGATCAAATAATGGTGGTGTCTTTGAATCGTCTTCACTCCAAAAAAGTGTGAGTGGGTTTGAATATATTTATAGGGCCACTCCAAGCTGTAACAACCATAAACGAAGATGTCTCCTGCACCTACATACAAATCAAAACACAAAATGGATCAGTAGCATATGTGAGGGCTCCACTGTGTGAGACCCTCTATAAAAATAGATCTACTAAACCCTAAGTATAGTACTAATAAAATGTAATCTGAATACAGGAAAAAGTAAGATAAGAACACATAAAAAACCTTTTCAATATCTAAAATATTTGGATCTACACTTCTAATTATTCGATATGATGATGCACAGACACCTGGAAGCATCTAAGGGTTTGAAAAATGCAATGCAGAGAATGTTGACTGCCCTAGGGAATTTTGGGATGGTTGTGCATGCTATACAACATTTTGGGGATACTCTAGGATGTTTGTGGAATGCCCTTGGGTATTTATGGGTTGTGAGAGATGCTTTGCAAAATCCAAATGGAGTTCACAGAGGTTTCAAAGGTCAAAACAATGGATATGGAGATGAGGGTTCATGTGAATGAATGTAAGGAATGTGGTGATATAATTCTAGGGATCATGAGATGATGGATGATCGACCATTCGGAATTTGACCTCTCATTTACCAAAGTGAATGATATTTTGTTATTTAATCCTTCACTCATGCTAGGGTTTCGACGACACCAATAGGAAACTAGGATTAAAACATGATGAAGGGTTGAGATTGTGATTCGATAAGTGACATGGATTATGTTGAATGGATGGCCAAGATTAAGACGTGGTGGGCGGATAAGATTTATTCATATATACATATATAAATCAAATATATGGAAATATAAATTTAATATATATATATATATATATATATATATATATATATATATATATATATATATAAATAAAATATAAATAAATATATATATAATGAATGACTAAGATTTTATGATGATGAGTATCTAGGATTTGGTGTCTACATTTTGATTGATTATTTTAAAACTAAATCATTATTAATTCTATGGAGAATTTGTCATACCATTATTTATTGAAATTTATGGTTGGAAAGGAATAATAAAACTTTAGAAAGGTAAATCTTGTAACCATGCCCAAGTTTGGAATCATGTTATTGCCTCAAATGTAAAATATTTATAGAAAACTAAAATTTTGACCACTTGGTTATAGCTTTTGAATATACATAGGAGGATAATCTAGGACAATGGAGTTAACACAAATTATTTATGTACAATTATGATAAAATATATTTATTTAAAGTTGATTTTATCAAAATGAACTTTAAATGTGCTTCCGATAAAATCCAAGAAATGTTGGTGGAGGTGGTATTTTTTGAAATATTGAAGGCAAAATTCTCCTCACTTATGTAGAATTATATAGAAATTTTATTGACAACTATGTAGAGGCTAGGGCACTTCTTATGGGATCAACATTGTCATTGAAAATTTATAGAAATATATATACAAATTGATGAAAATTCACATATTTTATTAATGGTATTATAAAAATAGACGCGGAGGTGGATTAAACATGGTATTATTTTGTATGTTCATAAACTATTTTTGGAGCCAAAATATTAGAAATATTGACATATTTATAGAAAAGGAATTTGAGTAGTAGATGATTTAACCAATTGTGGTATTGAACTTCATCTTGGAAAAATTCAAATCTTACAAGGTAATTGGTTGAGTGATATTTTATCTCTTTATGTAAATGATATCAATGATTTGATTTCCAAAATATAAGAGTTTGAGGTGTTTGAATTTGAAATATTTTCCAAAACCATTCCAAAATATTCATTTACCATAATCATATGTCCAAAAGAAGATAATATAATTAGAATATAACAATAATAAACAACATGAAGAAAAATGAAGGGATACAACAAGAAGTATAGGGTGGGTACCTAGGGGCACCCAATATATCATATTTTATTCACACTTATTATACAAATGGATCCTCATTGAGGGGTATTTATAGTGATACCAAATCCTTAATGAGAGGTTAACCTCAGGTTGACATAAATTTAACCTTGAGATTAACCTTACTATATAATAATAATAATAATAATAATAATAATAATAATAATAATAATAAATTATACTTTAAGTGAGGTTATCTATAGATATGAACTAACCAATACCACTAAGGATAAAATATGAAAGGGATCCATAGGCTTACATGAGCATGGTTCTAGGATTACATAATAACATGCTTGTAGGCTACATACATGGTGTTTATAAGCACATCATCATACATATGAACTTGGCCTAAACAAGATTAGATCACAAAATTTTAACACCCCCCATAATCTAAGATAAGAGAGCCAAGAATAGAAGGTATTAGTGGTGACACCTCCCCCCCATAGTAGGTGTTGTAGTGTGCCTCCATTGTTCCTTATTCATCCTTATCTTCATTATCAGAAAGCTTATATCTAACTATCAAGAGTTCTATCTCCATCTTCTTCAAGCTTGTAACACAATTCTTCATGGGGTGTCCTTTCATTTTACAATACGTGCAAATGTTTCACTTATTTAAAACCCTTTAGAATTTTCCTTAGGAACTTGAGACTTAGATTTCATTCTCTTGAAGTATATTGGATGAGCTTGTGTATGAGAAAGAGCTCCAAAATTATTCATTGCCACTTCATAATGGATTAGAAGTTTGAAAAGATCTTCAAGAGAGATGGGTTTTGGTCCTTTTATAGTCATAGCATTCACATAAAGAACCAATCCAACTATGACTCTTTAATACACCTAAATTTTTTTCTCCTCAAACTCATGGGAGATGCAACCTTTTATATGCCTTTCTTACATTATGATAAAGTCTCTCATGATTATATAACTTCCTACTAATATTGACACATCACATGACTCTTCACTTATACACATGACACCTCATATTCACACTTGTACACATGACACCTTTTGGTTATAAATCAAGCTTGATTACATGACACATAAACACACTTCAAAATTTGACATCTACTATATAGTAAACTCACATCCTAATATAAATATTTACAATGGTACTCAACTTACCAAATAATATAATACCATCAAAAATCCTTGTATTACATTATGCATTCAATCTCTCTCTCTTATTTTCATCATCAATATCTGATTTTGATAATGTTGTTGGTACTAAATATAATCTATCTCTCACATTTATTGTAATTTTGACTATTTCTACAATTTATTTTGAAATTATTTGTTTGATAAGTTCATCTAGAGCCATCATCAATATGCCTTTTACACTTCCCCATTCATGAACACTATTTCCTTGTACCTATAATTATTTTGGGAATGATTATTGCTCCCAAATGTTTTACAATGAATAAGATTCCAATAATTTTTAGCTTTGTGTCCATATTTATTGCAATGTTTACACTTTTAATTTTATTTTGGATGGACTTTTAAAGGTTTTGAATATTGATCTTTGACCAAAGATTTGTTTTTTGATTCTTCAATTTTCCTTGGTGTTTTTGTTTTAAGAATATTAAAAATCACTATTGTATTGCAAACTGATTTCCATACATTGCAATTATTGACATCTTTAAAACAAATATTTATGTAATGTTTATGAATCAAGAACTATATTTTTAACTTATTTTTTAATGAATTGTATGTTCTCTATTAATTTTGTTGACCCATGTTTTCTGCCTTCAGTAGTTCTTTGAGAAATGAATTGACTAACTTTTGATGATGCATATTGAATACTTGTTTTTTTATTTTTTTTTTCAGTTGACATTTTTAAATTTCTTCCAATATTGAAATTCCTCTCCTTCAATTTCAATCTTCAAATTATAATCTTCTTCTTATTCTTTAAATTATCATTCAACCTCAATCAATCAATTTCAATTATTCAATATTTAATTTTACATTCATCATTTTTTATTCCTTTCAACAAAATTTCAAATTTTAAATTCAATTCCTTAATATTTTTATGTCTCCTTAATCAATTTCAATTTCACAGTTTCTCCCTCAAAATTTTAATTCAACCCAAACTTCAATCAAATCAATCTCCAATTAAAAAATCAAATATTCAATTCCTTATTTCTCCCAATCATTCATTCTTTATTTAAATAAATCACTACATTATATCTCTCAAAAAACACTTTATTTAAATATGCCCTATAATCCATTTTAATCTAAAAATGTACTCAAATAGAAAATGTGTGGATATATTAAGGTTAATAATAAACCTTTATGACACTCTAACCTCAGCTAAAATTCATTATTTGAGCATGCGCACATGACAATTTTGTATTGAGTCTAGGGAAACTTTAATTATCTGATTCTCATGTTGATTTGAGCATTATGAAATGTGTCAATTATTAACAAATAATAATAATACCTCTCAAGCATTACTGAATTTACTAGATTCTATCAAGCTATAGAAATTCAAATCCTTTAGATGTAATTTCTTAGGCACTCATACAACAGATTTATTAGTTGCTACTCCAAAATATCTCACCAACACCTTAGGATCCTCTCCTCCAAACGTCATAGACAATATATCCCTCTAACTTAGCTATGATCTTCTCATGATGCTTCCCATACATTCCTCCAACTCAACTATTCTCTCCTCCTCCAAACTACTTAGGTACATTTTGTAATACTCACATAGGATATCTCTCCATAAAATCTCATCCAACTATATATCCAACTCATATTCTGTAGTCATATAAAGTATAAATAATTTCTTGTAGGTCAAATTTATGACCCCATTTGTAATTCAAAAGGTCAAGCTCTTTTTCTTAAATTTGACTAAGTGTTGACAACTTGAATGGAGCTACACAAAGCCATGAATGCATGAATATGATCTCTTTCAAATTATGACATCAACATTACCATACTAGAGCTTGATACCATATAGGATCAATACACGAAGTCAAAGTTAGAATGCACAAAACTGTAATTTGCATAAATTCAAGCCCTTATTGGCGATGATGTCAATATGATGCCATACAAATCCAGTAATGTGTGAAGCCATGATGCATAAAATCATGATCACACAAAGCCAATATTTTTTAGACGATGACATCAACTAAGATCAAATAAAATCTAAATTCATATTAAAGAGATGAACTTGGAGCAGATTGCATAAAGCCATGATGAATGAAACCAAGATGCATAGAATTGAGTACATATTGGTAATGACATCAATATATTAGCTTCTAGGTCCGACATTATGCAATAAATATGAAACACATAAAATTAGAGTGGTATTCACATAAAGCAACATTGAATGAAATTGGTATACACAAAACTGGGTACATGTTGGTAACGACATCAAAATCTCAACTTCTAGGCCAAACATCATGCAAGAAATGCAAAACACTTAAAAACAAAGTGATCTTCGTACAAAGCCAAAGTTCACAAAGTAAAAAATTGTGTAGTAGTGGTTCCCTCTAAGAGATGAGTAAAGCCACGATAGTTCCAAAGATACTCTATAAGCAAAGTAGAGTCTATGCTTCCATACATAGCCCTTAAAAGTCCATAACTACCTCAGTGCTTTCTATCTAGCTAACTTAGTACCCTCAAAGAATGAAATGACAAATTTGATAGATCTATTGCATTAAATCAACCACTTGCAAGAAGCAGTTACAAATTTATGAAGTAAGCTTCATGAGAATTCAAATTCAAATGCACAACAAGATCTGAGACAACTGCCTAAATTTTTAGATATTTTTTGTACCAAGTTGTTTTTGTCATAGTCTTGTAACTAATTATAGAATCTTACGATGCAAGACTCAAGATGTAAATTATAAATAAGACACCATACCTATAATACGGGGGTCATATCTATAGTCCTTGCCTATATTTTCTATGTAATATTACTACCAATTAATAAAGTGATAATTGTTTAGCCTCCATTCCTATTTAATTACAAGTTTTTATGAATGTATATTTATTTTAAGTCATTTTTTTTTACACTTATATGTTTAGTTTATTATTTTAAAATGAATTCTACTATTTGGATCACTCATTAATACAATAATAAACATGACGAAGCAGTATTCTAAAAATGTAAACTTATTTTTGATTCACTAGATCACAAATGCACAAGTGAAGAAAATACTCCTAGTGTTGCAACCTTTCTAGTTCACCAGATCACATTATGCACAAGTGAAGAGCATAATAACGACAACAAAAATGTATTAGAAAATAGAAGGAATAAAAAAGAGGGATTAAAAACTTAAAGAAGAGATGAGTTAGGAAAGGAACAAAAAAACTTGACTGAATTTTTATTCCCAAAAAAGGAAGTGAAATATCTACAAAACTTCAAACGACAACCATAACAAAGGAATACATATCCAAAACAACAAAAACAACAAGGGCATAATTGAAAATTTTGAGGCCCTTCTCCAAGAAGATGAAAGAAGAGGAGAAACTTATAGAACCACACTTCCTCTGTGCAACAACAATTACAACAGGATAATGGAAGAAATTTTTACAAATCTGGTTTTGAGAATACAAGAAAGGGTTTTGCCCCATCTATTGAAAAGTAGCAAGGTTAAGGGTTCTTCCATCACCAAAAATAGTGGCAAAAATAAAAAATAACCCTTTGGTCCATAATTTTCATCCCACTGTATTTTGGCCATCTATATTTTTACAGGAGTCCTATTTGAGGTATGGATGTCAAAATCACAAATATTGCTATCCATAAATTTTCCTCCAAAAAAATTACCTAGAATGAGATTGAGACGCTCACCCTAGGTTTAAAGTTCCTCCATTTTCCTCCTCCCATGGTCATAGATTTTCTAAAATAGAAGTTTTTAGCCTTTTGTAGACATCTTCATCTCAAATGGTTCTTTGGATCGAGAGGTGGCCCTCCAAAACCACTTAAGCCCATTGATCCTTTCCATGTTTCCAACCCAAGTTTTAATTCCTCATAGTTTTCTAGATTGAACAACTAATCATTTTTTTTATCAATCCAGGTCTTAATCGATTTAAAGAACATATATCCAATATAGATATTCCATGACATTAACCAAATTACTTAGTTTGATTTCTTAAGATTAGGTTACAGGAAAATGAAATATTTAAATGCAATTATTTTTTAATATGAAATTAACTTAATGAATGTGGATCCACATGCAAGTAATAATATTTTAACTATTTTACTTTTGAAATAAATAATGCAATTTAATTTATATTAATTCTATTTTATACTAATTAATCATATTCTATTGCGGAAGCAAGAGAGTAGGGACTAGTCTTGTAGAAGTGGGCCCTACCTTCTAAAAGGAAAATGTATTTATCTTATCCTCTACACTAATTTATCTCAGTAACTACTATTTCATTTAACCTATTCTAACATCTAAATATTCATTGATGCAAAAAAATAAAGATTCTAAAGAAGAAAATAAATCATTGCGAAAGATAAAACAACATTGCAAAATATATGGAAAGAAAATACTATTTTATTGCTAAACTTAAATCATGTACACTATTGGAAATTGTAATCTTTCTCAGAATACTATTAGAGACTTTTTCAAGGAGAGACTTCTTCGAATTCTTTTTTTTTAGGACCTTTTCAAAGGCCTCTTTTACTTTAATTTATACAATTATTCTCAATGAAGTCTTTGTAATGTTCTTTATCTCTTTCTAACTAATAAATCTATATCCTAGCCTTTGTACTAACAAATTTTCTAAACAAATACAATTTCACAAAAAACATGACTTTGGACTAATCAATGTAAGCCCAAGTGGCAACCACTTTAACAATTGTTTAATTTAAGAAATAATAATAAACTATTTGTCTTATTCTCAAGGAAAGACAAAATAAGTTGGCAGAATAATTTAACAACTTTGATCCTCTCCAACTTTAATAACAACTTTATATATTTTTATTTAATAATAATAAAAATTCCAAATATGTTGCCAACGTTGAGAGTCAAGTGGTTGAATATGTATAATATGCTCTTGTTGGATGTGACATGGCAACAAGGTTTAGTCAACTTTGACTCATTCTTTATGTAGCGCCTTTTAGTAGATGTTTTTTTGTAGTGCCTTTATGTAGCACCTGTCCACAAATCCTGCAAGTGCGTCATACGTTCAACCAATCTAAGTATGCCTGCATCCTAGTTCATCAACCACGGCCTTTGCCAAGCTTCATACACATATCTACGTAACAACACAACATCTTGCACATAATTTGTGTAAAATATATGCATAAATAATGATATTAATATGAAACAATAGTTAGAAACCATTCATATCCATTCATTTGTAAGAAATATATAAGTAAACCAGATCCATATATCGTCTTTGACACTCATCATTCCCCCAAACTAAATGTGATGCATGTCCTCATGCATATAATTTCATAGTTTCACAAAAACCTATAAAATATTTCTTGATTTACTCAATTTTTACAAACTTAAATCAATTTGAAATTGTAACAGTTCATCTAAATGGATAATCCATATATAACTGATTTTACAAAATACAATTTTTTCTTTTTGAATGTTGTGAATAATAGTAAAAATAATTTTGCAAACAACAATATTTGCAAATTTAAACAACTATGCAGACATACATCTGTTTCTAAAAGTATCATAGTTTTTGGTTCATAATAGTTGTTATGAAAAGAAAATAACAATACTATAGTTTTTTAGAAATGATCAGTATCTTATTTAAATAAGAAACAATTTTTGCAAAATCAAAATACTGATAATGAACTACAAAATTGTGCTAATATTTTCATCATATGCATCCTTTAAAAAGAAAAATAAAAATTTATGCAGTGATCAAAACATATTAAATAAATCATACCTACAAAATATCTGAAAGAGACTTACAACATACATACATATATACATGCATTATGAAAGTCATAATAATAAATAAATTTTGTGAACTAGATAAAAATAAAAAGTTTAGAGGATTCTATGGGTGGAGCGATGGTGGATATGGAGGGCAGTGATGGCAGCAGCGGGATCCAAAATGTAGGAACAATGCACGGAGTACCAAGTCCAGGTAAGAATGATGAAGGAGAAGTGGTATCCTGAGGAACGCCCCACATGGATCCTCGGGACAAGGAGCCTCCCGAAAAAATACTAAATGAGGGCACCATTCCTAGGATCCCTGGTAGGTCATATTACATGTAGGTCACTTCTGGTGAGCTGATCCCCCAAAAAACTTAGATGTCCACCTAACCTAGGTTGGACCTGATTTTATCATCCCAGAAGAGATTTTCTCCAACTATGTTTCTAGGGCCTCCTACTCCCTGATTGGTAAGTTTGTTAGGGGATGACTAGACATGGAGATCATAAGGTGTTGGGCCTTATACAAATGGAATACCTCAAGAAACATGGATATTGTAGCCCTCTCAAGGGTTTAATTTATCATAAAGCTAGACAACCACAATGATGCAATTCATATTCTAATAGGAGGGCCCTAGTTCCTAGGTAGGAGGAGCATGTTTATCAAGAAATGGGTGGTGGAATTCAATACAAATACTCAGAGCATAAATTATACTCTTATCTAGGTACAAATCCCAGATCTGCATTTTCATCTTTGGCAATAGGAGGTCCTAAAAGCTATTGTAGGAATAGTTGACGAGCTGGTAGCCATTGACTCTGCAACCAAAGTAGGCTCTAGAATGGTACATGCCCACGTTTACATAAATACCAATCTCAAGTCTGAGTGACCATCCTTTGTTAACCTGATCTTGGGATCCTTCTAATGGTTCCAACCACTAGAATATGAAAATAAACCAGCCTTCTATATCGAGTACTACATGCAAGGCCACCTCTAGAACTAGTGCCCTCTCCTAAAATATAAACCAGTAGAGGAAATCAAGGTTGGTGACTCTTTCCTAAGGGCTCCCCATAGAACTCAAAATTAGTTCCTTTTTCCTCAATCTTATCATTAAAAGAATGAGCAACCCACTCCCCAAAAATTTTTCCCAATGATTTAGTCGATCCAAGCTCTTGGGAAAAAGAGAGGTGAGTCCTTAGAAGACAAAGGGAAGCAAAATATTGATCCTCCTCTGGCCTTGAAACCTGATAAGGTATATCCTCTTACCGAACCTAACCCTGGTTATGTTGAGGAGAATG
The DNA here is from genome assembly GCA_028583015.1 of Wollemia nobilis. NCBI lineage: Eukaryota > Viridiplantae > Streptophyta > Pinopsida > Araucariales > Araucariaceae > Wollemia > Wollemia nobilis. Next base: position 39,101 of record JAQPPZ010011363.1, read on the forward strand.
TGGATCCCCTTGTATGATCCTCTTCCCCCTTCCCTCTTTGATCCTCTCCAGACAGGATCAGTCGAAATAGTTCTCTTTAAATCCCCTTCCAAATTAGGTCCCTACCTTCCCTCAATTGTAACTTCTAGACCAGATTCCTGCTAGTTCGATTATGATGATGAGGGAAGTCCTATCCCATCCCAGTCAGCCCCGAAAGACTTCAACTCCAAGAGGACCCAGAGTAAAAAATCTACTACCAATTTTGAAAGTGACAAGAAGAGAGGACGACCAACCCTTGGTGAATAGAGAAGGAAAGAGATGGAAGATGATATAGCAAATGGCCTTCAAGCCACATTATTTTTTGACTCTCTCAATTTGATAAGAGATGAACCAAAAAAACCCAACAGGGAAGGGAGGCAAAAAATCCCTCAGAAAGTTTTAAATGAATATTCTCACTTGGAATGTGATAGGGCGTAATGGAGCTCGCAATAAGTGGATAGTTGTAAATCTAAGGAAATAACACAATACCTCAATCCTCATATTGCAAGAAACCAAATTAAATGAAATTTCTTCTTCTAGAGTTGCCAAAGCAATATTGAACAATGGTGAATTTGTCTTCACCCTATCCCAAGGAACATCCAGAGGACTGTTATGTATGTGGAATCCATCTATAGCTAAAGGAATACCAATTTCCTCCTTCAACATAATCATCAACATGTTGTTTCACTATAAGACTAGCAACATCACTTGAATCCTTTCTAATTTTTATACCCTCAATAACCCTTTAGAAATAGCCTTGCTATGGGAATCGATTAGCCACATGAGGAACTCATTTAAAACCATCCCCTAAACCCTTGTAGGAGATTTCAATAGCCTCCTATTCCATTTAGACAAGAAAGGAGGCAACACCCTGATTACCAGAAGCATGGAGGAACTTGGGGCATTCATAGATGTGAATGAACTCATGGATGTTCACATGAAGGGGGTAAAGTTCACTTGGAGCAATAGAAGGGTTGGAACAAATCTTATTCAAGTCAAATTTGATAGGGACCTACTTTTGAGAGAGGCCATCCCTATTTTTGCAAATACCACCCTCAAACCCCTTTCCAAAATTGGCTCTAACCACAGTCCCCTTATCTTTGAAGTTGGCAAATCTCCCTCTTTCAAGAGCCCCTTCCACTTCAAGACAATGTGGTTCCGCCATCCAGACTTTAAAAACTAGGTTGCCCAGTGGCGACAACAACCCTACAAAGGATCCCCATATGGGAAATTATATCAAAAACTTAGGTTTATCAAGGATAATATTAGGGTGTGGAATAGAGAAACCTTTGGCAATATTTTTTAGAATAAAAGGATGATCAAATAAAATCTAGAGATCATAGAACAACAATTCCAAGAAGGTACTAAGGATAGTAACTCCAAAGCTAAAGAGAGCAAACTGCTAGCAGAGTTCCACAATATCCTGGATAGAGAAGAAACGTATTGGAGGGTAAAAATTGAGAGCCCTGTGGCTTAGGGATGGTGACTCAAACACCAAATTATTCCATTCTTCTACCCTAAGAAATAGGAGTTCCAACAAAATCTCAAAACTCACTTGCAATGATGGAAGGGTCACAAGGGACATCTCTGAGATCCGGGATGAGTCAGCCAACTTCTTATTCCCTCCTAGGAACCCCATCTTAGGCCTCCCCCTAATATGCCAAGACTCTATTAGACCATATCCTCCATTCCATTCCTCATACCACCAATGAAATGCTCATTAGCCCTCTAACTATTGAAAATATTAAAGGGGCTCTATTCTCTATGTAGCCTGATGTTGAGTGAATATTTTGCCCTATAGCAAAGTGATCACCACAACTAGAGTATCAAATAGGAAACTATCTCTTGCAAAGAAATTAAGTAGCATTATTTATTTCTCCAAGGTTCTTGTGAACAAACATTCATGTGCATGTAATCAATCAAGACTAAAGAAAATAAATGAATGTATACCATAATAACCTAAACCATGCAAGTAATAGTTAACAAGGGGCCTTTAATGATTTGAACAAGTACTTTGCAACCATAATCCATTAAATCAACCAAATGTGAATATAGCTTATTTTAATGTTCTTGAGATTAAAGTGATCTACCCGAAACCCAGTTAGTAACCTCTTTTATCTTTAGTTTAGAAAGGTTCCAAATGAGAAAGTGCGTGGTATAAGCCACTTCATTTTAAGCTCCGTGCCTATAATATGAGGTTCATTTTTAGAGTTAGTGGATTCATTTTATCTTCATTTAAAAGTGTTCCACTATCCCTATGTTAGCATTTGGTGTTAGTAAAGTTAGCAATGTTAGCATTAAATGTTAGCAAAAATTAGTAAGTTAGAAAGTTAGGATTCATTCACTTGATCTGACTTAATGTGCATTTGGAATTAGTAGCCCTCCTAAACCCATATTTTTTCTGAAAATTAGATGAAGGTGTTAGGAGATGCAAGAATGAAAATCTAAATTAAAGAAGTGGATCTAGAAGCAACTTTCTCTTCTCCACTATTAATCCCTAGTTTTCTTTGGGAAACACTAGATCTGTAAACAAACCCTCCAATTTTTGGTGCGAGCAGATCGTTTTCTCAAATGCAGATGCAGAGCATACTTTTAGTAGATTTATTTACCTTATTTATAACTTAGATTATTCATGGCAATAAATGAACTATTTATGAACATAAATT
>JAQPPZ010011364.1:7500-414594 GCA_028583015.1 Wollemia nobilis
AGAGCTATTTTGTAAACCCTAATCAGGGTAAGAGTGAGAGCTTTTTTGTCCTATATGTATTTGATTTGAGATTCCATTTTCATATCTCACAAACCAACTCATGAGAGGCTGAGATGCCTCGAAATCAGTTTTGGTGATTAATGAGAAATTTCAATTTGCACTATCTGTAGTGTTAAATTTGTGTATCTTTTTTCGAATACTCATGATTTTTTAGTTACCGTATTATTGTTTTTACTTATATAATTTTTTTGCATATAGTATTTGAAGCTGCCAGTGATCCTTTTCTAAAATTTTAAACTCTAAAATTTTAAACTCTAAAATTTTAAACCCTAAACCCTAAAACCTAAAAACCCTAAACCCTAAACCCTAAAACCCTAAAACCATAAAAACCTTAAAAACCCTAAACCCTAAACCTTAAACCCTAAACCCCAAACCCTAAACCCTCAACCCTCAATCCTAAAACCTTGAACCCTAAACCTTGAACCGTAAACCATAAACCCTAAAACCCTAAATCCTAAAATCCTAAACCCTAAACCCAAAAACCCTAAACCCTAAACATGTTGATCGATCGATAGCACATGTACATGAGGGATCACTACCAGAAGAAGATTAACATTATGTCAGAAGCGATCACAACTAACGCAACTAAAAGCCAATTGAGAGGTTGCACGAGTGCAGACTCTACTCCAATTTCTTGCATCCATATTATACAAATTCATTAAAGAAAGAAATAAACCATGATAGGATGATTCACTAACAAAGAGTGGAGTGGTGAGATAAAATAAGTAAACTAATTAATGGATAGGTCTGGTCAAGTCAGAACCATTGGACTCTTTGTACTATACGAACAAAGACAGTAGAAGGGTGTGAATCCTCATATGTTGAACAAGGGGAGGACAACCCGTAAATCACATAATGATAATGAAATATTAGATTAAAGCACAATCATCAAGTTGAAGCAACCTAAAATATTTTTAGATCAACAAGACCTATCCACTTGTCATCAGCTGATGAAATAATCTATATTAACTCATCCTTTATATAGAATGACACCCATTCTAAAGTCCACATGATATTTTAGAGATGGATCGAAGTGTGCTATTAGCGAGCTACAGAAAGAGAGTTTTGTATTTCAAGAAGACTTGTGTCACTGACTATAGAAGAAATAAGATGTGCAAAATGGAAGATCGTATATAGAAAGCTCTCTCGCCCCGATAGAATATAGTTAGAGTATTATCACTCTGATGAAGTATAGTTATGGAAGTATCGTGTTTTTGGTGGTTTCCTTAAATTATGTACTTCCAAATTCTTCACCATTGTCACGGAGGGCTTGATACATCTGTAATGAACCCTTACTTCCCAAGGCAAGCCCTCGTGTAGTTGAAGAAAGCCTTGACTTCAAGATAATACATATAAATTCTAGTAACCTTCTCAGTCAAAGAGATCAAGGTGTGCAGTGGTGAAACATTAGGTCACACTGATAAATATACGAGAAGATACTCGGGAGCTCACTTCAAAATAAACAAATAAAATTGCAAGCAGGAAACAGAAGGTGGATAACAACTAGGCAAGACTTCGACCAATTTTGATAATGTATTTTATTGTTGAATCAATTAGATAATAGACTATAAAATACCCAATCAATGACAAGGCAAGAGATGGCATCAAGTGGAAAATCTAGATGAAAGTATTTCAGGCAGTTATAGAGTTGCCACAACTATAAGAAGTACGTCTACATCCAAAATAAGAATCAAGCTTTGACATAGCATATTTTTGCTAAGAGGTATACTCGAGTGCCCATTCTTATTTATGTGTAGGTTTTTATAGGAAAGCACCCAAGAAGTTGAGAAACTATTCTAAGGTATTGAGCCAGAGGTCTAGAGACTCGACTGTTGCGATATTCGAATGGAAGAATGAAAGGTCCTTGTTACGATATTCAAATGAGGATCTGTTGGTCACGAATCTGCCACAGGAAAGGATTTTACAAGTGCGCCCTAGACCCGGCCAACATTGAAAGGCTGGAAGCAAGAAATGGCTCCCAGACCAATCTCCAGAGTGGGCTGGTTCCCTTCACTATTCTAAACTTGGTGTAAGATAAGGGTTGCGGGAAAGAAATTGAAAAGTTGCAGAAAGGAATGGGAAATATGGCCACAGGCCGAAGTTATGGGATCGGAAAATAACAGCAGGAAATTTAAAGTGCAGCAACAGCAAGCAATAAAAGTTATCAACCTAACTTTCGCACGATGTACGCAGAGAAACCCTCCAAAATCACATTCCAGGAATCATACTCTCACGGCAATATTTAAATCCAATATGCAGAATTTAAATGTAACAGCCATGAAGAATAATAATGTGATTAGAAATGCAACAAATACAGAAAGGAAATCACCAATGCAATCGCTTGAAAATTAGAAGCCAAGTCTTTTATTCCTGCAAATGCACTTCCAGTCTCTAGCAGAGAACTTTTCCAACCACCCTTTCAAATGAAGCTTACATTGGTTTTTATAGAGGTCCGTCCTCTTTGCAGCATTAAATATTTGAAACCGACTTCCTTGTGATCTACAATTATGCATTGGAAATTATGCACACGATCCCCTTAATTGCAACCTTGGAGACCCACAAAATTGAATGCAATTTACATGTCAGCTTCGAAGAACCACCTTCATTAAATTGTTTTTTTTAAATATGCATGAAACCATTGACTCAATCCACGAACAGCAGCTTCGAACCAATAAATCCTTCAATTTTGGTGGCCTGGGCGCTTCTTTGACCTTGAATGCATTGGAAATCCTCAAAGTATTTAATTTTGGACTGCATTTAATTCTCGAAACTCACAAAACTGCATTGGGCCACAGCTTAAGCATGCATAATTAATAATAACAATAAATGTGGCAAAAATGCCAACATTCTTGGCGGCTCGCGGGGTATACAGCTCGCTGTATGCAAGAATCCAGGCCTGAATCCATTGGGCACAGAGTCATATCAGAACAGAAAGTCGGTTGCGGTGATACATCTTAGTGAACTGCTGCAATACTCTTCTGCTAAAAAGCTGAAACTGCAAGAACCTGCACATAACTGGTCATGAAACAAATGGAGTGGGAGGATGGAGTGAGATCTTGCGATTGCGCAAGCGGTGACTGCAAATGGAATGGTAATATAATAGAGTGATGAAATGGGTGAAAGTGATACGGTGAACACAGTAGCAGAATGCGGCTGTACTACCGGCTGCAATGGAAATGGAATGAAAGTAAATGAACTAATGGAATGGAAATGGAAATATGAAGGCTGTGGAATTAAAATGAACTGAACTGTAAATAAATGCGTAAAATGACATAACTTAGAAGAAAGGGATAAGAAGGGACGGGAATAATAGAAATGGGGAAAAGAAACAACAGTCGTGGCTTGTTTTTTTTTTTACTACAAAAGAAAAAGAAGAAGAAGGAGGAAGATGAAGAAAGGAAGGAAAGAAAAAGGGAAGGGAAAAGAAGAAAGTGCTAGAAAGCCACCAACTGTTGGGAGGAGAAAAACAAAAGAAAAACAAGCACCTACGGCTCGCATGCAAAAAGAGCCGAGATGAACAAATAAAAACAATACCTCTTTTTTTTTTTTTCTCTTCTCTTTTCTATTTTTTTTTGTTTTTTTTTTTTATACTATATACATAAGTTTACGACATGATTGGCATGTCGTCACCACAAACCCGGTCTCAGAGGGTTATCCGATAAATCTGCAGTGTCCCGACCAGATTTGATCATACTTAAGTCGGTCCTTGAAATTGGGCTGGCTTCTTCCTGAAGTTCTCCATCTTTCAGACACTGGCAAGTTATCATACATGCCAGGACCTACACAACTGACAAATAATGCAGAAAAGAAACCCCACCATCTTGAAAAGTTCTCTGACTGTGGACTGAAAACAGGTTCCTCCAACTCCTGGATCCGATCACAGGAATTGTCCAGCAACAGTTCCTTCTTCAGGATCTCTTCAGACTCTACCTGTTGATCTGACATATTTAACAGGTTCTGACTACATGCTTGCGTGACTTGCACAGCTATGCCTTCTTGATGCTCAGGTTCTGCCACTTGAGTCTGTTCTTCTTCTTTGCTTATATCCTCTGAATCCATATCCTTATGAAAACTGCAAGCAACCATCTTGTTCATTGCCAATCCTTGGCTTTGGATGAGATCTGTCCCTTGAGCTCCACACAACGGCATCTCAGGTTTCTGTACAGTATAAGGGATCTGGCATGAAAAATACTGCATGGGATGGACAGGAGCAGCAACTACCGGAGAAAGTGATGGAGTTTCTCCCCACGGTAATTTTCTTGATAAGAGCAAAAGTTGTTCCGCTCGCACTGCTTCCTCAAAGATTTGTGGGAACCGTTGTTCACCTGACTGCAGCAAAAAGAGACCTATGTCAGAATTAAAAGCTCGAACATAAAAGAGGTGGGCTTGGGTGGGTGATGGACGGATCTTCTCTGGAATTCTCTTCCAGCTTCTCAAGAATCGGACATTGAAATCCGTGATGCTCTCTTGAGGTGCTCTCTTGATGTACATGAAAAACTGGTAGAGATCCAAAGAACTGTAGAAAGGATCTTCGTCAAATATTTTGATCAGTGCTCCCGCTAGATCATCCCATGAGCTGATGCTTTGACGTTTGAGCAATCTGTACCACTGCAATGCCCTTCCTTCCAAAGACTGAACCAGAAGTCGGATCATGACATCTTCGTGTTCTATGACATGGATCATGGACAGAGTAGCAATGTCTTCAACATGTGCCAGAGCCATGCCTTTGGTACCATCATATTTTGCCAGGGCCTTCAGGGCACCTTCGGGAATTTCATGCCGGATTTGGAGATTCAGAGGGCCAGGATCATCCCATCTAGAAAAAACCCTCACCTTTGTGGCAGTGGTCTACGGGATCACGGCTATCGCCATTAAGTCAGAGTCGCCAGATGAACATTCTTTGAATTTAAAAAAAAAATAGGCGTCCACGAACAGATCTTCAACTCAACAAAGTCGCCAGATGAACTTACAAATCTCCGCTGTGAGGCCAAGACAGCTCATCAAATCTTGAGACCTCCGGGTGTTAAAACAAATGTGGATTTTTGTGAGACAGAAGAAGTCTGTCCCACCGGGCGTGCCAAAAACTGTTGGCACCGGTGGGTTTATCACTTTGGAAAATTATGCTTATCCCACCGATTATGAATTCTTGGAGACAAAACAGTCTGTCCCACCGAGCGTGCCAAAAATTGTTGGTCACGAATCTGCCACAGGAAAGGATTTTACAAGTGCACCCTAGACCCGGCCAACATTGAAAGGCTGGAAGCAAGAAATGGCTCCCAGACCAATCTCCAGAGTGGGCTGGTTCCCTTCACTATTCTAAACTTGGTGTAAGATAAGGGTTGCTGGAAAGAGATTTAAAAGTTGCAGAAAGGAATGGGAAATATGGCCGCAGGCCGAAGTTATGGGATCGGAAAATAACGAAGAGGAAACTTCAAGTGCAACAACGACAAGCAATAAAAGTTATCAATCTAACTTTCGCACGATATACGTAGAGAAACCCTCCAAAATCACATTCCAGGAATCATACTCTCACGATAGTACATAAATCCAATATGCAGAATTTAAATGTAATAGCCATGAAGAATAATAATGCTATTAGAAATGCAACAAAGACAGAAAGGAAATCACCCAAAGCGTTGCTTGAAAAATCAGAAGTCAAGTCCTTTATTCCTGCAAATGCACTTCCAGTCTCTAGCAGAGAATTTTCCAACCACCCTTTCAAATGAAGATTACATTGGTTTTTATAGAGGTCCGTCCTCTTTGCAGCATTAAATATTTGAAACCGACTTCCTTGTGATCTACAATTATGCATTGGAAATTATGCACACGATCCCCTTAATTGCAGCCTTGGAGACCCACAAAATTGAATGCAATTTACATGTCAGCTTCGAAGAACCACCTTCATTAAATTGTTTTTTTTAAATATGCATGAAACCATTGACTCAATCCACGAACAGCAGCTTCGAACTAATAAATCCTTCAATTTTGGTGGCCTGGGCGCTTCTTTGACCTTAAATGCATTGGAAATCCTCAAAGTATTTAATTTTGGACTGCATTTAATTCTCGGAACTCACAAAACTGCATTGGGCCACAGCTTAAGCATGCATAATTAATAATAACAATAAATGTGGCAAAAATGCCAACAGGATCTTTATTGTATTGATATTTCAAGAGTTCAATGGTTGTTGCAAGCCAACTCTTCATGTAATCATCTTTCAAATATTAATACAATTCTGGGCTTCTTTTCTATTATTTCCTTGTCTTCAGTCTTGTGTGTATCTTCATTATGGGTTACATTATTTGAACGCATAGTGAACATTTCTTTCATTGGTCAACTATTATGTTTATTACGATATTCGAATGAATGTAATTGCACCGATTATCTCTTTCCTTGTTCTCTCTATTTTCATTGAATTGTTATTAAATCTTGCTACAATAGCCCAAAGGATTAAGGCACCGGTCATACATAAGGCATAATTGAATTGTTATTGTTTTAGTTCGATCAAAATTTATAAAATATTTAATTCACCACCATAAATCTGGAAGAGCATGAACATAAAATGTTAAAAACTTTAAGTTCACCTCAAGGGTATCCTTACCATACCTGGTCTATTTAGAAAATATTGAAGAACTCTATTCCTAGGTTAAAGAGGTAGGTCGACTAGAGCCTGTAGTTGCTCGTTGGTAGTAGGTTTTCCTGTAGCGTGATAGCTTATCCCAAGGATGTAGGAAAAATCCCCAATAGTTTATTGGCATCATTGTCGGGGATCGAATGCGTAATTTTCATTACAATTTGGAACCTAATGATAAATATTTATTGGCAACAGTTAGCTTAAAAGGAATCAGAGTATCAGTTTATCTTAAAATATTTTCAAATCTGTTTCCCTCCCATGCTCGTAGTTTCCAATTTTCCTTTTTCAAGAACGAGCGATTATATTGTTTTCTTGATTCTCTTGAGTTTCTTGATTTTCTTGATTCTTGAAAAAGTTTATACCCTGAGTGATTGAGAGTGTTATAAGTCGAGCAATCTCGACCAGATGTTTGTTCCTTCTGCACACATTGTGCTGGTGACTCTATGACTAGATAAATTAAAAATATTAAAAAGAAGAGCAGAACGTGTTGGCACGAACGAGAAGAACCGCTCAAGAGCTATATCTAGAATTCTCAGATCCAGAGGTATTTTTTAGAACTAATCCTTCTAATTCATCTTCAAGAAGTTCTGATGCAGATATTGTTACAGTAGAGAATATTTTTGAAACACCTCCCACTGTTCCTAGTGGAATTAATACTACACCTCCTACTGTAATTTCTTTGAATCCGATCCAAGTACCTTCGATAATTAATATGGCCAATCCTCCTCCTAACGTTCAGTTATGGAGAACCAATAGATATAGGCCTTTTCAGTTACCAACACCGCTACATGATCTCCCTAGTAAAGCTCATAAATATTTACCTAAGTTTCAAGGAAACAATGCAGTTACTGGAGAAGATCACATTAAAAGCTTCTTGTATGCTTTAGATAGTCTAGAAGTAGAACATGAAGATGTAGTGTTGAGACTATTCCTTCAAACCTTAGAGAAGGATGCTAGAGAATGGTTTAACACCCTTCCCGATAATGATATTGCCAATTTTGCTAAAATGGAAACTATCTTTCTAAAGAAATTTGGCGAGAGAAAAAATGAACAATCGCTATTAACAGACCTGGCAACAATGAAAAAGAGAGAAAATGAATCAGTAAGTGATTTTAATAGAAGGTTTTCTAAATCTAGGAATAAGATTCCCATTGCTCTACGACCAAACAACATACAATCAATCTATTTTTACAAAAATACCTTCCTAGGAGAGTTTAACTATGAGTTAAGACAAGAACAGGTTAATACAATAGATGAATGTATGGAGAAGGTGATAGATATTGAAAGGAATATGTTAGACAATGGAAAAATGAAACCATATTCTCTAGAAGATAATCATCCTGATAGGAAGCCTAAGAAGGTAGGATTCAACCTACAGAAGAGAACTGAACATGACCCCATGGAAAAGCTGGCTAATCAAATGATAGAAATGTTTAACACAATGAACAATAGATTAGCTAGAATAGAAAGAAATAAAGAGAGCAATGATGAATCTTCTCACCCTCAGGTTGATAGACAACAAGCTAACAATAGGCCACCATTCAGGAGAAATTTTAATAGAAATTGGAGTAACAACAATCCTGATGAGAGAAATAGAAGTAATGGGAATAACTGGAAGAAAAAAGAGATAGAGAAGGACCTAGACTTAGTTCCAAATCCTATACCCACTATCAATTTAGTAGAAAACTTTCCCTATTACTATTCAACTTGTGATACCCCTCATAACCTAGATTGTTGTGGTATATATCTAGGAATCCATTATCCTATAAACTTAGATGAGGAATCCAAAGAGGATATCAGAATTAATGCATGTTGGACTCTTGAAGATGAGTCTAGAGAAAGGTTATTTGAGGAAGATATGGATTCATATGCTTCAAATCACCATCCCAAAATCCTAGTTGCAGAAAATACAAAAATCCTACAAAGAGGACAAGAAACTAGATATGATAAAATGAAGCAAGGGAAGGTAATCCCAATAACTCAAGAGGTGGAAGAACTTGAAGCCAATGCTTTAAATCTAAGAAATAGGATTGTTCCTAATAAAATTGATAAAATCTCAAATAAGGAGACTAGAGAACAACCTGCTATAAATAACAATGTACAAAAAGAAAAAATAAAAAAAATCAAAACAAAACTACTCCTGCCAATGTAGAAATAAATGAGCCATCAACACATGAGGAATGTACCAAAACATTAGATGTTAAGAAGATGGAATTTGATGTTGGTTTTGAGCTGAGTAAATAGAAAGTTAACATTACCTTTGGTGAGTTAATGAATATTCAAAAGTACAGAGAACAGGTCTGTAAGGCTTTTGGCCTGATCGAACAAAAAGGAACTCAGTCCTATAATATAGTCAAGCCATCTAACCATGAGACTAGAACACCCTCATCTATCAGACCATTTTATGTGTCACTCAGATATAATTCAGATGAAGGAGAAAGGTATGTCATTCACAACTGCATGCTAGATAGTGGTGCATCCCATAACATCATGCCCAAATAGATAGCAGACCAACTAGGGTTAATTTGTACCAAGGAGTCCCCTCCTATGTTAGTAATGGATAGTAGGTAGATACCCTATGTAGGGATTATCACTGGCTTGTTAGTCTTCTTAGATCAACATCCCAAGAAGGGTATAGTGATGGACATTGCAGTAGTTGATGTAGACCCTTTCTTCTCATTATTGTTAAGCAAACATTGGGCAGAACAGTTGGGTGGCTCCATACAATTAGATTGGTCTTATGCCATAATCCCTATTTCAAGAAAAGAAAATGTGACTTTAAGGAGAGAACCATTTAACAAGTATTCAATGGAACTGGTAAGACCATATGACACCATGATTAATTTGGTTAATTCTGTAGAAGAGAAAGAAATAGGAGTATACTCAGTTTGGCATAATCCTTTCCTAGTAGAAGTCCCTAATGCAAAAGATATGGACCCTAAAACCAGAGAACTAATAGATGCAAAATCTGATAGAGTTCTTACCCAGGAAATGTGGACCATGTCCTTTGATGGGGCTAAGTCTCAAATAGGAGCAGGTGCTGGTGTGAATTTAATAGATATAAAGGGAAACTATCTTGGAATCCCTTACAGATTAGAATTCCCATGCACCAATAATGTTGTTGAGTATGAAGCTTTACTATTAGGCTTAAGAAAAGCTAAAGAACTAGGCATAAATTTCTTGACTATGACTGGGGATGCTGAACTGATTATCCAACAAGTTAAAGGTAAGTATCAAACAAAACATCCCAGATTAAAACAATATAAATCTGTAGTCTTAGCTAAAATTGATAAATTCCTGGCTTTTAACATCTCTTACATTCCTAGAGAAAAGAATCATATTGCAGACCTATTGGCCATCAATGCTTCAGGTGCAGACTATCCAAAAATTGACACTGAGTATATGGATAGATTTCCAACTATCTCTATGTACAAACCTTCTGTGCCTGATAATGTTGTATACCTGCAAGTGTTTCAAGATGATGTGGATATTAGGGATTTCATGACCCTCCAAAATATGTACTCTGATGTTATATGTGAGGAGGAGGATGAAGAAAAATTGAAACATATAATTGGAGAGCCAGTTGAAGTAATTCAACTCAAAACCAATAGAATTCCTAAGGGGTTAGTTTCTTTAGAAAGCTTATTTGATGATTTTGATAAAGCCTACAAACCACTCCTCAAAGAAATAGAAGTCGATGATGTGAACATTGGAACAAAAGAGGAGCCTAGATTTGTTAAGATTGATAAGGCTTTACCAAAAAAAGAGAAAGAACAGTACATCAACTTTCTGAAGAAAAATAAAGAATATTTTGCCTGGAGTTATGAAGACCTAAAAACTTTTAAAACTGATGTCATGACTCACATCATTCCCCTCAAGGAGGATACTAAACCTTTCAAGAAAAAATAGAGAAAATTCAATCCCACATTGCATCCAGTTATGCAAAAAGAAGTTCAGAAATTGTTGGATGCCAAAATAGTTAGAAAAGTAAGATTTTCTTCCTGGATAGCAAACTTAGTACCAGTAAGGAAGAAAAATGGAGAGATCAGACTTTGTGTTGATTTTTAAAATCTGAATAAAAGTTCTCTCAAGGATAATTATCCCTTGCCCAACATGGAACAATTGCTACAAGTTGTAGTAGGCTCATCCAGAATGTCATTATTGGATGGATTCTCAGGATATAATCAGATTCAGGTAAATCCTGAAGATAGATACAAAACTGCTTTCACTACCCCTTGGGGTACCTTTGAATATCTGAGAATGCCATTTGGATTAATGAATGTAGGAGAAACATTCCAGAGGGCCATGGAATTTGCCTTCAAGGGACTAATGTTCAAAATAGTAGTTGTCTATTTGGATGACATAACAGTGTTTTCAAAAAACCTTGAAGACCACTTTGAACATTTAGCCATAGTTTTTGCTAGATGCAAAGAATTTGGAATATCCTTGAATCCAAAGAAGTGTATATTCAGAGCAACACAAGGAAAACTCCTTGGTCACATAGTTTCTAAAAAAGGGATTAGCATTGATCCATCAAGAGTAGAAGCTATTGCCAAGATACCTCCCCCAAAAAATCTGAAAGGAGTCAGATCATTCTTTGGTAAAATTAATTTTGTAAGAAGGTTTGTGCCAAATTTTGCTGAAATAGCTCAACCTATCAATAACATGATTAAAAAGAATGCTGACATCAAATGGACATAAGAGAATCTTGAAGCTTTTCAAAAAATTAAAGATGCTATCACCACTACCCCAGTCTTGAATTGCCCTAACTACTCAAAGAATTTTAACATATATTCATTCACTTCTGAACATACCATTGTTGCAGTCCTTTCTCAAAAGGATGATGAAGGGAATGAAAGACCCATAGCCTTCATGAGTACAGGACTCAAGGGAGCTCAATTGAGATTCAAAATGATTGAAAAATAAGCATATGTTGTGATTCAAGCACTAGAACATTTTAAAAGCATTTTTGGTTCAAACAAGGTTATATGTTGTATTCCATTCATTGCTATAAAATATGTTTTCACCCAACCTAAACCAATAGGTAGCCCTACCAGGTGGATGGTCAAATTACTGTAGTATGATGTAGAATTCAAGGCTATGAAAATAATCAGAGGACAAGGTCTAGCTAAATATCTGGCTAACAAAGAAGGGGAAGACATGCTTGTCAATATAGGGTTCGACGGGAGGAACCACATGATTACACTATCCCTCCTTCACCTCCTCTAGTTTTCAGGACTACAATGACAAATCCAGAGCACAAGGCTCCTCAGGCAGGGCGAGCAAACTCTGCCCGTTCCTTTTTCACTTACGAAAGAGAGCACGAGGAAAATCCTTACCTTCCTCAAGAACAATATACATCGTAGGAGCAACACGCCTCCGCAATTGCTAGCCATCAGGATCACCTACTGAGGCCAAAGCCTCGAGGGAATGCCGCTACCCCCAATAGAGGGAGGCGACCTATAGAGATCTCGGATCACCAAGACTGAGATAGAAATCTAGGAGAGGCATCTAGGCCTTCTAGACATGAAACGGCAGGACCAACTATCTTAGAATCTGCCCAGCATATCGCATGTCGGATGGAACTCACGTTACTTGAGCTAGAATGACAACAGTTAGAGCAACAATATCTTCTAAATCAAGAGTGCATTCAACGCCAGGAGGATGAGTTGTTCCTATACACTATGCAGGCGCGGACTCCAACCCCTCACACGCATAAGATGGAACATTATGAGAGACATAGCTGGGTGCGAGACAGGTCTCTGTGACCTTATCAACCGTTGCCTCCGACGCCTCCTAGACTTGAGCAGGAGGCCACTCCTCAAACCAATGACAGGTGCCTTCTTTAGGCACCCACCCAGGTTCATGGGCCACCCTCAAAAATTCTTCAAGAAGCCTCTGAGGAACCTAAGCGAGAAGAAGAGCAGGATGAAACACCCTACCAAGGCATGGGGGTGCTATTCGGCCACCCCTCCCAAGGCCCCAAGTTCCTCACAACCTGCAACGGGAACAAATCAAAGCGGAGGAGCTTAAATCCCCCGATACAAGCAATGTGCTGCCCGATCACTTAGAGTCAATAGAGACCAATATTTTGGGGCCCCAAAAGCCCAACATATGTGAGACTCCTCTCCAAGAGGATCAACCCCTGGTTGTAGAGCTACTTGATGATGAGGTCTTCCTATAGACACCAAAACAGCACCAATCCGATTATGTGAATACAAACACTGATCACATTAACACACACAGCCCCCAGGGTAGCTCCCAGAGGTTAAATAGTGGTTCTAACCACTTACACAAGAGTTTTGCAAGTCAAAAATCAGTTTGGCACCTTTTAGACACTTTATTTCTTATTCGTCCCACCCGGGGACGAGTGCGAATTTGTACTCGTCCTACCCAAGGACGAGTATGGATTTGTACTCGTTTCACCCAGGGACGATTACTAGCGCTCGCTTCTGGGTGGTACGAATGCCAGGTTTGACCAGCAAAAAGTCAGACCTCAGCGCATGACAACTCATAACTACCACTCAGTTTTTCATGCATGACATAGGAGTGCGAGTGAGTTCTTTTAACAACACACATCTGCCAATTGACTTTCCCTCCACTGCATGGGAAGGAGAGTAAGCTTTTTAAGACAACTCAGATTTTCCACTTAGCTATCCCTTCATTGCATGGGAGTACAAGTGAGCTTTGCTAAAACATGCAAAGACATGCACAGAGGCAGTTAAGAAGCCCTTGATCAAGAAGAAGTCTTCTCTTCACAAACAAAAGCATTCATGCAAAGAAACACTTTTGCATGTTAATTCAAAGAGACCCCTTGGGTCTATAAAATGGTGAGTTTCCTCACCCAAAGGATATACCGAGCAGGAGCATTTTGAGCAACGAAGTGTTGTTAATTCACTTACTTGCGATTTGCGCCCAAACCCCAATATTTTGACCACAATATTCTATCAATTTGATGACAACACATCACATCAGGTTTCGGACCCATCTCAAGCGGATTGGTGTCGAAGCAAGGTTTTATCCGCGGGTGGTTCGCCTTCGGGCACCTCCCCGCTTTATTTCTTTTATAGTATTTTAGCTAGTTTCATGTTTATGCATTTATCAAGTTTTCGGTTCATTTAGATTCATTTCAGCTATAGTTAAGATTTATCTTTTATTTTTCATACACAGGTGCTACTGATTCTTTGTTTGTTTCTTTGAACGTAGATTTCAGGTCTATTGAAGGAGCAGCGAGGAATAAACCTTTGTCAATGCAAGCGGCGACAACGTTTTGGTTCGCCCATTTTATATGTGGGCACGCGGAAGAGGAATTCTGAAGCAAATTGTAGAGATCAATATCTAACGCTCCTATCCCCTAAAAAGGAAGGAGACGTATTGTAACACGAATTGAAAAGAATATCAATAAAAAGGGCTATAGTTTATATTGCTTTTATATCTTGTGTTCATTCATTTGTGTTCTTTCCTTTTAATGCAATTTTGTTTAGTTTTTCCTTTTTGTTTCCGGAATCTCGTGTTTTCAATGGCGATCACGGTGGGACGACTGTCCTCTATTTTTTTAGGTTAATTTACTGATCTAAAATTGCTTGTTTTTACAGGTACCTATTTTTTAACCTCGGACTGTTATTCGTCTCTGCACGTGACGATCACAGAATTGGTACTCGTCTCACCTTGGGACGAATAAACTATTCGTTTCACCCTGGGACGATTACGGTCTGTTATTCGCTCCACCCAGGGACGATTATAATTTTGTGCAATTTTTAGAGCAAATCAGAGACATCCTGTTAGACAGAGAAGAGGTAGGGGTTTTTACAGCTTCTGTCAAATTTTTGTTTTTTTGTTTTCTCGGTTTTCGTTTGTATGGCTTAGGGAAAGATTTCTTTTTGTTTGCCTGTTTAAATTTTGCACAGTTAAAATGAACCCCACACATCACGAGGCATTTTAAACCAAGGCGTTGGTCGTAAAACCCCAACCCTTGAACAAGACCAAAGGTGGATTCCATTATCACTTTGGCTTGATATATTGCATCCATTACCCCGATTGTCAACTGTTGTTAGGCGTAAATCCTGACGAAAGCTGACCGAGTGTTGCTGGGGTGATTCCCATGCACGCGAGGATAAGTCTTCTATGGTATGTGCCATTAATAGGACAATCCCCCTTCCGTACCGCCTATGTTCCACGTATCATCTGCTCTCACATACCTATAGTCTCCCTCACGTAAGGGCGGGTATATAGAGAGGTTGGTATATCGGTACGACAATGGTATATTGAAGGGGCGACCATATTGGGAGTCATAAGAGCCTTCATACTTGCATTTAAATGTTTCACAAAAATCTTCAAAAACAAAACAAACAACAAAAACACACAAAACCAAAAATAGGTCAACACAGTCAGAGAACTGCTCGAGCATGTTTAGCGGTAAACCATCTAAAGGCACCCTTGCACACGTCATCTTGGGTCAAGCGACTCGTCGCTTTTCTCATGTCGGTCATTCCCTCATAAATTCATCGCTTGAGGGGGTAGTCACACTTAGTTGCCAATCAACAACATTATACCTAGTCTTGGAAAAGACACGCATTCAAAGGATCATTGCAAAAGACAATCGTGCCCCTGCTAGGGCAGAAAACAAGCAATCATCACAAACTAATCATATACTTAGCATTTGTGAATCATGAACTCAAGGTTCCCACAACAAAAGGTTGCGCCCTTTGCCTATTCATGACTGATCAATGCCTAAGTTCAAGTAATACCTCACCGAACCAGGTTAATGCTTGATTTAAGTTCCTTAGCTCGTCAGAAGCAATGTTTCAAGAATGCGTGCCCTTTCCATACTTGGGGCATCAAGAGTTGGTTAGGTTACTGAAAACCTTAATCATTAGTGCTTTGGTTATATTTTTGCTCAGCACTGCGCCTTGCACAACGCTTCCCAAAAAGGGGCATCTGTAGACACCAAAATAGCACCAATCCGATTATGTGATTACAAGCACTGATCGCACCAACACACACAGCCCCTAGGGTAGCCCTCAGAGGTTAAATAGTGGTTCTAACCACTCACACAACAATTTTGCAAGTCAGAAACCAATTTGGCACCTTTTAGACACTTTATTGCTTATTCGTCCCACCCAGGGACGAGTGCAAATTTTACTCGTCCTACCCAGGAACGAGTGCTGACTGATACTCGTCTCACCCAGGGATGATTATAAGCGCTCGCTTCGGGGTGGGACGATTGTCAGGTTTGACCGACAAAAAGTCAAATCTTGGCATATAAACAACTCAGAACTACCACTTAGCTCTTCTTGCATGACATAGGAGTGCGAGTGAGTTCTTTTGACAACTCATATCTGCCAATTGACTTTCCCTTCACTGCATGGGAATGAGAGTAAGCTTTTTAAGACAAATCAGATTTGCCACTTAGTTATCCCTTCATTGCATGGGAGTGCAAGTGAGATTTTCTAAAACACACAAAGACATGCACAGAGGCAGTTAAGAAGCCCTTGATCAAGAAGAAGTCTTCTCTTCACAAACAAAAGCATTCATGCAAAGAAACACTTTTGCATGTTAATTTAAAGAGACCCCTTGGGTCTATAAAATGGTGAGTTTCCTCACCCAAAAGATATATCGAGCAGGAGCATTCTGAGCAACGAAGTGCTGTTAATTCACTTACTTGTGATTTGCGCCCAAACCCCAATCTTTTGACCACAATATTCTATCAATTTGACGACAACACATCACATCAGGTTTCGGACCCATCTCAAGCGGATTGGTGTCAAAGCAAGGTTTTATCCGTGGGTGGTTTGCCTTCGGGCACCTCCCCGCTTTACTTCATTTATAGTATTTTAGCTAGTTTCATGTTTATGCATTTATCAAGTTTTTAGTGCATTTAGATTCATTTTAGCTATAGTTAGATTTATCTTTTATTTTTCATACACAAGTTCTACCGATTCTTTGTTTGTTTCTTTGAACACAGATTTCATGTCTATTGAAGGAGCAGCGAGGAATCGACCTTTGTCAATGCAAGCAGTGACAACGTTTTGGTTCACCCATTTTATATGTGGGCACGCGGAAGAAGGAATTCAGAGACAAGTTGTAGAGAACAATATCTAACGCTCCTATCCCCTAAAAAGGAAGGAGACGTATTGTAACATGAATTGAAAAGAATATCAATAAAAAAAGGGCTACATTTCATATTGTTCTTATATCTTATGTTCATTCATTTGTGTTCCTTCCTTTTAATACGATTTCGTTTAGTCTTTCCTTTTTGTTTTCGGAATCTTGTGTTTTCAATGTTTTGGGGCCCCAAAAGCCTAACATAAGTGAGAATCCTCTCCAAGAGGATCAATCCCTGGTTGTAGAGCTACTTGATGATGAGGTCTTCCATATCTCAGCATCACCAGATTCTGCTGAGCCTGACTCTCTCGCCAAAGATGAGTCAGCATATGCAATAGCATCATGGGACCCGTTTGAGTTAGACAACAATAATTCATGGGTGGTCCCCATGGATGATCATCACAAAATTCTCCTAACATTATTCCATTTGGAGGCTCCCATTGAGCCCGTGCCATTATAAGAAAATTAGGTCCCCTCGCAAAACGCAGAACAACCCCACAAGGACCACATCAATCAGCTCGAACAAGAAGAGCCTAGAATGTCACAGATAGCTATCGAGGCCAATGAGAGCCTTTGGATCTTTGATAATTATTATGAAGACAAAACTAAGATGGCATATCTCAATCATGCACGACGGCACAATCACCCTATAACCCATGATGAACTGATGGCACAACTAGGCATAAGACTAGGGCATGAGTGGCACATAGACCCAGCCCACTAGCATCAAATGTTGGTTTCGCTCCTTTGGGTAGATCACGAGCAACTTCCACCAAGAGATATCATAGCACCATTAGTTTCGAGGGTGGACCCTG
Organism: Wollemia nobilis; assembly: GCA_028583015.1. NCBI lineage: Eukaryota > Viridiplantae > Streptophyta > Pinopsida > Araucariales > Araucariaceae > Wollemia > Wollemia nobilis. Next base: position 25,112 of record JAQPPZ010011364.1, read on the forward strand.
TCCTCATATCCGTGCATAAGGCTGATCCATTCGTGCCAATCCCTACAGAGCCAGATTCGGTGCACCATGATCATCAAGCTGGGGGTGCCTCTATTCCCTGAAGAGCAAGTGGATTACACCAAACGCTCCAAAGGTGTCCATAAATCCTTTGGTCAACCCAAAAGCTCCAAGGATTATCGCAATCACTTGGTCAACACAAAAGCTCCAAGGATTATAGCAATCACTTGGTCACCCTAAAAGCTCCAAGGATTATCGCAATCACTTGGTCACCCTACAATCTCCAAGGATTATCACAATCACTTGGTCACCCTAAAAGCTCCAAGGTTTATCGCAATCACTTGGTCACCCTATAATCTCCAAGGATTATCGTAATCTCTTGGTCAACCACAAAAACTCCAAGGATTATCGCCATCGCTTGGTCATCCCAAAAAGCTCCAAGGATTATCACAATCTCTTGGTCAACCATAAAAGCTCCAAGGATTATCGCCATCGCTTGGTCATCTTGAAAAGCTCCAAGGATTATCACAATCGCTTGGTCATCCCAAAAAGCTCCAAGGATTATCACAATCGCTTGGTCAATCCCAAAATGCCCCAAAGGTGTCCATAAACCTTTTGGTCAACCCAAAAGCTCCAAGGATTATCGCAATCGCTTGGTCATCCTAAAAAGCTCCAGGGATTATCACAATCGCTTGGTCAACCCAAAAATGCTCCAAAGGTGTCCATAAACTCTTTGGTCAACCTAAAAGCTCCAAGGATTATCGCAATCTCTTGGTCAACCACCAAAAGCTCCAAAGATTATCGCAATCTCTTGGTCAACCCCAAAAGCTCCAAGGATTATCACAATCGCTTGGTCATCCCAAAAAGCTCCAAGGATTATCACAATCGCTTGGTCAACCCCAAAATGCCCCAAAGGTGTCCATAAATCCTTTGGTCAAACTAAACGCTCCAAGGGTTACCATAATCGCTTGGTCAAAACAAATATTCCAAAACCAAACAAAAACAATAAAATCATCAAAAATCACAAAAAAAAAAACAATTGCATTTCAATTCCATGCATTCTCATAAAAATCAAAATACAAAAATATAGGTTGCATTAGGCATCGCATCCATACATTATACCTTTGATAGGTCATACAAGTCAAAAGCACCATAGGCTGTCATTACTTGGCAATTCCATCCTTTTCCACATCAAATCCATTTTCATAAATGCATACATCTAGCATACCGCCATTTTTAGCATAGTCAGTTGTCTCCTAATGTATATAGGGTTTTTGTCATTCAGCTGTCTTTAGTTCTCTAGCCAATAATTGTACAGTCAAACGGATGTTACAACGGTAGAGTTTTGCTTGAAATACACCTTGTTACGTAGCATCCCAACACAAATAAAAATACATAAAACAATTCCCAAGTTGTGTGAATGAAAGATGAAACCTGCACAGTAATCCAGGTCACCATAAGCGAAACGACTATCTTGCTCATCCCCCTGTGTGAATGACCCCAAGAATGCTGAGAGTTGGCAAAAGGACAAGCATCCTCCCTACTTGATTCCTCAAGAATCCCAAGTTCTCAAAAGTTGCAAATATCATAAAATTTTGTAAACAGTCAAAACTCCAAAAATTTGACATCACCACCAAAGTGCATACATCCAAAGGCACCTACACTAGTGATTCTCATCACTCGAAATTCAAATCCCTTGCTCGAAAGAAAAATCAAAATAAAATAAACAATGATTCTTATCACTATAAACGAGCAAGTATCCCAATACAAATGAAGAAAAGAAGGGAGTTGAACTTGAATCCATGGAACTCTCAGCATTCAGAAGGTCATGAGATAAACCTCAGTACTGGTTTGGTTGATAGCCTATCGGTCACTCGTGGCAAACCTCCCGCATGACGATATATCTATTGCATTCACTTGCGTACAGATCAATGTTTGCATGTGGATGAGCTAGCTTATGGTATCCTAGAATGCAAACCAGATTAATCTGACTAAATACAACAATGGAGTTAGTGGAGCTAATTAGGTGATCCTCAGTACAGGTTTGGTTGATAGCCTATCTGGCACTGGCGGTATCCTAATAAATACCACATAAATGAACTCAATTGCACACACAAGGATGTAAAATAACTTGGTTAAATTCAAGTCGAATTTAGACCTTGTTCAAAAGTCTTGCGAGATAAATGTACAGTCTTGGCTAGTTAGTTAAAATATCTCGCATCTCAAAAAAGCTTAACTACATTTTCAAACAATCGGTACATTTCATTCCGTACATCACCATCAAAATATATGCAAAATACAAAAACAAAGTTTTCACATGCAAAGTCATTTCACAAAGTCATCCCATTAGTACAGCAAGTCAGTCAAATCTTGTACAGTCTATGGTGCATCGACAAGTCATCAATAACTCATTTCATTCATTCCACATGCATACATCCTACAAATTAGACACATCGCATTCATAAAAGCATTTGCATACATCAATGTAAATACATATACATAAAAACAACACAGCAAATATCCACAAACAATAGCAATAAAAGTGTTGAACAAAGGCATCTTTGCGCCTGACATTCAATGGCATAAAAAACTGATGTCGGGGTCTACCTTGTCGCTATCCTACTCCCTAAGAAGGCTACCATAGCTGGACCGCTCCACGAGAAGATGGATTTTTGACAATTTCACCCCCCAACAACGTCCCAAATGGGTCAAAACCCACTCAAAAACAATAAAAACAACAAAAAAAATGTAGCACAAAAACAACGTAATAAGCATTTCTGGACACAAGTGCTTTTGCACTTAATTTCTTGGCATAGAAAATCGATGTCGGGGCTCAACTTGTCACTCTCCTACTTCCCCAAGAAGGCTACCATAGCTGGACTGCTCCACAGGAAGATGGGTTTTCGACAATTTCCCCCCATTCTGGCATCACCAAAAGGGTTTTTACCCACCAAAAATAGGTCCAAAAATCGAGAAACTGCTCGAGCCCCAATGGTAAAACATCTAAAGGCACCCTCACTTAAGTCATCTTGGGTCAAGTGACTCGTCGCTTTTCTCATGGCAGTCATTCCTTCATCGATTCGTCGCTTGAGGGGGTAGTCACACTTAAGTCATCAATCAACAAACACACACCCAATCAAGGCAATGGCATGCATTCAAAGAATCATTGACAAAGACAATCACGCTCCTGCTTGGGGCAGCAAACAAGCAATAATCACAAATTGATCAAATTCTTGGCATTAGTGAATCATGAACACAAGGTTCCCCGTGGATAAAAGGTTGCGCCCTTTGCCTATTCATGACTGATCAATGACCAATCTCAAGTCACACCTCACAAAAATAGGTTAATACTTGAAATCAAATTCCTTAGCTTGTCAGAAGCAAGGATTCAAGAATGCATGCCATTTCCATACTTGGGGCATCAAGAGTTGGTTAGGTTACTAAGAAACCCTAATCATTAGTGCTTTGGTTATCTATTTTTTTTCGGCGCTACGCCTTGCATAGCGCTTCCCAAAAAGGGGCATCTATAGACACCAAAACAACACCAATCCGATTATGTGACAACAAGCGCTGATCGCATTAACACAAACAGCCCCCAAGGCAGCCCTAGAGGTTAAAACAGTGGTCTTAACCACTCTCACAACAATTTTGGAAGGTCAGACACCATTTTGGCACCTTTTAGGCACTCTGCCCCATATTCGTCTCACCCAGGGACGAATATGGACTTTCAATTCGCGCTCACTCCTGGGTGGGACGAATTCCAGGTTTGACCAACAAAAAGTCAAATCTCGATGCATGATAACTCAGAACTACCACTTAACTATCCCTTCATTGCATGGGAGTTCGAGTCAAGTTTTTTGAGCATGCAGGGGCAGTTACAGTACCAGTTGCAAAGACATGCACAGAGGCAGTTAAGAAGCCCTTGATCAAGACAAAGTCTTCTCTTCACAAAAAGCATTCATGCTAAGTAACACTTCTACATGTTAATTCAAGAGACCCCTTGGGTCTATAAAATGGTGAATTTCCTCACCCAAACATATACAGAGAAGGAGCATTTTGAGTGATGAAGTGCTGCTAATTTACTTACTTACGATTTGTGCTTCACATCCATAATCTCTTAATCGAAAAGGAGGTTATTGGGTGACTTTGGAGGCATGAATCAAGAACAAAAACCTAATTTTTCTGACCACAATATCCTACCAATTTGCCGACAACCCATCACAACAGGTTTCGGACCCATCCCAAGCGGATTGGTGTCGAAACAAAGTTTCACCCGCGGGTGGTTTGCCTTCGGGCACCCCCCACCTTATTGTGTTTGGTGACTATTTCTTTTACAGTATTTTGCTAGTTACATGATTATGCTTCTATCAAATTTTTAGTTTATTTGGACTCATTTTAACCATCATTATATTTATCTTTCATTTTTCATACATAGGTGCTACTGATTCTTTGTTTGTTTCTTTGAATGCAGATTTGCAGCATTAGAGGAGCAGCGAGGAATCTACTTTTACCAACACAAGCGACGGCAATGTTTTGGTTCACCCATCTTATATGTGGGCACGTGGAAGAAGGAATTCTGAAACAAGTTGTAAAAGACCAACATTTAACGCTCCTATCCCCTCAAAAGGAAGGAGACGCATTGTAACACAAATTTGAAAAGCATATCAATAAAAGGGTTGTATTTTATATTGCTTTGATATCTTGTGTTCATGTTCTTTCTTTTTATGCATTTCTCAATAACATAGGGTTTAAGCATTATTTTAGCTTCGTTTACATTGCATTTTTAGTCTATCCTTTTTGTTTTCGAAATCTCGTGCTTTCACCAAGAAGGTAAACTCTATTGGAAATATCCAGATGGGGTATTATTGCTATGCTTATTTTAAAAAGAGATATTAGAAGTGATAGAATAATTTCATGATGAATTCTATGGAGGTCACTTTGCCCCAAAAGAAACTACAAATAAGATCATGAGAGCAGGTTATTATTGGCCTTATTTAAATATGTTCATAAATATTTAAGAGGCTTCCATAACTGTCACGTGTTTACAAGGAAGAAAAAGTTAGAAACAATACCTCTCTAACTAGTAATCATAGAAGTACCTTTCACACAATGGGAAATTGACCTTATCAGGGAAATAAAACCAAAATACTTAGGCCGACACAAATGGATTATCATGGCAATATATTACTTCACAAAGTGGATAGAAGCAACTCCTCTAAGAAATTCAACCACTAAGGTAGTTATTGATTTCTTGGAAGAAAACATCTTAACCAGATTTGGATTCTTGAAGGAGTTGGTGATAGACAATGGAAAGTACTTTATCTCTTTTGAAATGATAGAGTTATGTGCAAAATATGGAATTGAAATTTCTCATTCAACTAACTATTATCCTCAAGGAAATGGTCTTGTCGAGTCATCAAATAAAAATTTGATTACCAAAATTAAAATATCACTTGGTAAGAATAAAAAGGGATGGGACAGTGAGTTAAAATTTGCCTTATGGGCAAACAAATTTTTTGTTAAAAGGAACACAAGAAAAAATCCTTATGAAATGGTATTTGGAGAAAAAGTCTTGTTGCCTTCTCATACAAAAATAATAGCACTATCCTTATTACTACAATATCATGAAAACCCCTGATGCCTTATAGAGGAGATGAGACCGAATTGCACATTATAGTAAGAAAGAAGAAATGCATTGGATAAGATGTTTGAACAAACACATAAAACCATGCAGTTCTTTAAAAAGAAAGCCAAAGGAACTCCATTCTTTGAAGGAGACATAGTTCTATATTGGGACCCAAAAAATGAAAAACATGGGGAAAAAGGAAATCTTGAACCCATATGGGTAGGCCCTTATCAAATAATTCAAATCTTTGGCCCAAATACTTATAGGTTGCAAACCTTACAGGGTGATCTCATGGAAATCCCAATAAACGACCAACACCTAAAGTTATACCACCCCTGCTGGGGAACTAGAAAAGAATAAAAAAAAAACTCTGTCTTTTATGTTAGTTCATCTTTCCTTTTTAAGTTAGGTTTATTTACTTATTTGTTCAGTGTTTCTAGACCGTTAAAAGTTTGTTAAGTCTTATTGTTATATTTTTTCTTATCTATGAGAGATTTGTCATTACTTAGTTAAATTAAGAGAATATGGAATTGAATACAGATGATCTGACAAGCTCAGGAAGCTAAGAATTTAGTAAGCATCTTATGAGGTTTGGAATATAACAAAGGAAAGTTGGAAATGCTAACACGTCAAGCCAAAGCCATATATTGTCATGACCTCAAAAGTAATTCCAGAGTTAGAGAATCTAGTCAACCTTTGTGAGGTAGTTATGCTAAAAACAAATACACTCGATACTATAGCCTTATCGATCCTCAACCCACAAAGCACACTCTGAAATATTTTGCTCTTCCTAAAAGAAGAAAAATCTCAATAATGCAAATTGAGAAAGTGCTTAGGGCTATCTGGATAACCTCTATTGGGGCTATAAACACCTATTTTGTAGTAAAATAAGTACTAAGGAATAATATCACCTCCATCGAAGCTATAAACACTTGATTGGAAGTGGAGTAATGACAAGGCAAAATATTTAAAAGAGTGAAATCATTAATATGTCTAACTCCTTCCAAGTTGATTAAAATTATGTTTGACTTGAGAAATGTTGGACATTTTGAGTCCTCTAAGTTAGAGTTGTCATTGATGTCACCTGATAGAGTTATCACTCATCTCAAGGAATTCAAAAAGAAATAAAGTCGCCCAAGTCATCTAGGAAAAAGCTTCATCAGTGCAAAAGTGAAAGGAAAAAGGCTCCATAATATTTTAAAATTATTGGAAGCACATGTTAAATGATTGGTTTATAAAAACCCAATATGGATTATTGCTAAAGTTATAAAGGAGGTTTAATACTTATTTAAAAATAATTTAAATTCACAAGGAATTTAAATTTGATAAATAATACCAAGGTTGGGCATTAAGACAAGGTTCTAAGGTTTTATTAAACCTAAGGTTGGCTCTTTAAGACAAAGTTCTAAGGTTGATTTTAATTTATAATATTTAAATTTAAAATTAAATTTAAATTTATTATAAATTAAATCACACCGATGTCGAATTCATTCGAAGTACCGACGTGATGCTAAGGAAGGCAAAAGGCATTATATAAATGCCAAACAAATTCATTTACCAAGCATCCCTTGCTATTGTTTTCGAAGTGCATGCGAAAGAGATTTATGTTTCGAAAGCCTTATGATTTTCGTGAAGGTTAAAGTTGTGAAGATTCAGAAGCTCTAAGCACAAAGGCCAGTGTGGCCTAGTGGTATGTTGGCTTGGTGCTAAGAAGGAGGTTCTAAGTTTGATTCACATGAGGTCTAGTTTTTGGATTGCAAGGAAGAAGCGCTCTACGCACTTATTTTTCAAAGATTCACCGTTCAAAGATATTGCATGGTGGACGTGCCCTTTTAGACACATCACGATGCGTGGCCCAACGGCACCTTAGTTGTAGCTAAGGCGTTGGAAAGAACACAGTCGAGGGATCGAGTCCCATCGTGGGCAAGGCAAGTAAATTTAATTTTTGTCTAATATGTTATTTTCTGCCAAGGTTGCCTAAGGAGAAATAAGGTTATGGTATGCCCTAGGAAAGATAGAGATTTCTGTTGATTTTCTTTGTGGAAGTATATCATATTATATATCATTGGAAAGCTATTTTTGAGAGCTACTTGTTTAGATTTATTTGAGGGAGAAATAAGGTGTGTGCAAGAAGATATTTCTAGTTTTGTCAAGGAGTTCCAAAAGTAAGTTTGATTCATTCTTTTGAGGGTTTAATTCTTGCATAAGAGGGTTTGGTGCATTTTTATTGAGTAGGAGTAATAAGGTGTTATTAAGATATTATTTTGATTATTGTGTTATTACTCATGACCTCTAATCCTTTTTGAGATTGAAAAATAAAGTGTGTTGAGTGCGACAGATATAGTGGACAACGCATAAGGCATAAAAAAGTTATGGGCAATATTCTTCATTGACTTATGTGGGTGATTGATTTCTAAAAATATCTTTGGAGAGAAAAGGATTGATTGTGGTTAAAATTTTTGAGAGTTGTTGGTTTAATGCTTCAAGGTTTTTTGAATTGAGATTTGTGATTAAACTGTTAGAATTAATGTAATGTGCACTATACCTTCCTTAACACTTGTCAGTTTCACTTGAAAAGTGTCATGCATTTCATATAGGCTTATGCCTATATATTGTAACCCATTTGTATCAATAAAATTATCTCATCTTGTTTATTACATTTTAATTCCCAAAATTTGGTATCAGAGTAGGTTTTCTCTACCCTATGAAACCCCTTGAGGGGGGATTTCCCTCATGGAAATCCTCCCTCCCCCCTCATTTTTTTTTTCCCAATTTTTTTATTTTTTTTTTATTTTTACCGAGGGAGTATGCTCTCCATCATTTGATGGATCAGAAACCAGATGGATAAAAATTTTAGTTTGGGAGTTTATTTTTTAGTGGTTATTTTTCCTCTGTCATTTTGAACCAGGGGTTGTTGGAGTCTTTGGTGTATCTTGTGTCTTATGGTTGTTGGAGTCTTTTGGTGTATCTTGTGTCTTATGCATAGAGTTAAAGTGCACTATGCCTTCACCTTGACACTTGTTAGTTTCTCTTGAAAAGTGTCATGTGTTGAATATAGGCTTATGCCCATATATTGTAACCTTTTGTATCAATTAAATTATCTCATCTTGTTTATTACATTTTAATTCCCAACATAAACCTTGTTTATAAGCATTGTTGTTGAAAACCATTGGTTGTGCAAAGAACTTACACTTGAGTTAGAAAAGAACATGAGTATCATTGTTATGTGAGATTTGTTGTTGAGTATTTTTGGAAATATTTTGAGTTGGTTTATACATGCTTGGACTGGGGTTTGTGAGAAAGGATTGATTCTTTAGGTGATTGGTTGAGTAGATTTGATTAAGCCTAGTCAATTGATTGTGTGAATTGGTTGTTCAAGTTCCATGAAACAAATTATTCTATATTCTGATTTGAGTTGAGATTGAGATTTGAGAATAGAACATATTGAGTCTCTAACAATTCTCTTTATGCTTTTATGAGATTGATTTGAGTTGAGATTGGGATTTAAGTATAGAACATATTGAGTCTCTAACAATTCTCTTTATGCTTCTATGATATTGATTTGAGTTGAAATTGCGATTTGAGAATAGAACATATTGAGTCTCTAACAATTCTATTTATGTTTCTATGAGATTGATTTGAGTTGAGATTGGGATTTGAGTATAGAACATATTGAGTCTCTAAAAATTCTCTTTATGATTCTATGAGATTGAGTTGAGATATTGATTGAGCATTGAGTATAGAAAATATTGAGTCTCTAACAATTCTCTTTATGATTCTATGTGATTGAACAAGTTCTGTGTGGACTTGTTAAGTAGATTTGAGGTAAGTCTTTGAGAAGGCTTGTGGACTGATTTTGTGTAAGCTTTTGTGGAAGCTTGCAATGCAAATTTGAGCAAGTCCTAGAGGACTTATTGAGCAAATTTGGACAAGTTCTATGTGAGCTTGTTGATCATATTTGGACAGGTTCTGTGTGGACCTATTGAGTAGATTTGGAAAGGTTCTATGTGGACCTGTTGAGCAGATTTGAGTAGGTTTTGAGTGGACCTATTGAGCAAATTTGAGCAGGTTATGAGTGAACCTATTGAGAAAATTTGAGAAGGTTCTGAGTGAATCTATTGATAAAATTTGATTAGGTTATGTGTGGACCTGTTGAGCATATTTGAGTAGGTTTTGAGTGGACCTATTGAGAAGATTTGAGCAGGTTCTGAGTGAACCTATTGAGCAGATTTGAGCAAGTTCTGAGTGGACTTGTTGAGAAGATTTGAGTAGGTTCTGAGTGAACCTATTGAGCATATTTGAGAAAGTTCTGAGTGAGCCTATTAACAGAGCTTTGGAGGTGATAGAGTATAGAGGAAATAGTCTTAGTGGATAGAGATCCAGCAGCTAGGATAATTGAAGATAGATCTTCTGAGTGAGGAGTATTCAAGTGGAGAGAGATCCACCAATCAGTGCAGTAGAGAGACGAATTCTTCTAGAAGATCACTACCCAGAGCAAAAGGGGAAATATTTCTCCTATGGAAGATATCCACGAACTTGAGATTAGGGGATCAACATATCCTTTGGACAAAGATCCATAAACATTGTAATTGGAAAGGATTCCCAAAGAGATTATTTGAGAAATATTTTCTTTGTGGAGGTATCCCACATTGGGTGAACCACGTTAAAATCTGTGTCTCTATTTTGTGTGGTTTTTTGTGCATTTCTTTGATTATTGCTATTGATACTGTTATTTATACACTGCATAATGTTGAATTGAAAAGAAAAGTAAAAAATGGTCTTATATTGTTCACCCCCTCTCAGTATAAGCTTGTGTTCTTCAAGAAAACAATAAAAATAACACACAAGCATACACTCAAAGCCAAGGCTTGATGTGGTAGTAATTTATGATTGATTTTGTTCAAAACCACCTTGAAGATATTGCTAGACAACTAACCTTCAAGAGTGAAAGTTAACCTGCCTTTAAAACCAGAATCTCTAATTTTATTTGATTGAAGGTTATTCTCTTTTAACTATTTGAATGTTTTGTTTGTTATTCTATTTGTGCAATAATCACCTAGCAAATAAAGGTTGTAGTTATTTCATTTGAAGCCTTGTTAATAATCGAATATTATATAGTTTTCAAATACCTCATGTTTTTGCCATTTGTCCTAGTCAGAGCCTATGTTGTAGCCAAAATTGATACAACATGAATGTATCCATAATTTAATTTTTTTATAAAGTCTTAAATGAGGTGCATGTTTTGTGATATGTTGATAAGGAATTCAATTTTAAGTAATTAATTGTCTCAAAATATTTTCCTGAATTAACATCTTTAACCAATACCTTAAATATCTAAGAAAATGATTTCATCATCATGGCCATATTGCAACCTTAAGTAGCTCAATTTTTCCTTTTATTAAAACTTAAGGGGTTCCCCACCTGCTTTCTCAAAGGATCACGACCTTTTGATCCAATCTGTTGAATAGTAAAACAGTGCAATTCATCCTTCAGCCCACTAGCTGAAAATCACTATCGAAATCCGAAATTGCTAAGGACTAAGCAAAAAAGGATCTTCGACCGACAAAAGAGTAACATTGACCGACCAATAATAATTTTGCAAAGTAAAAAGAATTTTTAGTCGATGACTATAACATATGAGCCAATAAAAGTTTACCATAATAATGTTTTGATCATCGGTAAAGAAGAATCGATCGAATCGATCCGAGTAGCTGAAATAAAATAATAAAGCAAAGTCATTAATCGAAAAACAAAGAAAAAATTATTGCCAAAATTTTCCAGTCGATGAAAGCGAAAGGGTCAATCTACCAGAAATAATGGTCAACTGAATTCAACACATTCAAATCTATCTTTTCAGCTTATGAGTAGAAAATCATAGTCAAGGGAACAAAAACATTAAGGACTATTATGAAAAATATTTTTGGTCGATGGGAAATAAAAAATAGCCAACTGACTGATCGGCCGACCAAAGGAGAAATAATGGTTTTAAAATTTTTTGACCGACCACGATAACAAACTAGTCAAAAATATGTATCGATCGAACACAATTTTTTTTTCTCGATAAAATTCATGCCATTTGGTCAAAGCGAGTATTGAGTCAACAAAAATTCAAAAGGTCAAAGTCAAATTGAAAAAGGTGCTCAATAGAAAGGGAGAATCACCTAACCAAACACATGGCCTAAAAGTTATTTTGGCTAAAGAGTAACATTAGTCAGTTGAAGGGTTACGTGGATTGGTCGACGATGTGGTAAAATCAGAACCGTTGAAATCTTCCTGGCCAAAAAAAGGGATGAGTACTAAATATCGATGATAGAACAAATACTAGCCATCGGAACATCACTAGTTGAATGAAATCAATGATGCAAATCCACCTAGCCAGATAAAGGTAAATTCTAAAAAAATTAGGTACATCATCATTTAATTCTAATGCATTATGGTTAGTTGAATATTATCAAAATAATCCCCTCGATAAAGTTTGAACCAACTTTACACATAGCATGAACATATTTTAAACCACTCGATCAAAGAGTAGAGTTGGTGAACGAAAACACATAGTCAGTAAGAACTAACTGAACAAAGGGAGAACACTTTAAATCTATCAACCGAGTCTCAACCAAATACTATCAAAATTAGAGCAAATAAAAAATCATCTGTTGTTCGGAAAACTATCAGTTATCATGAGTACCTACGCAATATGGTACCAAAAAACACATGTCTGTTAGAATTTCCCAAGAATAGACATGCAAAGCATTACAAGAACTATGAAGAGAAGAGTAGAATTGATTGATTATTCCATGGGATCAACTTTGTATAAATAGCAAAGTTGATCATTGAGAGTCGTTGGATTACAACAACTCAACAAATCTGAACTAGTCTAAACTGAGATTTCACCTAACTCATGGAAGAGTGGTAACTCAAGTAAGTCTATCCTAGTAGAACTTAAGAGAATAAATATTTATTCTAACACCCCCCTTAAGTGATACTAGGGGTGAATGTAACAATAGGATATGAGTCCCAACAATAGGGCCTGATGAGGTACTCATGTACAATGATTCTTATTGAAGAGATGGTAAAAAACCACATGGAAAAAACCATCTTTCAAAAAATAAAAGAAGAAAAAGAAGAGGTATGTCTTCGGATTGTGAATATTATCCTCTATTGAACACCCAAAAAAGAAATGAGTCCCAGAAACTGGGCCTGATGAGGTACTCATGTACAATGTACTTTTATATAGGATAGATGGTGAAAAAACCACATGGGAAAAACCATCTTCCAAGAAGAACAATAAGAATAAGGGAGAGGTGAAAACCTCTGTGCACCCTTCTAATTCATCTGCCTAACCCCAAGTTTCTCTCACAACTAAATGTAACACGGAGAAGGAAAGGATTTGGTGAAGATGTCTACAATTTGATTTTTTGTGGGAATGTAGTCCAAGTGGATATCCCCTCTCTGAATATGCTATCGAATGAAATGCATGTGAATTTCAATGTGTTTGGTGCACTGATGCTCAACTGGATTGTGGGAAATATGAATTATGCTCTGATTATCACACCAAAGGGTAATAGGTTTGTCATGGAAAAAACTAAATTCCCTTAGTATTTGACGAAGCCAAAGAGCTTCCTGACTGGCCAAAACTGATGCCCTATATTCTGCCTCTGTAGATGATAATGCTATTGCTTGTTTTTTGCATGACCAAGCAATAGGTGAAGAACCAAGACAAAAAACATAGCCAAAAGTTGAACATCTATCTTCTACTGAACCTGCCCAATCAGAATCTGTGTAACCAATGATTTCCTTGGATCTGCCCTCATATAAGAGCCCAAAGTGAGTAGTTCCTTGCAAGTAGCGGAGAATCCTCTTTGCTGCTAGCCAATGGCTGAAATGAGGTTGATGTGAGAATCTAGATATTAAGCCAACAATATATGAAATATCTAGGTGAGTATGAGTGAGGTATAATAGACTTCCTACAAGCTATCTGTAGAGAGTAGCATCACATAGAGGGGTCTTGCAGGAAGTACTTAGAGTGACTCCAGACTGAAAAGGTGTGGAAGAAGGCTTACAATTAGTCATCTTAAACCGCTGAAGAAGGTCTAGAGTATATTTCTGTTGAGACAATGAAATTCTTGCATTTGTTTGAGTTATCTGAATGCCAAGGAAGTAATGAGCTAAACCTAGATCAACCATCTCAAATTTCTCAAAAAGGGAGTCTTTGATAGTCTGGATGTGAGAAATATCACTACCAGTGAGGAGTAGATCATCAACATAGAGAACAAGTATGGTGATTTTTTCTTCATCTCTCCAAATGTAGACTGTGGCATCAGACTCACAATGAGAAAATCCTGAGGAAAGAAGGAAGGAGTCCATTTTTTCATACCAAGCTCTAGGATCTTGTTTGAGACCGTAGAGAGATTTTCTTAGTCTACAAACAAGGGAGGAGTCTTGAGTGAATCCAGCAGGTTGTTCCATGAATATTTCCTCTTTTAAGTCACCATGTAAGAAAGCACTTTTAACATCCATCTAAAATATAGGCCATTTTTGGGAAGCAACAAGTGCAAGTACCAACCTAACAGAATCCATTTTTGCAACTAGTGCAAAGGTTTTAGAGTAATCAATACCTTCAATTTGTGAGAAACCTTTAGCTACCAAGCGATCTTTGTGTTTGTCAATTTCTCCATCAGGTCCATACTTAGTTCTGTAGATCCATTTACAGTGAACCAACTTCCTTCCTTTAGGTAGAGGGACTAAATCCCAAGTTTTGTTTTTGATTAAGGAAGAAAATTCATTTTCCATGGCATCATCCCATTATTTTATACCAGTTGCTTCTTTGAAGGATTGAGGATCTATGGAAATGGACTGACAGAGAAGACCAGAACCCATGGAGTTGCCTAATCTGGATGATGGGAGATTTTGGATGTAAGGAGTGGCTTCTTCAACTACGGTGCGGGCCCATTTTGGCATTGTGGAAGGAGTAATTGGTGTGGCAGGACTTTGAGTTGGAGTTTGGAGTATAGGATCCTCAGTTTGGTCATTTATCTCTAGAATGGGATCATCATTATATTGAGGCTCTAATATTGGAGATGGCTCAAGAGAATTAATGTTGGAAGAGGATGGTTGAGGATCTTTATGAGGGAATGTTTCATCAAATTGAACATTTCTATGAAAAAATACCTCATGAGTTGTGGGATCAAGGAGCCTGTATGCTTTCATTTCCTCACAATAACCAACAAATATGAGTTGCTTTCTTTTCTTATCTAGAGCCTTCCTTTTCTTCTTTGGGATATGTGCCCAAGCAGTACACCCAAAAACTTTGAAGAAAGAGACATCAAGTTTTGAGCCAGTCCATGCTTCCTCGAGAGTAAAATGGCCAAGAGTTTTATGAGGAGTGAGTTTTTGAATATAGTTTGCATAGTTAATTACTTTAGCCCAAAAAACTGTTGGAAGATCTCTTGAGTGGAGCATGTAGTTTTCCATTTCCTTTAAAGTTCTATTTTTCCTTTCTACAATGCCATTTTTCTATGGATTATGGGAGACTGAATGTTGATGAATTATGCCATGAGTTGAGAGAAAATTTGAGAACTCATTACTGAAGTATTCCCCCCATTATCTATACGAATTTTCTTGATTTTACAAGTGGCTTGATTTTCAACTAAGGCTTTGAAGATTTTGAAGTGGGATAGAACATCACTTTTGTATTTTAGAAAGTAGACCCAAGTTCTTCTGGAAAAATCATCAATGAAGGTTAAGGCATATTTTGCTCCTTTGAAAGAAGGTTCTGGGAAGACCATCAAGTCACTATGGATTAAATCTAGAGGGGATGAGGCTCTTTGAGAACCACTTGGGTGGAAGGGATCTTGATGTTGCTTTCCAAGAGCACATCCAAGACATACTCCATAAATAGAAGAGACTTTTGGAAACCCTGTTACCATTTCATGAGTGTTTAACTCCTTTAGATAGTTATAACTGAGATGCCCAAACCTTTCATGCCAAATTTTGCTTTCAAGATCTCCATGTGCAACAAAATAGGAGGTCCCTTCTAAATTTTTGAATCCCTTGAAGTGAAATAGGTGAGTGTTATGATCAATATCTCCTTTTGCTATGAGAGAGTTTGGTTCTTGAAAGTCTCTTATCTCAACTCCTGTTGGTGAGAAAATAATTGTTTTGCCCTTTTCAGAAGTACAAATATGATAGATGGAGAGGATATTTGTAGCTATGTTTGGGACATAGAGAACATTATTGATATAGCCACCTTCAATGGATATGTCACCTTTTCCTTTGACCGGGATAAAGGATGAGTCACCAACTTCTATGCTACATGTTGAACTTGAGGAGATTGAAGTGAATGACTCATCTGAGGAGGTCATGTGATGAGTTGCTCCTGAATCTAGAACCCAGTATTTTGATGAAGTTTTTCCTATCTACTTATTAATGTCTATCTTGTGATCTTTTATTGTTGCCTCTAGTTGTTGTAGTCTTTTCCAACATTTGTTCACAAAATGACCATCCTTTTTGCAATGTGTACAAGTTATAGGACTTCTTTCTTTCTTTTTGAATTTTTCTTTAGTGGAGGTGGATGCTACTAAGGATTTTGAGAAATAGGGAGATATCTCATATTTTGTAACTTTTTGCTATAAATATTTATTCTAACAATGTCGACTGGTCGATAGCACGTACACATGAGGGATCACTAACTTGAAGAAAATTAGTGTTATGTCAGAAGCAACCATGACTAACACAACTGAAATCCAATTGAGATGTCTCATGAGTGTAGAATCTATGTCAAATTCTTGCATCCAGATTATACAAATTCATTAAAGAGGTAAACAAACCATGATAGGATGATTCACTAACAAAGAGTAGGATGATGAGATAAAATAAGTAAAATGATTAATGGACAGGTTTGGCCAAGTCAAAACCACTAGACTCTTTTTACTACATGAATGAATATAATATAAGGGTGTGCATCCACATGATGATAATGAAAGATCAAATTAAGGCAAAATTATTAGGTTGAAGCAAACTAAATTGTTTTTAGATCAACATGACCTGTCCACTTGTCATTAGCTGATAGAATAATTTGCATCAAATCATCCTTTATATAGAATGATTCCCATAGCGATATTTTAGATATGGATCAAAGTGTGCTATTAGCAAGCTACATAAAGAGAGTTTTGCATTGCAAGAAGACTCGTGTCACTGACTATAGAAGAAACAAGAGGTATCAAATGGAATATCATCTATAGAAAGCTTTCATGCCCCAATGGAATATAGTTAGAGTATTGTCATTCTAATGAAGTATAGTTATGGATGTACCATGTTGTTGATAATTTCCTTAACTTGTGTACTTCCAATTCCCTATTCTTCACTGTTCTCGTAGAGGGCCTGATACATATGGTTTCTATAATGAACCCTTGCTTCCCAAGATAATCCCCTATGCAATTGAAGAAAGACTCCAAGATAATACATCTAAATTCCAGTAACCTTCTTAGTTAAAGATATCAAGATGTGCAGTGGTGAAACATTAGTCCATAGTGATAAATATACAAGAATATACTCAGGAGCTAACTTCAAAATAAACAAATAAAATTGCAAGTAGCAAATAGAAGGTGGATAAGAACTAGGTGAGACTTCAACCAATTTTGATAATGTATTTTATTTTTGAATCAGTTAGATAATATACTATAAAACATCGATTCAATGATAAGGTAGGAGATGGCACTATGTGGGCAGTCCATATGAAATTAGTTTAGGCAGTTATAGAGCCACCACAGCTATAAGAAGGACGTCTACAACCAGAATAAGAATCGACCTTTGACATAGCATATTTTTTCTAAGAGGTATACTCGAGTGTCTGTTCTTTATTGTTTTATCTCCTCTATTTTTCTTCTTATTTTTTATCCCTTATTCTTCCCAATTATGTGCAGGGTTTGATAGGAAAGTACCCAAGAAGTTGAGAATATTTCCAAACTGTTGCGATATTCAAACAGAATAGTGAAAGGTCCTTGTTATGATATTCGAATTGGGATCTTTATTGTATTGATATTTCAAGAGTTCAATGGTTATTTCAAGCCAACTCTTCATGTAATCATATTTTAAATATTAATACAATTATGGGCTTCTTTTCTATTACTTCCTTATATTCAGTCTTGTGTGTATCTTCATTAAGGGTTACATTATTTGAATGCATAGTGAACATTTTTTTCATTGGTTAACTATTATATTTATTACGATATTCGAATGAATTTAATTGCATCGATTATCTCTTTCTTCGTTATCTCAATTTTCATTGAGTTGTTATTAAATCTTGCTACAATAGCCTAAAGGATTAATTCATCGGTCATACATAAGGTATAATTGAATTGTTATTGTTTTAGCTCAGTCAAAATTAATTAAATATTTAATTCACCACCATAAATCTAGAAGAGCATGAACATAAAACGTTAACAACTTTAAGTTCATGTCAAGGCCTTACCATACCTGGTATGTTTAGAAAATATTGAAGAACTTTATTCCTAAGTTAAAGAGGTAGGTCGACCAGAGCCTATAGTTGCTCGTTAGTATTAAATTTCCCTGTAGCATGATAGCTTATCCCAAGGATGCAGGAAAAATTCCCAACAACTATACACCTTTCCTTCTTTTGCACTACTTGTGTGGTTCGATACTATCTAGGTCTGATGCTCTACCATGGTTGCATCTCTTCCCCACCATTTTAATTTTTCCACCATCCTCCCCCTCTCACCCTCCCAAAAATTTAGCTATCCTCTCCTTTGCCTTCCATTCTATTTGCCCTTCACAATTTACCTCCCCCTTATTTGCATCTCCCTTGACCAAATTTGGTTTGGTGGTCTCACCTAACCATCTCAGAGGCAATGGTATTCCTTCCTAACCCTCCATTTGACAAGAAAAAATCATAATTTCTATTTTGATAAGGAAAAAAATTACATATTGTAGATGCCTACGACATTCGACATCGATCTTGGAGAAAAACCCCAGCAAGAAGAAAAGAAAAATCCCCTGTTCAAAAGACTAAGGAAAAAACAGGAGGTAAAAAACTAGCCAACCAAAAAATTAATTTGAACCCACCGAGGCCAAATTAGTCAAGAGGAGAGAAAAACAATAAATAATGGAGAATAAATAAAAAATCATGCTATCCTCCCAAAAATTCAGGAAGGAGGCTCTTAAGTGTTATTAAATTATGGATCATAGATAGAACTATTTGTGGTGCCCAGCAATTTACCATCTTTCCTTTCTATATTTAACCATCTGCCTTGCTCCGTGTGAATACCATATTTTGATAAAGTCTGCTACCATATTCAATTATTGGTAAATATGAGAAAATGTGATATCTTTGAAATCCCCTTCCACTCCTTTCAATTGTTCATATATTGGGTTTAAAAGTAGAATATTCATCCTTTGTAATCCCCTCATACAATTAATAACAAACAAAGAGTCCCCAAAAACTTTGATCTGTTCAACCTGTTTTTCAATGGCTAATATGATGAGCAATTTTAAAGCAAGTAATTCAACATAATTATTTGAACCATACCCCAAACCTGCTTTAAATTTTATGTGATGGTTATCAGATAAATATAGAATACCCCTAGCCCCACATAATTATGTGGTACCATTCTGAGCACCATAAAAATAACCCCAACCACCAGACTTGTTAATATGGATTTCAAAAATTTGTCTTTGCCTTTGGCCCTTATAAATCCTCTTAAGGCTTTCAAAAATGAATCAGAACTATTGAGAGCATTGAAAGGGAGGAATAGAGTAATTATTGAAAATATTGGCATTCCTTGAGAGCCATATTCCCTAAATTGTGACTAGATGTAAATCTCTAAAGACATTCAACTCTCTTCTTTCAAACCAACTTCTAAAACATTCATCTAGGGACTGTCCTTTCCATACATCTTTGCATCCAATTAAGATTTCAATTTTTGACCAAATAATTTTGGTGTATTTGCACTCCATAAATAAATGCTCACTAGTTTCCTCAGTCTCTCTACACAATGTACATTTGTTGGGTCCATGACAATTTCTTTTCATGAGAATGTCCTATGTCAAAGCCTTTCTGCTTAAAACAAGCCACATAAAAGTGTGGTTTTTCATTGGAGATTTTATTTTCCATATTTAGTTCCACCACCATTTTCGCTCAGCATGTTCCCCACTATCAAAAAAACTTTGTATCCAATATTTGGAGTGTATTTACCTATAAGTGTATTCTTGGACCATATCAATTCATTAGACCTTTCATTTATCTTGAAATTACTGCTGATAAGATTTGTCACAAAGGCATTCCACTGATTTGCATGATCATTTTCCAAACCTAGTTGATTTTCCCTCTTCCATCCTTGTTGCCAAGTGGTAGTGGCTTCATTTTTGGCCACATGTGCAACTATATAATAACCAAGCCCATGGAGTAGGTCTATGAGTTTGCTAGAGATATTATATTAATCTCCACTGCCTACCCACGGATCAACACCTAATCTGACTTTTGTTCCATTGTCTATCTTCCATGCTAACAAGTTACCTATTAAAGGAAAAGCAAGACACAAAGCTTTCCATATAATTTATACCTTGTTTGTGGACTTATTTGGGCTTCTAATCCAATCCACCATAGTAAGTGATTCAATATATTTTTGTATTTTAACTTGATTCCAAATATTTTCGTGAGTAATAATTCTCTACAAACTTTTGATAGCCAAAGCTTTCCTAAAATTAATTTTTTTTTCAGTCCCCAACCATATTCCCTTTTTGGTTTTGCAATGTACTTCCATTGAACTAAATGAAAATCTTATTTAACCCTATTCCCTGACCACAATAAACAAAAATATTTCCTTCTGATGTTGTTAAGGACCCCATTAGGAATGTATGCCAATCCATGCCAAAAAATTGGGATAGCTTCCAAGACTGTTTTGACAAGGGTTAATCTTCCACCAAGGGAAAACCATTTATTACACCACAAACTTATTCTTTTTTTATTTTGTCAATAAGCCAACTCCAATATTTTTAACTATAACCATTTGGTTTCAAATAAAAACCAAGATATTTAAAACCTGATTTAAAATCACATTTTGGATAATGAAAAATATGTTCAAAATGATTTTCTTCCTCTTCTTTCAGACCATTGAAGGACATCATAGAATTTTTCATGTTTATCATCATTCCAATAGCATTATAAAAGTTTTCAAGGATATATTTAAGACTTGTGGCTTCCCTCAAATGTCCTTCGCAGAATAACAAAATGTCATCTACAAATAAAATATGAGTAAGAAAAATAGATTTGCCCACCCTTATGCCTTTTATAACTCCTGTAAACTTCACTTCTATGAGAGCCCTACTTAAGCCTTCAAAAATCAAAAGATAAAGGATTGGGGATAGAGGACAACCTTATCTTAATCTACATGAAGAGGTGAAGAATTTTGAAGCTAAACCATTGATCAAAACAACAAAAGAAACATTGGTCATACATGCCATTATCCAATTTATAGCTTGAATATTAAACCCAATGTGTAAAAGCATAATCCTAAGGTACATCCAATCTGCTCTATTGTAGGCCTTTGAAAGGTCCAATTCTATGACCACTGCCTTCATATTATTTGTCTTAATTGAGTGTAAACCTTCCTGTGCCACACCTATTGCATCATGAATTTATCTACCATTCAAAAACATAAACTATTCCAAGGAGATAGTAGCCAAAAAACATTCTTTAACCTAGAGGTAATTAATTTTGAAGAACACAAGCTTATACTGAGAGGGGGTGAACAATATAAGATAAAATTTTACTTTTCTTTCAAAAAAAATATTATCCAATGTTATCAATTGCAATATCCTTTCATAGTAGTATTAACCAATCTCATTAATAGTAGTAACGACAATGCCCAAATCAACACACACATGAGAGACACAAATTTAACGTACTTCACCTAATGTGGGTTATATCCACGGAGAAAATATTTCTTCTAAATTTTCTCAACAAATATCTTGGGAACCAATTCCCTATTACAATATTTATGGACCTCTATCCAAAGGAGATATCAATCCCTTATGCTCAAGTTTGTAGACCTCTATCCATAGGAGAACTCTATCCCCTTAACTCTGGTTTGTGGAACTCTATCCATAAGAGACACCTCTCCTCTTTGCTCTATTTCATGGAACTCTATCTATAGGAGACACCTCTCCTCTCTACTCTAGTTCATGGAACTCTATCCACAGGAGACACCTCTCCTCTCTGCTTTGGTCACCTCCAAAGCTGGTACACACCTCTTCTTAACTATGTTCCAAGCCTACTCACGAGGCTTACTTAGGTATTCTCACAAATCTACTTTCAAATTTACTCCAAATTTGCACACACTACATGCACAAATATATCTCAACTTTATCCTAAATCTGCATACATTACATGCACAAATCTGTCTCAACTCTGTCCCAAATCTACCTCAAACTTGCTCACACACCCTACTTAAAACTGATCATAAGCCTTCTCAGAAAGGCCTACTCAAAATAGCTCATAATCCTGCTCTAATCTGCTCACTATCTCTGCTCAACTTTTCTCTAACACATTCTCAAAACTACTCATAACACATGCTCATTACTGCTCATAACACATGCTCAATACTGCTCATAACACATGCTCAATACTGCTCATAACACATGCTTTGATAAAATTACTTCAGACATATTCTACCCAGATTTCTAATTCAAGAACACATAGAAAATGATATGCAATATAATTTCACAATATGTTCTTTTCAATATCACTCAAGGCCAATGTACAAAGTGCTCCACAAAACTGCCCTATATTCCTTGCAAATTTGCTCTCAAATATTAAACACAATAATGCACAAATTTGTTCTCAAACCCTTTCAATTTCTTTCAACAAGGATGCACAATTTTGTTCTCAAACCCTAGCACAAGTGATTCCAAGTTCTTTCAATGATGAAGCATAATTCATTTTTAAACCTTAGCTCAAATATTTTCAACAAAGCACACTAATCAAACCTTTTATCCTGTTAGGGTAAAATAGGTAGTATATTGCATTATACAACATAGATTATTACATTTACTTTTTATTGCATAACCATGGAGATATTTACTGTTCCAAAATATCTACAGGTTAACCTAGATTAATACCTAAAAATCTCCTAGGTTAGATATTTTAGGTTAGTTATTTAATCATACTTCTCTACCCTAGCTAGAAGCACGTCTCTCTCTACGCTTATTGTTAGCGTGATTAGTGCTAAGGCAGTTTATTAATCTATTTTGTAACCTATATTAAGCTACGACATTCCTAAGTATAGCTAATGCTGAAATATATTATTTCATTTGATCATTTTGTGCAACTCTTGTTTACATTGGCATCATTGTTAGGGTGGCCAATACGAGCTTTGCTCGTTCCACCTGGTCCTATGAGACCCTGTGCAGCATGGATCTCGAGGCCATCTTGCACCTGCACGTATCTCGAGGACCCATACAAATCTCGAGGACTCTGGACGTGGAGGACTCTGTCCGCACCCGCTAACCTCTCAAGCCATAGGCACTAGTTTTTTGTTTCCTACAAGCAGGGTGGTCACCTCCACATGTGGCCAGGAGGTTCACACCTACGGTCGGGCACTGACAACCAGGGCGGCTATCCCCTGTGTAGGGTGACCTCACCCTATCAAGCGATACGACTCAAAATCCTGAGATGGCAACCAAAATGGTGTTGCAATGCCTACACCCATACGGACCGACGATCGAAAAGGCGTTTCGATGCTCACACTTGATCAGATTCTCGTGACTAGGATCGACGACTGACCCGATCCACGTGACCCTGGGCATAGATCTTGAGGCATTGGCTCAAATCGATCTCGACTTGGTGATTAGAGCTGATGTGGCACGTGCATCTAACGTGGCATGGTGCTTGAACTGAGCAGTTGACATGGCTTGGCAACTGAACCAAGCAGCTGACATGGTGATTGGAGCTGACATAGAGGACACCGAGCATCTGATGTAGCACAATTGACGTGGGCCATAGGGTCAATTTTTGAGGAGCTAACATGGCCGAGGTGGAGCTAAGCTGGTGTTGATGACACATGGCACGATCTACTCTAAGCTATAACTAACGACACATGGCGGTCTCTCCTTGGCGAGTGATGTGGCAGGTTAATACTGGCTATTGGTAGCAAAACATTGGTTGTTTTGACTGCCCGAAGGTAGTCGATTGAAAATGGATCCGTTTGGTTTTTTAAACCCTGCATCCTACGCCCGTAAGATGCATGTGGGACTAAAAGTCCCCAATTTAAAAAAAAAAAATTAGACGCACCTTGCTTTAATAGAAAGCACGCTCGGATATGCACCAAGGTACTCCCCGCAACGCACTGGTCAGTTTGCTTTGCCTGTACTCGAGAGGTCATGCGATCGACCCCCGTCCGCACCTGAAGGTATTTATTGTGATAAAAAAAAAAGTTTTTTTCCTAAGTCTTTTTATTTTTTATGCATTTATTCTTATTTTTTTTATTTCTATAATAATTTAATACAATTTTTTTTATATAGAAAATCATTGTTTTTCAAATATTGCATGATTTTTTATCTAAAAAGTATTCTATTATTATCTTTATCTTAAAATTTGATCATTTTATGCATTCAAAATAACAAAACATAGCAATAGAGAGACAAAACACCAAAACAAATCCTTCAAGTCTTTTTGCAACTATAGCCATCAAACTTCTTTAGTTTTCTTCAAAACTTGGAGATAAAGAGACAAAGATATCACCTATTTGGTTGCAAAACATAGAAGTTTCTTCAACATTTTTTTGCAATACCTCCTCAAATTCCTATAGTTTTCTCCCACATTTCTTGGAGATAAAGAGACATAGGAACTCCATATTCTATTGCAAAACCAAAACACTTAAAAATTGGGCAAGGACAAAGGTCATTTTTTTGCAACAAAACCAAACATTTGCTTTTGTTTTCTCCTTCACAAAGGAGATATAAGACATAAAATTGCAAATTTTTTGTTGTAACCTTGAGAAGAATTTTGAACCTCTTTTTGATCCTAATGCTCAACCTATTTTTCGAGTGTTGAAGACATAAACCAAGTCGTGTGTCGACCGGTCTGGAAGCCTTTCAAACGCGGGTCGTGTGTCGACTTGTCTTGAAAGGAGTGCTCGATTTCTAATTTTGTAAAAATTAAGGGGGGATAGAAGTCACATTTTGTGATTCTATTTTTTGCAAAATTGTAAAGGGAAAAGGGGGGATATTTCAGAGTAAGAAAGGTGCATTCTCGATTGTACTCGACACCTTTTCTTAAAATTGACTACACTAGGTGCATTTTCGGTTGCATCCGACACCTATAGTGATAATAATTTGGGTTTCTCTCTTTTTTATTATTGCACTAACCATCATGTTTTTTGTGTGCAATTAAACAAATCATAAGAACATTGAAGAGCATTTCAAAAACCCAAACTTCACTAGAATCGTGCTACACCTTGCACAGGTTAAACAAAGTCAATTTTTTACTCCCCATCAAAGGTCAAAATCCAAACACCTTGATTCACTCTCTTTGTTTGGCTTAATTTCCTCAAAATTTCCATCCTTCTTGAAGGGTGTTAAGGTAGGTGCCATTAAATATCCTAGAGAGAAAAATCAGAAGTCTTCCAAAACCTACCCCTTTAATTTGCTCTATTTGTTTGGCTTAATTTCCTCAAACTTTTCATCCCTTGTTAAGGGTGTTAAGGCAGGTGCCATTAAATATCTTAAAGAGTAAATTAAAATCTTCCATATACTCTTTTGAGGGTATACTGCAAGATAAAGTCATCTTAGTCACATCAAATTTGAAACCTTCACCATGGCCATGATCAACAAGTATCTCAATGAAAGCCAACTGCTTAAAGGTTCAAATTATTCTGCCTGGAAAACTAAGATGAAAGCTATTTTAACCATAGAGGAGATGTGGGGAATAGTGGATGGCACTGATTCTAGACCCACATCACCAGGAGCAGATCAGACAACATATGATAAAAAGGATAAAATACTTTCCTTATTGATCTTGCTAGCTATTACTGATGACATACAACCTCATATAAGTGAAGCTAAAAATGGTAAGGAGGCATGGGATGCCTTAGCAACCATTTTTGAAGGAAAGAATCAATCAACAATTCTTAACCTTCAAACACAACTTCATACTCTTCATATGAAATCTGGAGAGACAGTAGAGCTATTCCTCTGTAGAGTGGCAGATATAAAAACAAAACTGCAAGCCTTAGGAGAAAAAGTGGAAGACAAAGTCCTGACCTCAATCATTTTGAGGGCTCTTCTAGACTCCTATAGAATGTTGATCACATCACTACAAGTCTCTGGGAGGATAGTGACTTTTGTAGAGTTGGTAAATTTACTTCAAACTGAAGAAGCTAATCAACTCCAAAGAGATGAGGCATCCAACAATGCACTTTTCTCAAACAAGCAAAGTGGAAAGAAAAAGTGGAATCAACAGAAAGGATCTTCTTCTAACAAAGACAAGGGAAAAGGCAAAGAAACTCAGAAGAAGAAGCAGTATTGTAAAATTTGTGATAAGGACACTCATGAAACCAAGAGATGTTGGTTTAAGAACAAACCGCCCAATGAACAAGGACAAAAGAAGGGCAAAGGTAAACCAAAGAACAAGAATAAGCAACAACAGGGACATATTGCTACCGTTGAAGATTCTAGTTCAGATTCTGAATGAGCACACAAAGTGCTCATGACTCATACAATATCCCCTCACAAGGATACTGTGTGGTACATAGATTCAGGTGCTAGTAAGCATATGACTGGCGATAAGTCCTGGTTTGAGACATTTGAGGCTCGAGAAGGTAGACCAGTGACCATTGTTGATGATAAGACCTATCGAGTTCAGGGAGAAGGAAGTGTTTCTGTCTCCCTTCCAGATGGAGAATGTAAGATTCAAAAAGTTCTTTATGTACCAAGATTGAAAAATAATCTCTTGTCAGTTCCACAAATCCTGGACAACAACATGAATGTCAATTTCAAAGTGGACCAAGAAAAGAAACATTGCTTTATCACTCAGAAAGGAAAACAGATAGCAACGGGTTCTTACAAACATGGTTTGTTCACCTTAGATGCAATTACCTCACCACATACTGCAATGGCAGTAACCACAAAAGAGGCCACTTCTCTATGGCATAAGAGATTTGGGCATCTAAGCTCAGGGTATTTACTAGAACTCAATAAATATCAAATGGTGAAAGGACTGCCTACTCTTTCATCTACTTTGCTAGTGTGCTCAGATTGCTTGTCAGGAAAGCAACATAGAGTACCTTTTGAACCTAGCTCCTTTCGAGCTAAGGTACCTTTGGAGTTAGTTCACACAGATTTGTGTGGTCCTATGTCTACTAGTTGTGGAGGAAAAAGGTATTTTCAATTGTTTGTAGACGATCACTCACAGAAAATGTGGGTCTTCTTCTTGCAGTTGAAGTCTGAAGCATTTGACTATTTTCAACAGTTCAAGAAACTTGTTGAGAAAGAATCAAGATGTTTCATAAAGACCCTCCATTTAGATCGAGGGGGGAATACACATCAAAATAATTTTCCTCATTTTTGCAAAAACATGGGATAAAAAGACAGTTAACAACAACCTATTCTCCTCAGTCAAATGGAGTTGCTGAGAGAAGAAATCGTTCCATTATGGAAATGGTTCGATGTATGCTTAAGGGAGCCAATATTGAGCACATTTACTGGGCTGAAGCTGTAACAACTGTAGTATATCTTCTAAATAGGGCTCCCACACGGGCTCTTGAAGGTATGACTCCTCAAGAATCATGGAGTGGAAGGAAACCCTCCATATCTCATCTACGAGTATTTGGGTGTAAGGCTTTTATGCATATACCTAAGGAGAAAAGAAAGAAGTTAGATGAGAAGACCCTACAATGTGTTTTTCTTGGATATGATGAATTCTCAAAAGGCTATCGGTTGATAGATCCATTCACCAAGAAAATACATATTAGTAGAGATGTAGTGTTTGATGAAGCTTTCACATCTAACACTACATCAGTATACCTGGATGATGAGGAGCAACAATCACTTCCTCCTCCACAATAGAAAAAGCCTCCAAAATGGTATACAAGTACTATGAAAGATTCCAAACTCACTTCACCACCTGATATCACTCTCAATCACCCAAAGACACGAAGCATGTCTCGACAGAGAAAGGCAGAAGCATCTACTTTAGTTGATGATCTTTGTGCAGATTTTCAAGAGCTTTATGTTGATAGAGATTTAGAAAGTGGAGATGATATGGAAATTGATGAGGAGAGGGTTTACATGTCATCATATGATGAAAATGAACCTTCTATAGTTGATGAAGCACTTAGATAGCCTCAGTGGAAGGCAACTATGGATGTTGAACATAAATCCCTCATGAAGAATAAAACATGGAAGCTGGTGGATTTGCCTAAAGGAAAGAAACCCATAGGCTGCAAATGGGTTTACAAAGTCAAATATAAGGTAGATGGCACCATAGACAAGCATAAGGCCCGTCTTGTGGTGAAGGGCTATGCTCAAAAGGAAGGCCTTGATTATGAGGAAACCTTTGCACCCACTACAAGGATGACCACCATTCGAGTTCTTTGTGCTATGGCAGCACATTTTGGATGGAAATTACATCAGATGGATGTAAAAAGTGCCTTTCTAAATGGTGACTTAAAAGAAGAGGTATACATGACTCAACCTCCAAGATTTTCTGAGGAAGGCCATGAGCAAAAGGTTTGCAAATTGGTCAAATCATTATACGGGCTAAAACAAGCCCCAAGAGCATGGTACATCAAAATGGATAGTCACCTACTACAACATGGATTCAAGAGAAGTCCATCTGATGCAAATCTCTATATCAAGAACACAAGTTCTGAAATAGTGATTCTTGTATTATATGTAGATGATCTGATCATCACTGGAAATTCAGAGAAATTGATCAACGCCGTGAAATATGACTTGAAAAAGTCATTTGATATGACAGATCTAGGACTTCTCCACTACTGTCTTGGCCTTGAGATAGAACATAAGAAGAATCATCTTAGGGTGACTCAGAAAAAGTATGCCAAGACTTTAGTAGAAAAATATCGTATGACTGATTGTAAGCCCAAAGCAACACCGATGGAATCAGGGCTTCAGTTATCATGGTATGATGACTCACCATAGGTAGATGGCACGCTCTATAGACAGATGATTGGAAGCCTCATCTATCTAACCAATACTAGACCAGACATTACTTATGTTGTAAACTATCTTTCTCGGTTCATGCAAGAACCAAAGGTCTCTCACTGGAAAGCAACTAAGCGTGTTCTTCACTACATTCATGGTAGTGTAGAATATGGTCTAGAGTATAAGAAGAATAACTCATTCTTCTTATAGAGTTACACCGACTTTGACTACGTTGGATCCCTAGATGACAGAAAATCAACATCAGGATATGTATTTCATCTTGGATCTGGTCCTGTCTCATGGCATAGTAAAAAGCAATAGGTGGTTGCTTTATCTTCAATAGAGGTAGAATATCGCACTGCACGTGGAGTTGTGTGTGAAGCGATATGGTTAAGTCGCATCTTGGCTACCATGGGCCTACCAAAGAAACTTCCTATTCACATGTTTTGCGACAACTCAGGTGTTTTGAACTTGGTCAAGAATCCAGTCCATCATGAACGTACAAAGCATATTGACACAGATTGTCATTTCATTCGTGATGAAGTTCCTAAACACAGGATCAAGCTCCAATACATTCCCACCGATGAACAGGTTGCTGACATCTTCACAAAGGCACTTGGACGTGTCAAATTTGAGTTGTTCCAAAGTAAACTTTGTATATCAAAGTAATGTAATAAAGGGGGGATGTTAGGGTAAAATAGGTAGTATATTGCATTATACTACATAGATTATTACATTTACTTTTTACTACATAACCATGGAGATATTTATTGTTCCAAAATATCTATAGGTTAACCTAGATTAATACCTAAAATATCCTAGGTCAGATATTTTAGGTTAGTTGTTTAATCATACTTCTCTACCCTAGGTTAGTGGTTAGAAGCACGTCTCTCTCTATGCTTATTGTTAGCGTGATTAGTGCTAAGGCAGTTTACTATTCTATTTTGTAACCTATATTAAGCTACGACATTCCTAAGTCTAGCTAATGCTGAAATATATTATTTCATTTGATCATTTTGTGCAACTCTTGTTTACATTATCTCCACCTTATGATTCAAAAATATTTGCTCAAACAAACACCTTAAAGAAGGAATGATATTACCATACCTCTTAACTTGCTTTGATGAAGATGTGCCCTCAAAACCTATCTCAAAATATTTTATCTTTCTTATGCCACTTCAAGGGTTAGTTAGCATAATAATTTTTCAAATCATCCACATGAAAAAATTCTCTCAAAAGATGTGCACAAAGATAATGCTAAAACATAGTGCTTTACAACCTCCTCTTGTTTTACAAGATAAATCTTTCAACCAATGACAATTTTCCTCTTTATCATACAACACACAATTTACCAATAAGCCACAATACACCTTATGTATCCTTTCTAAAATACAACAATTACAATTTCAAGACAATTTAAATTACACCTTATTGTTAGAGTTACTATTACCTTATTTGGTAATTCTCCTGGGTAGTTATTATTTACTGCATGGTATATTAGTTTACTATCCTAGGTTAGATATTATACCGACATTTCTTATGGTTAGTAGATATTATTGTTAGTAGGTTAGCGAGTATATCTCCTAATTTATTATGCTTATAACTATTGTTTATTTGTTAGAGTAATTTGTTCATATGGTTAGTCTATTTTGGCTTAAGCCTATTATGGGCTTTTGCTTATGTATTTAAACCTTCTTGATTAATACATTATTATCACTTCTTCGCTAATATGATATCAGAGCCAAGAGGTTCTCAGCCTGTGAGGGAGGAATTTTTCCTTCACTTTTTATTATTAGCCATTTGGCATTTAGCTTGGGCTACAGTATTGACACTCGGGTATGCTTCTCGAGGCAAGTTAGATCTACTTCTAGGGTCGATAGACTGATAGTTAGATCTGACCTGAATACGATGGCCATCAAGTATAGGCAGGTAGGCTATTATTGGTATACTTAGATCTAGATGTGGACGCGGTTGGACCTAACATGGCAGGACTATGGAGTGGGACCTACTAAACCTGAACTGCAGGTGATGCTAATGAGGTGATGCTGATGGGGTGACTGGGATCCTAGCTGAAACTAGATGATGGATACTAACATTTTGATTGGACACTAGTGGATCGGTACTATGAGGTGATTCTAGATCGGATGCATGACAACCTAAATACTTGACCCCCTAGAAATACGGGTGGAGGACACCTAAGCTACACGTAAGATGTAGACTCCTGACGAGGACGGATACTTGTTCGGTTGATGAGAAGACATAATGTAATGATGAGAGCCTACCTACATGGCATAATAAAACTAGATAGAATGTACCTGATGGGTGAACCTGACACATGACATAGATGTGGGCCTAAGGACATGATAACCTAGATACACTACAAAGGCCTGATGAACTAAGACAAGTGACGGGTGACAAAAGGTGTAGAGGAGGAGTGTCCACAATTGGGTGGATATTAAGCTTATTATGACATTTTATTTTTAAATCATTTATGCCCCCATGATGTCCCAAATGTGGGACTAAAGAAAAAAAAAAATTGTGTTGGATGATGCCGAGCGCACGCTGCCTAGAAGACTGATATTTTTGCTCACCTGTAAATTAATCTATAAATCACTTATTTTATTGCTGGTTGGATGACATTGAGGACTGGTGTTTTATTGTTTGTACTTCTAGTGCCATCCCAATACATTTTGTGAAGGATATATGGTGTAATGAAGATCTAGAGAATATCGTAGCCAACATTCATAGATTTCCTACTAGTTTCCCATTATATTTCACAAACATTGATTGCAGGTTTATTTTCTCGTCGCATCAGATAGCTAGTAGCGTTCCTCATAGAGCATTGATGGAGAAAATTGGTTTCTTTTATTACAACAAGAGGGGATCTTCATGGAGACCTCTCGTAGTAGATGCACACAATGAGATTAAACTAGCTGGAGAATATCGAGTAGCCGTCGATCTCATTGAAAGTCTTTATGCGTAGATGGATTATGAGAACATCTAAGTACATTGTAGACATCAAACAAGGTAGTAGGCATTAAATTTCTAGCTGTGTGATAACTGGCATGATGATTAAATTGTTCATATTAAGTAGTTATCATGCAGATGGTATTTACAACAAAGTGACGAGAAATCACCTCACCCGGTGATCTATGAACTTACCTACAGATTGGAGACTGTAGACCGAAGCGACACTACAACAACCAGTTCAACATCCTTGCAGAATAAATTATTCACCACCAAAGATTACTAGATCCATCCACTATGTTGCAGATATCAAGGAGGTCATTTAATAACGCAGGTCCTGATCACCAGAGAGAGGTGGTCGAAGCCTCCATGTTAATTATCATCTCGTGTGAACAAACGATTTTGCCAAAGATCAGTTTCTAATCCTATTTGTAGATTGCAGTCAAAACAATGATCACTTTAGCTTTGTGTGACAGCTTTTGCATGATGAATTATCCATTACGATAGACGTGGAAATGTTGTTGGTGGTTTCATTTTGAGGTTGATTCGTTGGACACGCAAAAGCCGAAGGCGGTCATACAATTATTGTGCGAAGACTTGCAAAAACTGCATCGCGATCATTGAAGCTGATTATTACCTGTCCTAAGGCTACAAAAACCATCTTCTTGAGTGCATAGATCCATATCCAAATGGGTTGCTTGATAGCTCAGCTAGTGATGTATGATGTATTAGTCACTTCTAAGATGTGAAATTTATAGACGTTGATCATTACTGCATTATCTGATCGATCGGATGACAACAGCGTGTTATAGGCCATCCATGTGGAGTGGACGATTAGAGCTTCTTGGATCAAGAGTTGCATAGTGGACGAGTAGAGCCACTCAAGGGAGGAATCAATTAGTGGTAGCAAGACATCGTAGCAGCATCGCTATCGGATAGAGGTGAGCACGCCTGAGTCAAGCATGAAAGCTCTTCAACTATTTGAGCTTCCACTCCTATATCCATCGGCAGTGGTATCCGGTGTGGTTGGAAACTTTTCATCGAAGCTTTGCACTCAGAATGTTAGGGGTTCAAACCCTACTAACATCATGCAAGACAACATTTTGGTAAATTAATTTTTTAATTTATTAAATTAAGTTATTTTTTAATTTAATTTAATTACTATTAATTAAATTAATTAAAACTTGCATTTTTTGTCATTTCTTGAGCCAAAGTGTGTACAAGCCTAGGAGGCTTATATTTTTGCATAATTTTTTGTAGCTTCCGCTCATTGGATAGCCTTGAAAATTGCCTAAGAGTCACCTTTTGTAAAAGCCATAGATTGTGCAATAAGGGGGGATTAAATTTTTCTCCAAACATTATTAAAACTTGTACAACAAAAAGGGGGGAAATAAAAAAGAAGCTTTGTAAAAGCCTATTGAGGCTTCATAGTTGCATTTTTGCACTAAGGGGGGATACCATTTTTTTCTCTCTCCACCATATCCTATTTTGCACATAGGGGGGATACATTATAATTTTACAAACAAAAAGGGGGAAGACTTATAAGGGTGCATTTTCGGCAGTGACCGACACCTTAGTCAAATTATTTTGCAAAATTTCATTGTAAAAGGTGCATTTTTGGTAGCGATCGACACCTTAAAAATGGGCAGATCAAAGAAAAAGCAAGCCCCAAAACAAACTGATGATGTTGAAAAATTAGTTAAAATTTTTTATTTTCCATATGATATGGCTGGGCCATATTTTTATCAGGAGGGCACATTTCTCACACTAAACAATGGTTTAGTAGCCCTACTCAAAGATTCTGAGTCTTGTAAAGACCTTTAGATAAATGGTGCTCGATTCACTATTGGTGTTATAAGGGGCATATACATGTCATTGGTTGCACTTGACCTTGTCCAACGTAAAGTGAAATTGGACATAAGTGAGGAAAAAGAGGTCCTAATGGTCGACACTTGTTGTGATACAAGTGATCTTCAGCCTATTGTGGTGAATGCTTATTGTGACACGAGTGACCTTCATCCCATTATGGCAAATGCTTGTTGTGATACAGGCGACCTCATACCTTCAATGGTAGATATCAGTTGTAGCATAGGTGATCTCATCATAGTAGCAGATTTTTCTTGTGACACTAGTGACTTAAAAATTAAACCTCCTAAAAATGAGCACCATAATCTCATCAATAATGATAAATACCATATTGCTAAAAGCATTTATGAAGCTAATGAAATTAGGTGTTTTGAAAAACACACCAAAGAATTTGGATCCAAACTAATGAAGAAAATGGGTTTCAATGGTGATATATTAGGTAGACAGGAACAACGCATTAAAACTCCAATAATGCTAAATGTCAGGGTAAATAATGAAGGCCTTGGTTATTTTGGATAAGCAAGTACCAGTAAAATCATGTTTGTAAACCCTAAATCTCCTCTAACTCCTAAAAAACATTGTTGCAATCATTGTGGAAAAATAGTACAAGTTGCAGCTAGGTGTTGGAAATTACATCCTTGTGATTCATGTGGATGTACAAATCACTCTTATTCAATTTGTTGGTTCAAAATAAAAATGGCCAAAATGACCAAGCCAAAGTGTTTAAAACGATATCCCTATAGACAAGAAGGATAAGGAGGCATCTATAAGCCCTCATACAAGTTTATGTGTGATATCGGGAGGCCTCTGGAGTGCATCATCCCCTTGCAAGGGGACACCATTACTTTTGCTTGTATTTATTGTATCAAACTAGGTATCCCTAAGAGGGACCGATATGTAATAGGAATCCACATGAATAAATAAAATATATTTCTTGTATTTGTCACTTCCATGTTATTTATGCTTTTATGGTCTTTTCTTTTATTTTGATATAATGTTGCAAGTAGACTAAGGGTGCACAAATTCCCAGGTTCGTACAAATTATTTTACAATTAGAAATTTTAAGGAAGTGTTAAAAATTTGTTATATTGCACACTAGGAGTTATAAGGGTATGTTTTAAAATATTTTAGTTTGAAAAATATTTCATAAGGGTGCATTTATAAAGTATTGTCGTGCAAAAATTATAAAAAGGAAATATTTTTGCATGTAAGAAAAGGAAATATATTTGGGATTGAAGTGAAGTGTCTCAATTCAGCCATAACTAATTTGCACCAAATGGCCTTATGGTAATTTACTCATCTTGTCGGATTACATGGAGCGATAGTCATTGCAACGACCAAGTCTATAGAATAAATAACTGAATACGAGGTGCATTCAAGATTTTATTGTTATTTTGAGTTTTATATTATTTTTGGATTTGATTTGTGTGATTTTTTGGTATTTATGCACTTTATGATTGTTTTGGACTGATAGGTATGTTTAATTGCCTATTTTAAGGTTCCTTATGGTGAGAAATTGAGTCCTTTTATTTTTGTCTCGCATCCACTGTCAGCAGGAGCGACCCCTAATTGCCATTTCGTGGCCATTGTCAGTGTCAACTAGAATGTGCGGGTTGCTGACGCCAGCAGCGGCTGAGGCATAAATTGAAAATATAAAAGCAATTTTTAGGGTTTGAATTTTATTATTTGCTAGTTGTCAATTTGTATTTTTGAGCTCTAAGGTGAGAGCGAGTGATTGTGATCCAGGACGCTACCAAATTCAAACACCATGGTAGAGTAGGGCAAGGCATCGACAAGTGGAGGAGATGATGACTCATGGGTATCTCTCAAACCCTAGCTTATTATTTTTTATTGGGTAAAATGAACCTCACTAAGTAATCGGTAAATGAACCAAATTAAACCCATTGGAAACGAACCGAAATTATAGATAGGCTTAGTTTAGGTATAATTTCAGTGTGTTTTACTTTGTTTTTAGATTTTTTAATTTTTTTTTGTTTTTAGATGAGGATGGACGTCGCTGGTGTGCTGCATCTATTGGCTATTTTGAGTAATTGAGTTGTCATTGATGTCAAAAGTCAGTTTCAGTGAGCAGTGCAAGAAGAAGCGGTTCCACAATCAGTGCAAAAGGAAAGTCCACCTCCAGTTGGTCAGATCCGGTTCCAGGTGGTCAGATGAGGTTCAAAGAGCAATGAAGAGGCCCAAGAAAAATAATATTATAATATTTTATTATAATATTAAAAGGGGAGATTTAAATTAATTTATAAATTAATTTAATTATAAATTAATTTAATTAACTTCTAAAGTTATTTAAATTAATTATAGATTAATTATAATTTAATTATAAATTAATTTATTTTAATTAAAATAACCCTAAGGTTGGGTTATAAAAGTTAATTATTAATTCGAATTCAAAATTTGAATGTGGTGTCGACGTTCCTAAGGCATGGCCCTTTGTGTATAAAAAGAGGGCAAGAACCTTAGTCAAAACCCCCATGCTATTATCGATTAAAAAGCTCCAAAGATTCGTGCGCAAAGAAGAGTAAAGTTTTCGCATGTTTTGAAAAGCTTTCGGTGGCAGAGGATAAGACAAATAGGAGTGGGGCTCCTTTGTCTTTGCACAATGTTGTGTAGCATAGTTGGCAATAATGGGTGGTGCTAAGACGTTCGACAGGCGAGGAGAGCAGGGTTTGAAACCCGTCGAGTTGGTTTTGCAAGAGAAGAGGGCGTTTTGTTTTTGCACCACATCGATCAGAAAGGGATAAGAGGAAGGCTTGAGCCTTCCCCTTCATGTGGAGGCTCGTAGCCCACGTGGTGGGCTAGCGCCTCGATAAGGCGCTCGATTGGGAGTGGTCTCGCGTTCGAAACCTATCGAGGCCTTTTGCTTGAGATAAAAGGTATGCGTTATTGTATTGCCAAGGTTGCATGAGGTATTTTGGATTTGCTAAGGTTGAATGAAAATTAAATATTTTGGAGGGTTATAAAGTTTATTTTTAAAATTGGTTATTGAGTATTTGAGGGAGATAAAAGGGTAGGCAATATTATTTTTGAGGGTTTGATTTTTGGAGGTTGTTAATTAAAGATTGGAGATTATAAGGAGTAATTGAGTAATTATTTTTATGTATGTTTTGATGATTGCTAATTTCAAAAGGAGTAATAAGGTGTATTTGAGTTTGATTATTTTTGTAATTGAGAAATATTTTTGAGAGAGTGTTAGTGTGATATTTTGTCATCTAACCATTGAAATTGGCAAAGAAGAAAATTGTGTTTAAGATAGGTTTTGAGGTCATTTTCTTCATCAAACAAAAGGTATGGGCACATCTTCCTTGTGAGTGATTGTTGGATGTTGTGAATGCTAAGTTGGAGAGAAAAGGATTGTTTGATAAGCATTGTTGGAAATTATTGAGTAAGTGTTCATATGCTTGGACTAGGGTTTGTAAGCAAGGAGTGTTTTATTGAGTGATTGATTAAGTGAAGTTGATTAAGCCTAGTCAAGTGGAAATGTTGAAGTGATAGTTCTAATTATGAAAAAAAATTGTTTATATTCTAGATGATTTAGATTAAGTATTAATTGAAAAATATATAATTAAAGAGGTTGAAAGTGATTGAGTATTTGTGAGTATGAAGCATATTGAGTCTCTAACAATTCTCTATATGTTTCTATGAGATTGGATAAGTTTTAGTGAGAACTTGTTGAGCATATTTGAGGTAAGTCTTGAGAAGACTTGTGGATAGTTTGGTGTGAGATTTTGTGGAAGCTTACAATACAGGTTTGAGGATAGAGTTTGGTGCATATTTGAGGATAGGTTTATGCCAGACTAGAGATAGAGATTGAGCAGATTTGTGCTAGACCGAAGGACAGAGTTTAGTGTAGATTTGAGATAGAGCTAAGAGTAAGCTTTGGAAGTGATAGAGTATAGAGGATGATAGTCTCCAGTGGATAGAGATCCATTAGCCAAGGTAGTGAGGACAAGTCTTTGAGTGAGGATAGGAGTCTTCAGTGGATAGAGATCCATTAGCCAGTGTAGTGGAGACAATAGTTCTTCTAGAAGATCACCAGCTAGAGCAGAGGGGATTGGTGTTCTCCTATGGATAGAGATCCATAAACTTGATCAGGGGATTGGTGTCTCCTTTGGATAGAGGTCCATAAACATTGTAATAGGGAAAGGATTCCCAAGAGAATTTATTTGAGAAAATTTTATAAGGAATATTTTCTCCGTGGAGTAGCCCACATTGGGTGAACCATGTTAAATCATGTCTCTCATGTGTGTGATGCTTTGTGTGATGTTTACTACTTTAATATTGTTGATGTTATCATATGGATTGAAAAGCAAAAAGTTTTATCTTATACTATTCACCCCCCTCTCAATATAAGCACATGTTCTTCAATTGGTATCAGAGCGGGTCTCTTCATGAAAAGACTAACAACTTGGAGGAGGATCCATCAGAGACACACATGACTTCAAAAAATGAAGAAGAGACCATGTTTGATATAAAAGAGGAATTATTCACTTGCTCTCAAAAATTTGGAAAGGGTTAGAGAAAAGAACTCAAGCTTGAAGGAACAAATTCAAGAAGATGAAGAAGCAAAGATGGAACTTCTACAAAGTCTCACAGAACTCAAGATAAAGGTAGAAGAGGGAAATAAAATTGAACAGGATATGATAGATCTATTAAGAGCAAGAGAAACAGAATGTGAAATATTGGAAGAAAAAATTATTTATCTAAGGAATGAAGTTGAAAGGACCAAGGTGCTACAAGATATAAAGTATGGGAAACAGAAAGAGGAGTCAAGTCTTCAAGAAGTAGAAACTTCAAACAAAGATAAGCAAGTAAAGTATACTCCAAAAGGAAAAGATATCAGGAAGGAAGAAAGCAAAGAAGAACCATGGATGAGAGTTAATCACAAAGGGAGAAGCACTCAAACACAATCTCAAAGGCATCCAAACAGGTTACATAATTTCTTCCATGGCTATTGCTTTTCTTGTAACAAATATGGTCATAGAGTTGTACACTACATTGGTTATGCAAAAAATGATGTCAATAGAAATTTCAATTCTTTTGCACCTCTTATGGATAATGATATTATATGTTACAAATGCAATAATTTTGGGCACAAGGCTAGATGGTGTAAAATGATACTTCCTGAGTCTAGGAAAAGAAACACAACTTCAACAACTAGGAAAGAGAAAAAGGGGAATGAAAAGGATAGATCAATGTTAGTTCAAACAACCCTTCATGCTCAGGATAAATAAGAACAATGGTATCTTGATAGTGGTTGCTCTAGACACATGATAGGAGACAAAGATAAATTTATTGTACTAAAAGAAACCAATAGAGGATCAGTAAGTTTTGGTGATAATGGATCAACAAAAATTGGTGGAAGAGGAACTTTGAGTCTAGATAATGGGAAAACAAGAACAAAAAATGTACTATATGTCAAAGGGTTAAAACATAATCTGCTAAGTGTAAGTCAACTTTGTGATCAAGGTCATATGGTTACATTTCACCCAGATAGATGTGAGATAAGAAAATCAAAAACTGGAAAAGTTATTGCAAATGCAAGTAGAACTCCAAACAATCTATATATGCTTAGTGAGATCAAAGGGGAAAAGTGCTTTCTATCACAAGAAGATGAGAGTTGGTTGTGGCATAGAATATTGGGTCACTTGAACTTTGAAAACATAGTCAACATAAGCAACAAGCAGGCTGTCAGAGATTTACCCAAGCTAAAAAGACCACAGAACACAATTTGTGCACCTTGTCAACATGGAAAGCAAACTAGAACAAGCTTTAAATCAAAGGGATATATGTCATCTGAGCCATTAAGTCTAATACATACTGATCTATGTGGTCCTACCAGAACATAGAGTATTCAAGGTGAGAGTTACTTCATATTGTTTATAGATGATTACTCAAGAATGGTTTGGGTAGCTTTCCTGAAAGATAAGTCAGAAGCATTTGAAAAATTCAAAGCATTTAAAGAATGGGTTGAAAATGAAACTGGCAAGAGGATTAAGTGTTTGAGATCTGATAGAGGAGGAGAATTTACCTCAAATGAATTTGTAGAATTTTGTGAACAACATGGAATCAAGAGAGAATACTCAGCTGCAAGAACTCCTCAACAAAATGGAGTAGTTGAAAGGAAAAATAGGACTATTGAGAATATGGCTAGAGCTATGTTGAATGAGTCCAAAATTTTAGATGGATTTTGGAGGGAAGTAGTCAACACAATAGTATATATAATCACTAGGGCTCAAATGAGGGTAAACCATCACAAGACTCCATATGAGCTTTGGAAAGGAAGACCGACCACTGTAAAACACTTCAAGGTTTTTGGAAGCAAGTGCTACATAAGATGAGAAGAGCAAAACTTAGGCAAGTTTGATCCAAGATGTGATGAGGGAATTTTTCTTGGTTATTCCACTAAGAGTAAAGCTTATAGATGCTTCAACAAGAGAACACGCACTATTGTAGAAAGTATAAATGTAACAGTTGATGAGAAGATAGATTCAAGAGAACCAGTTCAACAAATTGTGTATCAGGAAGATGGAAGTTGTCAAGAAGAGTTTCATGAGGAATCAGATGAAGAAGAAGAAGAAACACAAAGACTTCTTCCTAAAACTCCATCCAGGTATGTACAGAAGCATCATCCAAAAGATCTAATCATTGGGAATCCAGATGAAATACAGACAAGGAGAAGGATAATAACACCATCTCAACAAGCAAATTTTTCTTTGTTATCTAAGATTGAGCCAAAAGACTTCAATCAGGCAAGTGAAGATAAGTTCTGGATTAAGGCAATGGATGAGGAATTAGATCAGATAGAGAAAATCAAGACTTGGGAACTTGTTCCACGACCAAAGGACAAAAATGTGATCGACACAAAATGGGTATTCAAAAACAAGTTAAATGAAGATGGACAGGTAGTCAGGAATAAAGCAAGGTTAGTATGCAAAGGTTATGCACAGGTAGAGGGAATTGACTTTGATGAGACATTTGCTCCAGTTGCATGACTTGAAGCCATAAGAATGTTCTTAGCCTTCTCAAGTTTTAAAAACTTCAAGGTATATCAGATGGATGTTAAGTCAACATTTCTAAATGGTGTTCTAGAAGAAGAAGTCTATATTGAACAACCAGAGGGATTCATATTAACAGATAAACTAGATCATGTATGCAGATTGAAAAAGGCATTGTATGGTCTAAAATAGGCTCCTAGAGCATGGTACTCAAGATTGGATAAGTATCTTCAGGAATAGGGATTCAGAAAAGGAATAGCGGACAACAACTTATACATAAAAAATGAAGGGAATAATCTACTAATTATGGTTGTTTATGTTGATGACATCATTTTTGGGGGAAACAATGATAAGATGTGTAAATAATTTGTAAAGAACATGCAGAATGAATTTGATATGTCTATGCTTGGTGAGTTGTCCTTATTTCTTGGACTTCAGATTTCACAATCAGAGAAAGGAGTATTTCTTTCACAAACCAAGTATATAAAAGAGATGCTAAAGAAATTCAAGTTAGAATATTGCAAACCAGTAAGTACCCCCATGGTTACAGGATGTAAGTTAAGTAAGGATGATGAATCTCCAGAGGTAGATCAGAGATTATACAGATCTATGATTGGTAGCTTGTTGTATGTTACAACTACAAGACCAGACATAGTGCAGTCAATGGGATTAGTGGTAAGGTTTCAGGTAGCACCTAAGGAAACACATGTGGTAGTAAAGAGAATTCTTAGGTATCTAAAAGGGACTATGGATTTTGGGCTCTAGTATCCCAAAAGTGATAGTTTCACACTCACAACGTATACAGATGCAGATTGGGTTGGCAACATTGATGATAGAAAAAGCACAAGTGGAGGAGCATTCTTTCTTGGAGACTATTTAGTCTCTTGGCTGAGTAAGAAGCAGGCATCAATATCCTTATCTATAGTAGAAGTAGAGTATATTGTAGTAGTAGCCAGTTGTACATAGGTATTATGGATGAAGTGAACTCTAGAAGACTTCAAGATAAAACATGATCATCCTATTCCCATATTATGTGATAATACAAGTGCTATAAGTATCTCAAAGAATCCAGTGATGCACTCCAGGACAAAGCACATTTTGATCAAGTATCATTTTTTG
This sequence comes from Wollemia nobilis, assembly GCA_028583015.1. Lineage (NCBI taxonomy): Eukaryota > Viridiplantae > Streptophyta > Pinopsida > Araucariales > Araucariaceae > Wollemia > Wollemia nobilis. The sequence continues at coordinate 66,878 of JAQPPZ010011364.1, forward strand.
AGAGAATAGGTGATAGATAAATAAGTCAGGTTGGAATATGTTACTACAAAGGAGCAGATAGCAGACATCTTCACTAAGCCACTTTCGAAAGAGACTTTTGAGTATCTTCGAGGAAAACTGGGAGTAATACTCCCACCCCAGAATTAACCACCTCAAGAGGAGGTGGGGGAGGGGCTAAGCTAAGAGACTCATTCTTAGCCCCGAGCCCCAAAGGTGACCCTTTGCCATTGATGTCAAAGGGGGAGAGATTTGAGTAAGGGGGAGAGATTTGATTTAAGGGAGAGCATTGAGTCAGGGGGAGCAGAACAGAAAAAGGTTAAGGAAATTGTAAAAGATAATTGGGTTACCATCAATGACAAAGGGGGATATTGTTGGACATTTTGAGTAATTGAGTTGTCATTGATGTCAAGAGTCAGTTTTAGTGAGCAGTGCAAGAAGAAGCAGTTCCACAATAGTGCAAAAGGAAAGTCCACCTTCAATTGGTCAGATTCAGTTCTAGGTGGTCAGATGAGGTTCAAAGAGCAATGAAGAGGCCCAAGAAAATAATATTATAATATTTTATTATAATATTAAAAGGGGAGATTTAAATTAATTATAAATTAATTAAAATAATTTCATTATAAATTAATTTATTAATTAATTTAATTAACTTCTAAAGTTATTAAGTTAATTATAGATTAATTATAATTTAATTATAAAATTAATTTATATTAATTAAATAACCCTAAGGTTGGGTTATAAAGGTTATTAATTAATTCAAATTCAAAATTTGAATAAGGCACCGATGTCTCTAAGGCATTGGCCTTCATGTATAAAAGAGGGCAAGAACCTTAGTCAAAAACCCCATGCAATTATCGATTAATGAAAGCTCCAAAATTCTGCGCAAAAGAGTAAAGGTTTTCATGTTTTAAAAGCTTTGAGAGGATAAGACAAATAGGAGTGAGGCTCCTTTTCTCACAACCTGTGTAGGCATATTGGCAAAGGGTGGTGCTAAGACTTTGGTAGGGAGGAGAGAAGGTTTGAAACCCATCGAGTTCATTTTGCAAGAGAAGAGGACATTTTGTTTTTTACTGCATCGATCAAAAGGGGATAAGAGGAAGGCTTGAGCCTTCCCCTTCGTGTGGAGGCTCGTAGCCCACATGGTGGGCTAGCACCTCGATAAGGCGCTCGATTGGGAGTGGTCTCACGTTCGAAACCCATCGAGGCCTTTTGCTTGAGATAAAAGGTATGCACTATTATATTGCCAAGGTTGCATGAGGTATTTTAGATTTGCTAAGGTTGAATGAAAAATAAATATTTTTGAGGTTTATAAAGTTTATTTTTTTAATTTGATTATTGAGTATTTGAGGGAGATAAAAGGGTAGGCAATATTATTTTTGAGAGTTTAATTTTTGGAGGTTGTTAATTAAAGATTGGAGATTATAAGGAGTAATTGAGTAATTATTTTTATGTATGTTTTGATGATTGCTAATTTCAAAGGAGTAATAAGGTGTATTTGAGTTTGATTATTTTTGTAATTGAGAAATATTTTGAGAGAGTGTTAGTGTGATATTTTGTCATCTAACCATTGAAATTGGCAAAGAAGAAAATTGTGTTTAAGATAGGTTTTAAGGTCACTTCTTCATAAAACAAAAGGTATGGGCACATATTCCTAGTGAGTGATTGTTGGATGTTGTGAATGCTAAGTTGGAGAGAAAAGGATTGTTTGATAAGCATTGTTGAAAATTATTAAGTGTTCATATGCTTGGACTAGGGTTTGTAAGCAAGGAATGTTTTGTTGAGTGATTGATTAAGTGAAGTTGATTAAGCCTAGTCAAGTGGAAGTGTTGAAGTGATAGTTCTAATTATGTGAAACAAATTGTTCTATATTCTAGATTGATTTGAGAAAGAGGTTGAAAGTGATTGAGTGTTTGTGAGTATGAAGCATATTGAGTCTCTAACAATTCTCTATATGTTTCTGTGAGATTGGATAAGTTTTAGTGAGGACTTGTTGAGCAGATTTGAGGTAAGTCTTGAGAAGACTTGTGGATAGTTTGGTGTGAGCTTTTGTGGAAGCTTACAATATAGGTTTGAGGATAGAGTTTGGTGTAGATTTGAGGATAGGTTTGTGCTAGACCAGAGATAGATATTGAGCAGATTTGTGCTAGATCGAAGGACAGAGTTTAGTGTAGATTTGAGATAGAGCTGAGAGTAAGATTTGGAGGTGATAGAGTATAGAGGATGATAGTCTCCAGTGGATAGAGGTCCATTAGCCAGGGTAGTGAGGACAAGTCTTTCAAGTGAGGATAGGAGTCTTCAGTGGATAGAGATCCATTAGCCAGTGTAGTGGAGGCAATAATTCTTCTAGAAGATCACCAACCAGAGCAGAGGGGATTGGTGTCCCCTATGGATAGAGATCCATGAACTTGATTAGGGGATTGGTGTCTCCTTTGGATAGAGGTCCATAAACATTGTAATAGGGAAAGGATTCCCAAGAGAATTTATTTGAGAAAATTTTATAAGGAATATTTTCTCCGTGGAGTAGCCCACATTGGGTGAACCACGTTAAATCATGTCTCTCATGTGTGTGATGCTTTGTGTGATGTTTACTGCTTTAATATTGTTGATGTTATCATATGGATTGAAAAGAAAAAAGTTTTATCTTATACTGTTCACCCCCCCTCTTAGTATAAGCACATGTTCTTTAGTCTTGTGGTTGCTGATACTCAGAGTAGCCCCTAAATGGCCAAAGAGAGGTCGTTGTCATCGTCAACGACCAGCTTGAAACCCAACGGTTAATTTTTTAACCATTGATAGTTGGCCACTGTCGGCTTCAGTAGTTGTTGTGTGGCCGCTCCTATCACGAGAGGTCAAGCAACCTTAGGTTTATTTTTTATTTATTTTTTATTTTTAAGGAATTTAATTGATTTTTTGGCATTTTATGAGTGTGCATTTTATTTTTTGGAATGATTAGGTGCATTTAGCCATTATGCTTGTAGCCTTAGGCTATATTAGTTTTATTTTACACTATTTTGCATTTTATGGCCACTTTAGCAATTAAGTGCATTTAATTTAGGCATTTAATTTGCACTCTTAGATCTTGTTTGCACGGGCTCGGGAACCTACTTTGTGTGTGCATCTTTTACCCTAGATGGATGATGCATATTGGGAGTGGCTTGATGCTCATGACCTTTAGTATGTCATGAGGCTACCTATGATCATGTTGAACCAAGCCTATCTCACTACCTTGGCACATAGGTGGGACTCACGGATGAACACCTTCCGGATGTTACATCATGGTAGGATCTTTGTGTATCGGTGGTATCAGGAGGATTTATTCCCATGGTGGTAGGCCATTTTGATGATGGTTATATGTAACATGCTTTTACCTAACTGCTTTGAAGTGAGGTTCCCATGGAACCTTCTAGCTATGGTCTAAGACTTGATGGATAGTGAGGAACCCATCATCATGGCTTGGGGGAGTGCACTGCTGGCTTAGTGTTATGATGAGTTTTACAATATTCAATGATGTGGACGAGCTAGTATCTCTTGTAGCCTTCCCCTCCAAATATGGGGATGGAAGCACATTAGGGTGGACCACCCAGGAGGATTTCCTATCAAGATTACAACCATTACAAATGTGGCTTAGTGTTACAAAGGCAGTTGGTCTAGAGAGTGCGAGGAGTGCAAGATTCGGTATCATGCAGGGGATATGTCTACATGCATTAGTTATATGATGATAATCTAATGTAAATGAACCTATATGCTTTAATCACTTAAAACATAAGGAATGCATGTGATATGAGTTCAAAAATATAATGGGTGATGCCACAAAATGTATAACCATGATGAACGTAAATAATAACTCTTAGCATAATAATTAATCATTTAAGAATTCAAATGTGAGATGAGATGATGTGATATGTATGTGCTTTCTTTATAAGTTTTTGTAAATTAAAAGAACTGTACAAAATAGTCAGTGGCTATCTAAATACATTACTAATATTTATTCGATATATGTCCTATTCATGCACACCTAAAAAGTTTTTGATTTGATTGATGACATGATTTGTTACTATGAGGTGATTTTTGAGGTTTTCCATGAGACTCAAACACCCTAGTTACTCCATAAAAACATGTGTACTGACCATACAGGACTCCTGAAAGATAAGGTTTTTGTTATGAAGACCTAGATATTCATTATCCCTATGTGTGCAAATAAACATATTAGATAAAACATAAGCATACCCCAGTGCCATGTGGGATTCATGCAACCCATTGTTGTATTGTGTATCTTCAAATGTTCATCCTGATCCTAAGTTGGACTCGGTTAGATTAGACCACTAGGTGATACAAGACACCTAAAGCTAGCCCTTTTTACAATTTGCTTAGAGCTTATCCTAATGCTAGTCAGGATTCATGCAGCCCATTGTTGTATTAGGGATCACTCAATGGTTTTTGGAGACCGACCATTCTAGGGATTCAAGCTCTTCACCCCCTTATTTTCTTCATATTTATTTGGAATACTTGCTCATGCTTTAGTGATGAAAATCAATATTTATTTTGATTTTATGTTTTCTTTTGAGCAAGAGATTTTTGTAGTGATGCTAATCACTGTTTATTTTGCTTTTGATTTGTTTTAGCATTTTTGCTTGTTTTGATGAAAGCAAGGAATTTATTTGGGTAGGGGGAAGATTGTACTTTTTCCAATGATCAAAATCATAGACCATGCGCATCGCAAGGTGAGAAAATAGAAACCTTTCTCTTAGGATGCCTAGTACCACTTTGTAGCATTCATATTTCCCTTGTTCCAACTAGGATTTTAGTGTTTTGATTAGTGATAGGATTCTGAAATATACCAAGTGCTATCAAAACCAAACCTCATATATCAAAAGCAAAGATAGCTTTCTACAAAATTTGAGAAAATCACTAGGTATGGTTGAATATTCCTTATAGCAACGGGAGGGGTTATGTTGAAAAACACAGTTACACACATGGATTATGGATGATGATGGATTTTGAAGATGCATTATCGAGGTACAAACATGGTGTCGTTTATGAGATTGTGAACACAACCTATCCTAGTACAAATGCAATGGATACAACATGCCTAATGCAATGCAAATAATGGATGCAAATGCTAAATGCAAATGTTTTTGTGTTTTTTATGCTTTCAATTTTTTTTAGTTTTGATTATTCTGAATGTTTTTTTGGACTTTTTTTACTTTAAACAGTTTTTGTGCTTTTGTGTTTTGTTTTTGACCAAAGGGCTTTAAGATGCCTTTGGGACCTTTTGTGTGTGATTAAAGGGCTCTAATATGCCTTTGGAGCCTTTTGTAATGTGACCAAAGGGTTTTAATATACCTTTGGATACTTTTGTGATGTGACCAAAGGGCTTTAAGATACCTTTCGAGACTTTTATGATGTGACAAAAGAGCTTATGATGCCTTTGGGACTTTTTTTGTTTTGACCAAAGAGCTTTAAGATGCCTTTGGAGATTTTTGTGATGTGACCAAAGGGCTTTGAGATGCCTTTGGAGCATTTTGTGATGTAACCAAAGGGCTTTAAGATGCCTTTGGAGCCTTTTGTTTTTGAATTTTTCTATTGTTTTTGTAATTTTGAAATTTTTGAATGTTTTTTATATTTTTGACATTTATTTGAATGTTTTTGTGTTTTGTTGTGCTTATGTGTAAAATGCCCTTAGATAAATAATTTTGAGAGGCTCTGGCTCCTCAATACCTTCTAGTGATGTTAGGTGATATGCCCCAGGTCCAATCTTCTTAGAGATGATATAAGGACCTATCTAGTTGGCCACAATTTATCTCGTAGATGCGATGGCAGATTTAAGTTTTGTTGGTTCTCTTTAAGCACAATATCCTTGACCATGTGATGAATGATGTCTATATTTACTGGTCTTCCCATGAAGCAAAGGTCAGGATCTATGGTGCGAAGTATCACCTCTCTTTCAAAAAGTAGATTGACTTGACGTAAGTGACGAGGCCCAAGATAAGCCATATCGGTCTTTGTCCTCATAGTCACTATCATATATGAAGACACCCTAATTTCTACCCAGTGGAATTGGGTGGTGACTTGCATGTTGATGCTTAATATAGGAAATTTCAGTCTCATATTCATAGTCGCTATCATCTATGAAGAATATATTATCCATTTCCACTGGCCCTATGATGTGGCATGTATTTCTAGGCCTAAGGTAGGCCATCTCATTTGAGTCTTCTAACTCGTAGCCACTCTCATCCGAGATGTATCCACTCTTTGTGTTACTTGCCCAAGAAAGATATTGTATATAACAAGGCCCATGGTATACCAATCCGATTTCATCCTTGGATTCGCTAGTGACATACTTATTTTCCTCTCACTCATAACCATGGATTGGTTCATCCTCCCATAGGATGATCCCTAATGGGCACACTTCAAGAGAGGAGTTGTATGATACTCATCAGGTGGTCCTATATTGACCATGGCCACCCGTCTGTCACCCAAGTAATTTTTTTAGGGGTTGATAAGGATTCCATTTGATGTCTTTCTTGAACCCCAGGCTTAGTCTATCCAAAGTTGTTGTCAAATATTTATCATGGATTTTTATTTGATACCCTAGACAAAATCTATCAGTAGCCAGCTGGTATTGCGGTTGGAATGGAATCCAACACCCTTGCTTGTACAGACCTAAGCCATAGCCATGCCAATGGTATCACTTAAAGTACCTTAGAGCAAACTCAAGATTTGACAAGTAATGAACATCCATGGTGAATGGTTCATCCTCATCCTCTTCGATATCAAAAGCATTATGGGTGCTGTGTCTAATCCACAACACACCCCAAAATTGGGGACCCACCTTTTTTTCAGGTTTTCAGAGAAAATCTCAGTGACCCAAATGCTAAAAATGAAGAAAAGGGGCAAAATGCACAAGTGTAGAAAGTGTCGCGAAATCGCGACACGTTGCGCCGTCGCGGCCAAAAACAGAAAAGTGTCGCGATATCGCGACATGTCGCTCCGTCGCTGCTGAAGAATGAAAAATTGTAGCGAAATCGCGACATGTTGCTCCGTCGCGGCCCAGAGAGGAGAGAGAAAGGCAGAAGGAAAAATTGTAGCGAAATCGTGACATGTTGCTCCGTCGCGGCCCAGAGAGGAGAGAGAAAGGCAGAAGGAAAAGCGTAGCGAAATCGCGACGTGTCGCAAAATCGCGGTCAACGTGGTCAACGGCAGCAGGTGGGCAAAAATGTTGCGAAATCGCGACGTGTTTGATTTTCGCGGCATGAAAGCGGGCAAGAGCCACAAGGTAGAAAATGGTCACAATTCGCGACGTGTTTTGGCAAAGTGTACGGATGATGAAAATGGTACGATTTCGACGTTTTGCAAGGACGGATGATGAAAATGGTGATTTCACGACGTGTTTTGGCAAAGTGTACGGATGATGAAAATGGTCGCGATTTCGCGACGTGTTTTGGCAAAGTGTACGGATGATGAAAATGGTCACGATTTCGTGACGTGTTTTGGCAAAGTGTACGGATGATGAAAATGGTGCGATTTTCGCGACAGGTTGCGGTGAGATGGCCCGAAGGAGAAAATGGTCGCGATTTCGTGACGTGTTTTGGCAAAGTGTACGGATGATGAAAATGGTCGCGATTTCGCGACAGGGTGCGGTCGAAGCGTACGGAGAACAAAAGTGTCGCGATATCGTGACATGTCGTGTTTTTTGTGAAACCAAAGGAGCAAGGCTGCATGCTATTTTTGGTCATGATTTTTGAGGAACCGTTACGAAACTACAGGAAACGCTGAACACGTGGCGCAAAGGCAGGAGGATCATTGTAACGCTACGGATCGACTGTTACATTTAGCAGAGAAAGTCAAACGTTTCAGATAGAAGGTCAAAAGCATCAAAGAAGCGGGAAGATGAAACGAAGCGTTAAGGGAAGGAAACGAAGCGTCGTAGAGGGGAACCAAGAGCCGCAGCAGAAAGTTTAAAAGCCGAAGCAAGTTGTGGATACAGGGGCTGGAAATTGTAGCAAAAAAAGCATTATTTTTAAATAAAGGAGTTATTTGGCAGGAGCAACTTTTGTGTGCAAAACCAAAAGGAGATTGAAGCTATTACTATTGTTTTCTCTATTAATCTTTATTTTGCATTATTTTCTCTTGTATCTATCCGTTTACGCCATGAGATGGGTTACGATAGGTGAATGACAGAATGATGCAATCATTTTCTTTCCTTAGAGTCTTGCATCTGATCTGATTTGGTTGTGTGTGAGTACAGGTATATTAGGTCGGGTTGTTTTAGAACTTCGTCTCACAACTTGGGGTTTTGCGGGGAGGAGATTGCTAACAGAATTAATGTCTGTTTTAGTTTTCCAGCTGATTTTCATAAGCATGTTGCGGTTCTAGGTTTTGATGTTATTTGTTTACTGTTCATTTGAAAATTGGCATCTCGGATTCTGGTGCATTCCAGGATACGCTTTATATTTCTTTACTAACTCCAAATGCTAACGTAGAAATAGCAGAACATTTAAATGAAAGATAAAATGAACCAGTTAATCATAAAATGAACCTCATGCTAAAGGCACGGAATTTAAAATGAAGTGGCCTATACCATGTTCATTTAACACCCTTCTTTAAGCCAAAGATAAAAGAGGTTGCTAATTCATTCTAGGGAGGGTTTCATTAATTTCAAGATCATAAAAGAAGAAAGGGTTTCTATTCTTTCTTTTGCTTTATGCTGTTAGATTGTTTTAACAGATTAGGGTTACAAAGTTTGCTGGGAATCATCAAAGGCCCCTTGTTAACAGTTACTTGCAGAAAATAAGTTGTTCTAGATTACATTCATTTATTTGCATTTTGTCTTAATTGGTTATATGCATATGAATGTTTGTTCACAGGAAACTTGGAGAAATTAAAATAATAAATTTTCTTTGCAAGAAAGAGTCTGCGGGTTTGAGACTCCAGTTGCGTGTTCATTTTGTAATAGGACAAAATATTCACTCAACATTTTGGCGCTAGAAGGAGGGCCTTCTTTATTGCTTTGTGATTTTTGATTTGTTCTAACAATTAATGTGGGTAGTTTTGTTTCCACTTATTGTGCTTGCAAGTATAACATTTGGATGTTGTATTTTGCAAGCAAGTTGAGAGAAGTCTTTTGAGTTCTAGAGTTTCCAAGCTGGCCCAACCTGAGTACATTGCTACTAGGTCTAAAACCACAGGGAAACTATCTTCCAAAGCCTTTCTCCCATTGCTAGGAGGCCGAAAAACAAAACATTAGAGATCGAAATACCACCCAGTATACTTGAGTTAGGGATTTCTTTAGACTCAAGTACATCTAGCGGGCCTGAACCTTTAAGTTCAAGTGCGACAGTAACACCCGTGATATCTGTCTCCACAGTTCCAAGCGTTCCAATTGTTCCCACAGGGTTAACACCTTTGAATAACATGGCCCAACAACAACAACAACAACAGCCACCACTGCCCTCTGGTACGGTGCGCAAAGTTCCCCTTTAGATATTCCGAGGGCAGTCCATGACTTGCCTAGAAACATTGAAAGGGGATTACCCAAATTCTTGCACGATGGTCCCACAACAGCAGAAGATCATGTTCAAATCTACAAGGACTATATGTTTAGGCAAGGGGTTACTCACGAGGATGTTGCTTGCCGAGTTTTCCCTGCTAGTCTAGACCCCACGGCCAATGAATGGTATCGAAATCTTCCAGCAGGGTCCATCACTTCATGGGCCCAATTAGAAACCGCCTTCATTAGCCAGTTTAGAATGTTATTGGATCCCTCCATAATCTACAATCTGTTCGTATCATGTAAAATATTACCCAATGAGCCCATACGAACATTTAACCAGAGGTTCCAAAAACTATACACGAATCGACTCGTCACTTTGCGGTAGATCCTGCGGTCGCCTTGCAATTATATTTCGGAGCCTTGGATCCTTTAACGTCTTTGTTGACTAGAAGGAACCCTCGGGTTACGACGCTTCCTTTGGCCTATGCGGAGACAATGACTCTCGAACAACGAGATGAACCTGCCGGGAGCGGGATTGTCTCAATTGACTCGGGATGGGACAATATGGTCCATATGGTCAATTTGCCATGATGAACCGAGTTAATGGCACCACGAGGTTCCTATGATGAACAATTTCCAAACACCCACCCAAGTGGCGCCATTTCCGGGTTATCCGAATGCCTCCGTTCAAACGCGGGGATTAATTCAAAATAGCCCGATGGGTTTGCCCGGGTTCGGCATGGGCGATAATTTGTTGACCATGTCGGGGTTTGCTCCGATTAGCACGCCAAGCCCAACGACTTATCCAACAATCACTCCCATTCAAAGTGTGAATCCAGGGTGGAATCCACCTGCCCAGACCCAAGCTATTCAAAATGTGAATCCAGGATGGAATCCACCTACCCAGACCCAAGCCATTGTACCTATTCCAGAGGTGGCTAATGCGGCAAACACAAGCTGGACCCGGAATTACAGTGCCTCAACCACAAGGGTCTGAATCCGCCATAGAAAACATGAAGGAAACCTTGGCCAAAGTTTTGGTCACGGTGGGAAATGTCAATAAAAAAGTGGACCAAGCCATGGGTCATAACCGGCCTCATAACCATAGAGGAAAAGGAACATACAACACGCAGCCGAATAATGGGCGAGTACCCAACCCCGTAGCCAATCAAGCAGATGTCTCGAAAGATTTTGGAGAATCGGGACCTTGTGACAATGATTGTATGCACTGTGGCCACGGGAAGCATGAGTCTATATTGAGCGAGGTTATACATTCCCAAGAAAGTGAAGAAGAGGAGGATGTGGAATTTTTTGGAAACGAAGATGAAGAAACATTGGAAGTTCATGCCAACAAACGTTTTGGGAAAGGAAATCACAAGTATTACACTAGGAGTTCTAAGGAGCCCAAAACTTCCTCTACTCCTCCAAACAACCAATTACTTCCTCCTGATTTCAAAGGAGATGTCAATCCCCCTCCTCCATCCATGGTGGAAAAGTCTAAGATGGTGCAAAATATGTCAAATTCAGAAAAACCCACTTATGACTTGGTGGAAGACATGAAGAAAACTAAGGCCAATGTCTCAATGTATGACATGTCCCGATTATTAGGCCAAGAAGTAAGTCCACCAAAAGGATTGGATCCATCTGCCCAAGTTCATGAAGCTAAAAGTGCTGAGTCCCGATTGGTTTTACAAAAGGAAAAATGAGATATACCTCCTTTTCTGATAACCATTAGAATTGTAGGTAAAAACCTGCACAATTGTTTAATAGATTCGGGGCCTCGGCTACCATCATGCCCCTAGAAATCTGTAAAAATTTGGGATTTACACCAAAACCTTCTAGAAGCGAGGGTGGTGCGGCTGGATAGATCAACCATGGAGGCGATGGGAGAATTGGGTGATGTTCTTATTCAAGTCAATTCGGAACCCAGGGTTCAACATCACATAGACATATTGGTGCTCGACATTCCTATCAAATATGGCATGGTTTTGGGAAGAGATTGGAGTAAGAACCTGAATGGTTACATTGTGACAGATTCTTCACATATGTGGTTGCCGTGGAGGGGAGTGGCCAATCAAATTCGGATTGATAGTGAACCTAGGCTCAAGGAGATGATCACGGAGTACAACAAACCGAATGAGATCCAATACATTGAAGCAGAGTTGGGAGCATATTGTTTGGACATAGAAACACCTGAAAGTTCCCAAAATGAAAAGATTGGGTGCAACGTTACTTGAAGGACATCGGGACATTTGGACTTTAAGATTTGATGGATCCGAGTCCAGGACAAGGAGCGAGGAGCCGGTGTTGAATTGTCATGTTCGGATAAGGAGCCTATGTTCGTTGCATACAGACTGCAGTTCCCTGCCACCAACAACATGGCAGAATACGAGGCCTTGATTCTCGGACTTCAATTGGCCCTTCGAAAGAAAGTTAAGTGTATCAAGGTCCTTGGTGATTCGAAACTGGTGGTAAAACAAGTGAAGGGACAATACGTATGCAAAGACAGGCGGCTTAGACTTTACCGAACCAGGGTTAGAGATTTAATAGACGAGTTTGATGCTTTTAACATATCTCTGATCTCTAGAAAGGGCAATCGTCTGGCAGATTCTCTAGCCGTGGCTGCGAGTATGTTGAAACCAGTGGACCATAAGAAATGCAAGAAATTCTCTGTAGAACTGGTCCCTTGTCCCTCAATACCAGACAATGTCACGAATTTCCAAGTGTTCGATAGTGACAGGCACATATTCCATTTTGTCACTAATTTTGGTATATTTGAAAAGCAGGTTATAGATGAAGATGAGAGGGATTTAAAGGAGGCAGATTTGGAAGAAAGAATTATTGGAAAAAACAATAAGATGCCAGATGAGATGGCTTCGTTAGAAAAAACCTTCGATATCGGATACCAACCAAGAGAAGGTAAAAAGGTTCCACCTCCCAGAGAAGCCTGTGATTTGGTTAACATTGGATGTGCAGAAAACCCTCGAGAGGTATTCATAGCAAAAGCATGTACCAAGCAGGAGAAGGATTCCATTGCCAATGCATTAAAAGAATACATAGGCTGCATAGCTTGGAGTTATAAGGAGTTGAAAACCTATGATCAGAATGTCATAATGCACACGATTCCATTGAAGCCAGATTCCAAACCCTTCAGGCAAAGACAGAGGCGAGTTAATCCATTATTAGAACCCTTGATAGAGAAAGAGGTGAAGCGACTGTTAGAAGCTAAGATCATATTTCCTGTTAGGCATTCCACATGGGTTGCTAACTTGGTCCCCGTGAGGAAAAAGAGTGGAGAAATAAGGTTGTGTATCGATTTTAGAAATCTTAATAAAGCCTCCCAAAAGGACAACTACCCGTTACCCACCATTGATGAAATACTCCAAAAGGTAAACGGGTCGGAGATGATGTCATTCCTGGATGGTTATTCGGGATATAATCAGGTTCTTATCCATCCTAGTGATAGGATGAAAACTGCTTTTACCACAAAGTGGGGCACCTTTGCATATAGGAGAATGCCCTTCGGACTATTGAACGCAGGTGCCACTTTCCAGCGAGCTATGGACTTTGCTTTTAAAGGGCTCATAGGTAAGTGCATCATTGTCTATGTAGATGACATTCCTGTCTTTTCTAAGAACAGGGAAAACCACGTCAGGGATCTTAAGAAAGTCTTTCAAAGATGCAGGGAACATGGCATTTCTCTCAACCCAAAGAAGTGCATTTTCGGGGTGACGGAAGGAAAGCTGTTGGGGCATATAATATCTAAGGATGGAATTTCCATTGACCCTGAGAGAATAGAAGCCATACAGCAGATTCCTTGTCCCAACAACAAGAAGGGGTTGAGATCATTCTTTGGGAAGATCAATTTCGTTAGAAAATTTATTGCAGATTTTGCAGAAATAGCAAAACCTTTGAACGACATGTTAAAGAAAGAGGTCCAGATCAAGTGGACAGATGAAAATATAGATGCTTTTAAAAATATCAAGGACGCGATTTCTAAAGCCCCGGTTTTAGTGAGTCCCGATTATACGAAACCTTTCTATATCTACACATTTGCTTCAGATCACTCCTTTGCGAGTGTTTTAACTCAGAAGAGTGAAGGCGGCATTGAAAATCCCATTGCCTTCCTGAGTAGTCCTCTCAAAGATGCAAAATTGAGATACTCTATCTTGGACAAGCAAATGTATGCTCCGGTTAAGGCTGTAAAAAAATTCAGGCATTACATAGTCCACGGTAGGGTCTTTGCTATCGTCCCGGATCCTGCGGTCAAAGCCATGTTCATACGAGAATGAATTAGGTGAGAGACGTGGTAAGTGGGTTTCAACTTTGCGGGAGTTTGATCTTGAGATTCGGTCGATGAAGATAGTGCGGGGGCAAGGGTTGGTTAAGGCAATAGCGAGAACGAGGATCTCGCAATTTCATGTCAACATTATGAAGTCGCGAATATAACCAAAGATGAGTGGTATACAGATGTGGTGTATTATCTACTAAATGGTAAATGTCCACCGCATTTGAATTCTACTCAACGAAGAGCCTTGCGCTTGAAGTCTGCTAATTTCCTAATTAGATCCGGCACGTTATACAGAAAAAACCATGAAGGTATTTACCTTCGTTGTGTTGATCAAAAGGAGGCAGTGCGAATACTCGAGGAGTTTCATGGTAAACATGGGACAGGGGCATGGGTCCGCTAATGCCATGACCCATCAAATCCTTAGAGCCGGTTATTATTGGCCTCAACTATTCAAAGATGCCCATACTCATGTGAGGTCATGTCATACATGTCAAGCTACAGCCAATAGAGACAGGAACGCTTCCATGCCTTTACAATCCGTAATTGAGTCTAGACCTTTTGCACAATGGGGCCTGGATTTTGTTGGGATTATCAGTCCCAATTCATCTGATTCCCACAAATACATTATGACAGCTACAGATTATTGCACAAGGTGGACTGAAGCTATCCCCACAAAGAATGCTACTTCGGAGGTTGTTATTAAATTTTTAGAGGATAACATTGTCACTCGGTTTGGGATGCCTAACTCCATTGTAAGTGATAATGGTTCAGCTTTTTCCTCTCTAGAGTTTGCTAATTGGGCCTTTGATAACAGTGTGAGTCTAAAATTCTCTTCTAATTATTATCCGCAAGGCAATGGATTGGCCGAATCATCTAACAAGAATTTGTTAAATGTCATAAAAAAGTTGTTGGAAAGAAATCCGAGGGACTGGCATAACAAGCTTAAGTTGGCTCTTTGGGCTGACGAGAATCAGAGTCAAAGAAGCAATAGGAACATCTCCTTACCATCTGGTTTATGGACAAGATCCCATTTTTCCTACAAATCTCAGGTTACAAACGCTGCATTTCATGAAAGATTATTTCGGAACTAATGATAAACTTGAGTCTAGACTAACACAATTAATGCATCTGGATGAAAAAAGGGATGAAGCTATGCTTCATTTTAGTAAACACCAGGATGTAGTAAAAATATGGTTTGACAAAAAGTCTAGAGCCAAGGCTTTTAAAATATCGAGATCTAGTCTTTGTTATGGGACAAAAGACATGAGAAGAAAGGGGATCATGATAAGTTTGACTACTTATGGTTGGGTCCGTACCAAGTTTAGAAGTCCTAGGGGAAAACAGGTTTTAGACTAAGAACCTTGGATGGAAAGGATTTGGCATTACCTGTCAATGGGTTGCACTTGAAACACTACTTCCAGGCTTGAGGCAGTTGGGTTTTGTATTATATGTAATTATGCCATGCTTTGTTTCTTTTGTGTGCAGATTTGATATTTAAGTTGTGTGTTCTTGACATGTTTAGGTTTGTATTAATGTTGTGCTTTGTTTCTTTTGTGTGTGCAGGTTGGACGTTTAGGTGGTGTGTTTATTTGACATGTTTTCATTGTCTTATATAGAATAAAAAAAAAAAATGGAATAAAGGTTTGAAATGGTAACACATGCCTAAGATCGGGAGAATATGAAGCATTGGAATTATGTTGTAAAAAGCTCCACATATAACACAAAATGTTAAATAATATCGTTTGAGGCTTGTGATGCATGAAGTAGTCAGTTTTACAAATTATGGCAATACTTCATCTGCAATTCAAAGGGCAATGCATTCATAGTACATCTCACTTTGCATATACATGCCATCTTAGTTGCATATGCATTTCAGATACAAATCATTAAAGTGTGTTAAATCCTCTTAGGGTTATACTATAACATAAATAAAGAAAAAATCCTAAGGTTGGAAACTGAGCCCCAAGATATCTAGAACCAAGCACATTTTGTACACATTAAAAAAGATCTTGGGCAAAATGATCAAAACCTTGCTTGGAGGAAAAGGGTCAAGCGAAAGGAATATTTCATGTCTATCCTATTATGCAACATGATCCTTAAAACAGTGGTTTTTACCACTTCCATTAAGCTTAAAGCCTAAAATCAGAGTAGTAAGGATAGGGTTAAGTCCTCATCGAACTTAGGTTGAGGATCCAACTCCCCAAAGCTTTGATTTGACCTACATGGAGTAGTAAGGATAGGGCATAATTCTCATCTCGCCTAGGTTGAGAATCGATTCCCCAAAGCTCCTATGTCTCATTTCAAGATAAAACTTGGATTGGAAGGATCGTACTACTTGTCCTCTGCAAAGGATGGGTAGTCATCCCCAAGGTCCAAGTAATAAAATTAATATTCTCCATTTTCATCTAAGACTTGGATTGGAAGGATCGTACTACATGTCCCTAGCAAGGATGGGTAGTCATCCCCAAGATCCAAGAAGTAAAATTAACTTTTTCCCATCTCATCTTTATATTGGATTGAAAGGATCGTACTACTTGTCCTCTGCAAAGGATGGGTAGTCATCCCCAAGGTCCAAAGAAATGAAGTTAAGTCATGGATTATGGGGTTAGGTATGCCCATGCATGACAGCATGTCTTGTCTAAAAAACAAGACCACCATTATTCAAAGGGTTAGACTAGCATGACCATTTCTTCCATAATTGGTTAAATCATTTTGCTCAAAGTGAGGTAATGAATTCCAAATCGGAGTAGTAAGAATAGGGTTAAACTCTCATCTCGATTAAGTTGGGAGTCGATTTCCCAAAGCTACGATTTCACTTTCACTTACACATGGGTTCAAGATAGTAGTGACTCATAACCAACTTTGGGATCTAATAAAACAATTCATTATACACATGGTTGATCCTAAGAGGGTTTGACAATCTTGAATATTTGTGTATGATATTAGAAGGTCTATGCATTTGTAAAAGCAAAATCTCTAAGCATATTCATTAGGTTTCACAAATCATTTACAATCTCACACATGCATGCATGTAAAGCGACAATGGAATGTTGATCAAATCCAAGCGATAAGGAATGAAAACAAATAGCACACACCGAGCTAATACTAATGATTATGATGTTTCATGTACTCCTGATCTGTCGGTATTTGTTTATCTTTTATGTGCTAACGCCTGTATCTAAGCTTGTATATTTCAGGTTGGGTTCTCACAAAAATGCTCTGGAGCATTTGACAATGAGTCGCCATTTGTTGTGGCTAATCCACAACACACCCCAAAATTGGGGACCCACCTTTTTTGCAGGTTTTCAGAGAAAATCTCAGTGACCCAGATGCTAAAAATGAAGAAAAGGGGCAAAAATGCACAAGTGTAGAAAGTGTCACGAAATCGCGACACGTTGCGCCGTCGCGGCCAAAAATAGAAAAGTGTCGCGATATCGCGACATGTCGCTCCGTCGCTGCTGAAGAATGAAAAAGTGTAGCGAAATCGTGACATGTTGCTCCGTCGCGGCCAAATGTGCGAAATCGTGACATGTTGTGTCGCGCGAGAGGAGAGAGAAGGCAGAAGGAAAACTATAGCGAAATCGTGACGTGTCGCAAAATCACGGTCAACGTGGCACGAGGTGGCGAAAGTCGCGAAATCGAGACGTGTTGGAGTTTCGCGGCTTGAAGGCGGGCAGAAGGCACAGAGTACAAAATGGTCGTGAAATCGCGACAAGTGTTTGGCAAAGTGTACGGATGATGAAAATGGTCGCGAAATCGCGACAGTGTTTTGACAAAGTGTACGGATGATGAAAATGGTAGCGATTTCACGACGTGTTTTGGCAAAGTGTACGGATGATGAAAATGGTCGCGATATCGCGACAGGTTTTGGTAAACTGTACGGATGATGAAAATGGTCGCGATATCGCGACGTGTTTGGCAAAGTGTACGGATGATGAAAATGGTAGCGATATCGCGACAGGTTGCGGTGAGATGGCCCGAAGGAGAAAATGGTCACGATTTCACGACGTGTTTTGGCAAAGTGTACGGATGATGAAAATGGTCACGATTTCGCGACAGGGTGCGGCCGAAGCGTACGGAGAACAAAAGTGTCGCGATATCGCGACATGTCGCGATTTCGTGACATGTCGCGTTTTCGCTGTGAAACCAAAGGAGCAAGGCTGCATGCTATTTTTGGTCATGATTTTCGAGGAACCATTACGAAACTATAGGAAACGCTGAACACGTGGCGCAAAGGCAGGAGGATCATTGTAACGCTACGGATCGACTGTTACATTTAGCAGAGAAAGTCAAACGTTTCAGATAGAAGGTCAAAAGCATCAAAGAAGCGGGAAGATGAAACGAAGCGTTAAGGGAAGGAAACGAAGCGTCGCAGATGGGAACCAAGAGCCGCAACAGAAAGTTTAAAAGCCGAAGCAAGTTGTGGATACATAGGCTGGAAATTGTAACAAAAAGAGCATTATTTTAAAATAAAGGAGTTATTTGGCAGGAGCAACTTTTGTGTGCAAAACCAAAAGGAGATTGAAGCTATTACTACTATTTTCTCTATTAATCTTTCTTTTGCATTATTTTCTCTTGTATCTATCCATTTACGCCATGAGATGGGTTACGATAGGTGAATGACAGAATGATGCAATTATTTTCTTCCCTTAGAGTCTTGCATCTGATCTGATTTGGTTGTGTGTGAGTACAGGTCTGTTAGGTCGGGTTGTTTTAGAACTTCGTCTCACAACTTGGGGTTTTGCAGGGAGGAGATTGCTAACCGAATTAATGTCCTATTAGTTTTCCAGCTGATTTTCATAAGCAATGTTGCGGTTCTAGGTTCTGATGTTATTTTTTTCTTGTTCATTCGAAGATTAGCATCTCGGATTACGGTGCATTCCAGGATACACTTTATATTTCTTTACTAACTCCAAACGTTAACGTAGAAATAGCAAAACATTTAAATGAAAGATAAAATGAACCAGTTAACCATAAAATGAACCTCATGCTAAAGGCACGGAATTTAAAATGAAGTGGCCTATACCACGCATTTTTTAAGCCAAAGATAAAAGAGGTTGCTAATTCATTCTAGGGAGGGTTTCATTAATTTCAAGATCATAAAAGAAGAAAGGGTTTCTATTCTTTCTTTTGCTTTATGTTGTTAGATTGTTTTAACAGATTAGGGTTACAAAGTTTGTTGGGAATCATCAAAGGCCCCTTGTTAACAGTTACTTGCAGAAAATAAGTTGTTCTAGATTACATTCATTTATTTGCATTTTGTCTTAATTGGTTATATGCATATGAATGTTTGTTCACGGGAAACTTGGAGAAATTAAAATAATAAATTTTCTTTGCAAGAAAGAGTCTGCGAGTTTGAGACTCCAGTTGCGTGTTCATTTTGTATTAGGACAAAATATTCACTCAACAATGGGCAGAGTCTAAACCAGCATATATGAAGTTGGTTTGGTTAGGGGGAATCCCTAATAGAACCATTGTCCCTATTGGTAATTTTGGGACTTTTAGTCATCTCATGTCTTGCATAGACTCGATAATAGGCATGAAAGTCACATTTTACACAAGATATTTACCTAAACCTATGTTGGCTAAATGAACTATCATCTGCAGTTCATATGATGTCGTTGATGAAGCAAGTGAGGTAGGTTGAGGTACCTCCTCGACTATGTCCTAGGAATCTTCCTCTTCCATGGGATTCATAATTTTCATAGCTGCTATAGTTGGAAGTTATTTAGGTCCTTCCTCCACTAGGGGTGCTTTTATATTATAAGAGTCATTTTATTTGGATGTTGTGGGTTTCTCAAAAGTACCAGTAGCTTTAGATGTACGAGGTGGTGTCAATGTGGACGGGTCATCTCGCATGGATTTAGACTTGCTTTCTGGATGTGTGGTGGGGAATGAAGGCCTTATGTATAGGTGTGTTGATTGAAGGATAAATTCCCTTAAAAAGTTAACCTAATGCACATATTTAAATGGCTCTTCAGCTGATGGAACCACATGCACTTTCCCTCGTGCACATACTTGATGCATTGGTGCAATATTGAGGGGATGAACTGCATGTACCTTATCTAGGGATGCCCTAGGAGGATGTTGTACTGTATTTCCCCCTCCAATACATGACACATCATAGGGATGGTCTTTTACCCTACCTATATAGGTAGAACAACTGTACCCACTATGGAGCATAACGCATTATTGAAAACTCTCAATGTATAGGAGGTTGGAATAATGTTGGACCTAGGGATTTTTAGGTACCCTATAGCCTTTGTTGTGATAATGTTAATAGATGAGCCTATGTCTATTAGGACTCACTTGAAGGGTATGTCATTGATGGATGTGATGATATGTAGATGCGGGTCTGCTATGGTGGTTGGCACTACCTTGATTTCATGATCATAGAAATGGATCATAGGCTCTTGAAACTGTTGGACCTACCCCATGAAGTTTGTGAACACATCAGGGTTCTAGGGTTGAAGCTCAATCGATCTCAAGATTTTCATTAAATTCTCCCTGTGTCTTGGGGACTGTTGAATGAGCTCGTAGATTGATAACTTGACCAACATCATTTGGATATTTTTCTCTAGTCTACTTCGAATAGTTACCATAGGTCGTGTTGGTGGACCTAGAGGATTATTTTACACCTTCTTCTATTGAGGTGCAACCAAGATATGAATAGGAGTCGCTAGAGTCTTTGGTTGGTAATATTATTGGCTTCTTATCACCACGTTGACTATCTCAAGAGTCATTGAGTTGTCATTGATGTCAAGAGTAAGTCTTAGTGAGTAGTGCAAGAAGAAGCGGTTCCATAATCAGTGCAAAAGGAAAGGCCACCTTCAATTGGTCAAATTTGGTTTTAGGTGGTTAGATGAGATTTAAAGAGCAATGAAGAGGCCCAAGCAAAATATTATTATAATATTAAAAAGGGAGATTTAAATTAATTTAATTAACTTCTAAAGTTGTTAAGTTTATTATAGATTAATTATAATTTAATTATAAAATTAATTTATGTTAATTAAAATAAACCTAAGGTTGGGTTATAAAGGTTATTAATTAATTTGAATTCAAAAAACGAATGTGGCACCAATGTTCCTAAGGCATTGGCCTTCGTGTATAAAAAGAGTGCAAAAACATTTGCCTTAATCACCATGCAATTATCGATTAAAAAACTCCAAGAGATTCATGCGCAAGGAAGAGACAAGTTTTTGCATGTTTTTAAAAGCTTTCGGTAGCAAAGGATAAGACAAATAGGAGCAGGGCTCCTTTATCTTTGCACAGTACTGTGTAGCACAGTTGGTGGCAGTGGGTGGCACTAAGATGTTCTATAGGCGAGGACAGTAGGGTTTGAAACCCATTGAGTTAATTTTGCAAGAGAATAGGGCATTTTGTTTTTGCACTACGTCGATTGAAAAAGGATAAGAGGAAGGCTTGAGCCTTCCCCTTTATGTGGAGGCTCATAGCCCATGTGGTGGGCTAGAACCTTGATAAGGCACTCGGTTGGGAGTGGTCTCGCATTTGAAATCCATCGAGACCTTTTGCTAGAGATAAAAGGTATGCACTATTGTATTGCCAAGGTTACAGGAGGTATTTCAGATTTGTTAAGGTTGAATGAAAATTTACTATTTTGGAGGGTTACCGTCATGAGCTTGCAAAATTACCCAAGATGATTCTTGGAGCTCTAAGCAATGAAGGAGGACTCCATCGTATCTTTGATGATACAATATGCCTCGTAGTAAGAAATATATTGTTTCTTTCTATTTGAATGCTCATCTTTCGACATGCGACAGTCCGTGTGGGACAATTCCAAGTTTTAGAAAATCTTACAATTGGGATAGTCAAACCTGATAAGGTATAGCCTCAACGGATAAGATGACTTGTTTCTCTTACAATTCAATGTACATAAATTTAGATTGAGCAATAACCTTGTGGTGAATGATGGTACCATTCATCATAGGACCGTGCGAGATCAAGGACCCCCAAGGTTCCTTATTTAAAAAGTCTTTGGATTTACAAAACCAATCATGGTCTAGTTATATATGAATCATGTTGATTGATTATTTGTTATCAAAAGCCTCACGTTGCATCATAGAGTGCAAGAGAATTCTCACATGAATGGTAGTGAAATCAATAGATGAATTTTGAGGGATTAAGGATCCCAAAGACACCATAGTATCTACAAATCTATTTGACGAATGAGGGATTGCCTCATTGTCTACCATTCTAGTTTGGCTAGATAGGTGTCAATAAGACCCTTGTAAGCTTTCAGGATTGGATCCCTGCATTGGAATAATACATTAACTTGGTTGACTATGAGGAAGGAATAACCAAAGATATTGGCCATTTTATCTTCATAACGATGGTTGTTTGGAGACCCAATATTAGGGCCTCGTATTCGGTGTTGTTATTCGTGCAAGGGAAATATAGCTTAAATGACAAGGGCATTGGAGCACCTTATGGCATGAAAAATATAATCCTTACACCATCTCCTTGCTCACACTTCGAACCATCAAAGAATAAAGTCATGTCAACTTTATTTTTAAGTTCTTTGGATTTGGATGCTTTTGATAATGTAAAGACTGCATCATCAAGAAGTTCTATGGTGAGGGGTCTAATATTCTGAAGAGGTGCCTCAGCCAAATCAACTATGACTTGTCTCTTGATGGACTTTTGGATTATGAATTCCAAGTCAAATTCTATCAATAGCATGATCCACTTTGCAGTACGTGTATTATGATGTGTCTTGCTCATCATATACTACAAAGGATTTTGTTTGGATATTACATACATTGTATGGCCCAGCATGTAGTGGTGTAATTTCTTGACTGCAAAGACCACTGCTAAGCATATTTTTTCTATGTATGTGTATCCTATATCGTAGCTCACCAAGGTGCAGCTGATGTAATATATCACTTGTTCTTTATCTTGCACGTTCTTTTGAGCCAATATGGTGTAGACACCAAAACAGCACCAATCCGATTATGTGACTGCAAACACTGATCGCTTTGACAAACACAGCCCCCAGGGCAGCCCTCAGAGGTCAAGCGGTGGTCCTAACCACTTCCATAGCAATTTTGTAAGGTCGGGAAGCAATTTGGTACATTTAGACACTTTGCCCGGTACTCGTCTCACCCGGGGACGATTACTAACTTGCAATCGTCTCACCCAGGGACAATTGTTGTAATCGTCCCACCCAGGGACGATTACCAAGTTTAACGGGCAAAATGACAAACGACGCCAAGTGGCAGCCCAGAACAGTCAGTTGATGACTCCTGCCTTGCACGCGTGTGTAGGTGGACAGAAGGGCCGTTAGAGGACTGTCACAAGAAGCAATTATGAAAACACAAGTCAATGGAGGACTCCCCTCCCTCATGAGGAGACATGACCGCCACATGGCGCCTATGACCAACACATGGCGTTTGTGCTTCCTTCCCAAAGGAGACCCCTTGGGTCTATAAAAGGTGAGACTTTTCTCACCCAAAAGATACGGGTTGAAGGAGTTTTCAAGCAACGAAGTGCTTGCCGAGTTGAAGACCCACTTGCATCCCTTTTGGTTCACCTTCCCACATCCACCAATCTCTTTTGCAAGGGAGGTTGTTGGGTGGCCTTTGGAAGCTCGAACCTGACCCAAATCCAACACATGGACACACTGAACCAACCAATTCGCCGACCCCCCACTCCTAAGAGATTTTGGGCCCATCCCAAGTGGATTGGTGCCAAAATCAAGTTCCATCGGTGGGCTGCCCACTTGGGCACCCCGCACCTTTTGGATTTAGTTGTAGTTCATTTTCTGTCATTTGTTCATATTCCATGTTATTCTCTGCTTTTCAATAGTTCAGAATCTTGAATCTTGATTTCAAAAGGTTTTCATCGAATATTATCATGCTTTTGTTATTTTGGTTGTCCCACTGACTTGCAGGGTAACAACGTCCAATTTCTCGGTGATGGAGGCCAAATTGGGAGAATCCGACCATGCGGGTCGTCCCAAAATGGCCCCAATTACATAACCCCCTTATTTGCAGGCATTTTGTAGGTCTCGGGAATCGACATTGGAGCGGCGGCGGGTCGGCTTCTTCAACACGGTATCAATCGTCCCTGAGGGGACGATTAACGACAGCAATCGTCCTTCCGGGGACGATTAACGGTAGCAATCGTCCTTACCGGGGATGATTACCGGGTAAAGCAGATTGGCCGGTTGTCTCAGGGGCAATGGCCTTTTGGTAACATTTTATGTCTTCTGTCAAGTTTTCAAGCCATTTGGACTCACTTGTATTTCTTGTTTCGAGCGAGATGTTTACATGCATATTTCGTTGATTTTAGAGAACGAACCCCTTTCCTTTGCGGCGAGGTGCTACTGACATTTTTATTGTTTCTTTGATTGCGGGAAAAGCAATCGAGAGGTGAAGAACTTATCCACATCGGCGGCGGCGGCATCTTGGCCCGCCCATTGCAATCGTGGGCACGCGGGAAGAGGAAGACTAGGTCACACATTGTAATGAAGACAAATTTAACGCTCCTAGCCCCCAAAAGGGGAGGAGACGTCTATGTAACCGAGGATAAGATATTTGAATAAAGAGGGCTGTGATTTCTTTACATCTTGTCTTTCGTTTCCAAGTTGTCTCCTTTCTCTATTTTAGTGCATAGGATCAAAGCGTTACATTTTCGTCTTATGTTGCATAACTAGTGTTTCCTTTGCCCGAAATCTCGTGCTTTCAGTGGCGATCACGGTGGGACCCTGTCCCCTATTTTTAAAATCACAGAAGCTGATTGAATTTTTGTGTTTGTGCTTGACGAGTACATTTTTTTCTTGCGGTTGTTAATCGTCTCTGCAAGGGACGATTTACTGTTCTGGAAATCGTCTCACCCTGGGACGATTGTAAAATCGTCTCTGCAAGGGACGATTTATGTTCTGTTAATCGTCTCACCAAGGGACGATTTTCTGTCTGCAACTTTTAGAGCAAAAATTTAGAGGCAACTGGAGCAGGCAGAGAAGAGGTAGGGATTTTCATCATCTCTGTTGAAATTTTTTGTTTTTGTTTCTATTTCTTTGATTGTTTTCATTTTTAGCTTGCATTGCTTAGGAAAAGTCATTCATGCATGTTTCATTTTCGTTGGATAAAATGAACCTCACACACTCCACGAAACAATTTTAAACCAAGGAGGCTGGTCGTAAGACCCTGACCCTTGATCAAGACCATTGGTGGATTTAATCACCACCTTGGCTTGATTTGCATACATTTCTCGATTGTCAAGCTGTTGTTAGGCGTAAATCCTGACGAAGACGGACCGAGCGTAGGCTGGGGTGATTCCCATGCGCGCGAGGATAAGTTTTCTATGGTAGGTGCCATTAACGGGACAATCCCCCTTCCGTACCGCCTACGTACCACGTACCTTACTGCTCTCACGTACCTATAGTCTCCCTCTCGTAAGGGCGGGTATATAGAGAGGTTGGTATATCGGCCTGGTTGGTATATTGAAGGGGCGACCTTTTGGGAGTTATAAGAGCCTACATGATGCATTTAAACGTTCTACAAAACCTACAAAGACAAAACAAAACACCAAAATACACTAAACCAGTCTAGGGCACACCAAGAATCCTTAAAAGAGATAATCACGGTTTTGTGAATGTGTGTGTTTAATTATGTTTAGTGTAGACAAAAAAAAAAAAATCATTAAAAACAAGATAAAAATCTACTTAGATAGTGTGGACGCACCGCAATGGTGTACACCCGCAGCCAAGCCCAATCAAGGGCAGCGGCTCCGGAAGGTACACAAGAAGCAGGCACAAGTCGCCTTCGCTTCAATCCTGAGGATTTGGTCATACCGCCTTATCGGTCTAACCTACAAAAGAATCCAATTCAAAATCCTCGGTGGGGTATGCCCATTCAAAGCAGCCCCTCTCGAAAAGACGCCCTACATGCAGACCTTAATGTAAACAGAGAATCGCCCTCTCAAGCTAGACATGAGTGGCCACGGCGCGATGAAGCGCTAACGGGGCACTGCTTGTCCATTTGGAGGGACAACGTGGATATGGCGTCCCTTCTTTACCTCTCATCGGAACGAGAGAGACCAAATCCGGAGCGTAGGGCTCCTTACACAGGGTGACCTAACTCCGCCTGCCCCTTACGCACCTATGAGAGAGAATATGAGGAAGATCATCGCATTCCTCAAGGACAACAACATACAACGCGGGAACCTTATGCTTCTGCACCAGTCGGATATCATAATCACCCCTTGAGGCCAGAACCTCGAGCACATACCGCCTACCTCGACAGAGGAAGCGACCCCTTGAGATTTTAGAGCATCAAAGCCGAGGTAAACCCATAGGAGGAACATTTGAACCTTATGAACAAAATAGGGTAGATCAAATTGACCCGGTTGTCGCCAGATATACCACCCGTCAAGCCCAAATCATGCGGCTTAAACAAAGTCAACAAGAGATAGAGTATCAATACCGCTTGGATAAAGAACGCATGCAACGTGAAGCGGATGAGTTACAATATGAAATACTTGAGAGAGGGCCAACCCCTCGCGTCCAAAGAGCCGAACAACATGAGAGGCATAACCCTTTAACGCGGGACGGGTCTCCACGACCTCGTCAAGCTTTGCCTCCGAGACCTCATAGACATGAGAGGGAGGCTACTCCTCGAAATGATGATGGGTACCTTCGGGCGGGGACTCGATCAAGGTCGGAGGTTTCACCCAGAAACTCCTCAAGAATTTTATGAGGAGTACGAACCGAGAGATAGAACATGTTGAAACTCTCCATCAAGGCAGGAGGGCTGCCATTCGGCCACCCCTCCATAGGCCCCCAGTTTATCATAACGTACAACGGGAGCAAGCAAGAGAGGAAGAAATAAAATCTTTCGATGCATACCAAGCGCTATTGGAGCGTTTGGAGTCTGTGGAGACAAAAGCTGCTGGGCATCAAAAACCCACATTACGTCTACTCCGCAGTAATCCGGTGCATCCCTCAGTGCCTACGCCTCTTTACCCCGAACACTTCAAGTTGCCTCAATTGGCGGTTTTTAAAGGTGAGGAAGACGCACAAGAGCACGTTACAAGATTTATAAGCCAGTGCTTCGCAATCCAAGATAATGACGCGTTTTTGCTTAGAACATTCATAACCACATTCGTAGGCCCTGCCTCGGATTGGTTCACACAAGCTGCCCAAACACGGCATAAGCGGCTTAGATCGGCTAGTAGATGCGTTTCTTGAACGCTTCGCCTTCAACACAAGGAAGAAGGCATCACTTAGTGATCTTGCTAGCCTTAAACAATTTGAGGAGGAAACAATGGCGGCGTACGAGAACCGATGGAGAGCTTTGCTTTCTAAGTTACCCTACCGTCCTCCCATGTCGGATCTCACGCAAATGTTCGCAAAAAGTTGCTTAAAATCAATCTCTGGTCTATTGTTGTTGCGACAATACGACAGCCTAGAAGAAGCTTTGGCCCAAGCCAGACTTATAGAAGAGATTAAGATAGGCGAAGGCGCAATTGCCAAGCCTAAGAAGAAAGAGTGGAACAAAACCACTAAAACCGGGACAACGCAACCACAACACGCTGCGGTCAATCAAGTTGCGATAAATGTTCCCGTGCACTGTGCAAGAGACGCGGCCCCAAAGGGCTAATTACCGAGCGGTGCCTCACGCTTACGAAAGAGATAACGAGAAGACGGGAGCGATATCGGCAGCGTCGCCCTAGGCGACAATTCACCCCGTATGCGGAGTCTAGGGACTCCTTATTTGACCGCTTGTCAGCGGCAAATTTAGTTACTCTGCCAGAAATCCAAATTTTTGACCCTAACATTCCCAAGCCTAGGGGGTATAGGGAG
Source organism: Wollemia nobilis (assembly GCA_028583015.1). NCBI lineage: Eukaryota > Viridiplantae > Streptophyta > Pinopsida > Araucariales > Araucariaceae > Wollemia > Wollemia nobilis. Next base: position 94,487 of record JAQPPZ010011364.1, read on the forward strand.
GAATTGTATTGCGAGATTCCATAGGCGCGAGAGGACATGACCTAAATGGGTGCTTGGAAATTCAAAGAACTAGTCCGAGGATTTGATCGACAATAGAACATTGGTCGTGGACAACCCCATCGCACCAAACAACCAACAAATGGGGGTATTCAAGGACCCCTTGCCTGCCCACGAGGCACAGACAAAACCGCTCCAGATTAACGAGGTGCGACAAGATCTTCCCATGCAAGGATTGGTGGGAATGATTAGCATTGTAACAAGGAACAAGAAGATACCCGGCGGTTGCCCCCGAGGTAGGCTGCGAGGGAAGTTCCGTCGACATCGCGGCCTCAACAACGCCCAACGCGGTTGCCTCCGCCTAGACCCGAGGTCACGATACGGACCAAACTCACGCGAGTCTACGGACCACATCGGCTAGGCTGGTCCATCTACGAGCTTATCCAACAATCGGCTCCCCATAGAGAAGCTCTTATGGACATTTTAAAAGCCATTGAAGTACAACCCCACGAAGCAAATTCTTTCAACGCCTTCGTGGGACATGTGAAACAATGTACGGAGCCTGTCATCACATTCAGAGAAGACGAGGTCAAAACGATATCAAATGACATGGCGGATCCACCCCTGCACGTTATCGCGCGGGTCAACGGGATCCCGTACAAGAGAGTGTTGATAGATGCTGGCTCGTCCGGTAACATTATAACCACTGCGAGCGTTAAAACATTTAAAGCTGCCGGCCTCTCACATCACCGCTTCCACGTACACTACTGCGAGCTTTTAACGATGCAATTTGCTCGACGGTCGGCACGGTTGTTCTGCCTATCCGGGTAGGACAAAAGTCAATACCCACACTTGTGCCATGTCTTTGGAAGGTGAAATGGCTTATAATATCTTGCTAGGGCGGCCTTGGATCGGGGGACATGAAGTGTGTCCCCTCGATCGCACACCGGTGCTTGAAGTATGCCTATGAAGGGCAAATACATGTAGTCCCAATGGACTTAGAGCCCTTCAAGTATTGCAATGCGGTACAATTCATACCTCAATCGACCCTCCCATCAACGCATTTGGATTTTCAATTAAATCCATCTAAACAAGGTCCGATACCGTAGGTACCAGCGGTGGCCAACAAGGCAAAATCCCGACCGGGTGAGACTTCATCACCTACTCCTTCATCATCAACGCCACCTATCGTGGCCCAACAGAAGGACAAGGGAAAGCAAATCATGGAAGAGGTTAAGCCTCTAGAAGAGGGGTTGCCCATGATTTCAATGATATCAACGAGAGGAAACACCCAACACAACACAAACCAAGACTCCTGAACAACCAAACATGGAATGGACTCGGGAAGGACTACCGTTTCCTCCTACCCAATCATCAACAATCACTTGTTGAGATGGCCGATACGGGCACTGGGGAGTACTTAGTGCAAAACGTTGTGGCAACCCCCACATTGGAGTCGGTGCGGGACATGGGAAGACCTCGCCTTCCCATAGGGACAATTGTTCCACTAGGCTACCCTCCCAACCGGACGAATTTTGTGTATGGGGGCCTTGATCATGGTTATGAACCATGCGAACAAAAGGAAGCGAGATGAAGAGCCTTTTGTCGAAAACATCAATTATCTGTCGAACCCAGAATTTGCCCTAAAATATCTCGAACAATGCAATTGGCATGGGTATGGGCTAGGCAGATATGAGCAAGGGATGCGGATCCTTTGCCAACCAAGATATCAGATGCCATACGACAAGTCAGGAGTGGGGTTCAACCACCCCTTGCCCTTAGACATCTTGGTTGAAAATATGCAAGGCCTAGAAATAGGCAACAAGGGGGGATTGGCACAAGACCCGTACGCCAATCCAAACACGAGAATACACATTGGGGGACTATCTCCCATGGTCTACAAACACCCCTGGAAATAGCAATAATCCCTCTCCTTTGCTAGAGAGAGGTGAAAGTTCAGAGAGCAATCCTCAAAGAGAACAACAACGGCTTTCGGACATTTTTCTGAAGCTGTTTCCCCTAGAGATTCCAGATGAAACGACACAATGTCAAGAGAATCAGGTCCCTCCACCAAGAGTGGAACAACCACAATGGGACTGGATTAACTTATTGGAACAAGAAGAGTCCTCAACGTCACAAGCAACAGATCTTGAAGAGGATGAACAATTTTGGATCTATGAAAGTGAGTCAGAAGACGAGACTGAGATGGACTATCTCAGACATGCACGATGGCATCATCGCGCTTTAACGCATGAAGATCTAATGGGACAAATGGGTATACTGTTAGGACATGAATGGCACGTAGACCCAGCGAGGTGGGACCAAGTGTTAGACCTATGGCTCCAAATTCAAGATGAGCATCGTCCACCTCGAGATCCCATCATGACAGCAGTGCCGAGGGAAGACCCCGCCTTCCTTTTCGCACATAGAGATGAGTTTGCACCTAGAGAGGATCCATTCGTGCCCGTTCTCGTAGAGCCAGATCCGGAGTATAGGGAACATCTAAAAGAATCAAGTCATCACACCCGCGGTTTTGGAGACCAAATTCATTCCATCCACATGATCTCCATTGATTTGACCGCACCCATCCGCAATCCGATCGATCCATCATGGCCATTGCATCTAGACATGGATGCCATCGGCCGGGATCGCGTCAATTCACCATTATCACCATCGAGTCTGGCCTTTCGGTGAAATGCTTCATTTTACCCCAAGGACAACTCGGGATATTTTTCAAGCTGAAGAGGGACCCGAGGTTCCAAACGTAGATCTTAACTCGGTGATGATATCCATTTGATCCCAACTCCACATCGGTTGGAGGACGGATCCCACATGTCGATCGAGGAGACGGTCGACGTAGACATCGGCACGGATCCAATGAATCCACGGATTCTCAAGGTGAGGGTAAGTCTTTCCCCCGAAGAGCAAGCCGATTACATTGCCCTTCTTAAAGAAAAGAAGGAGGTTTTTGCATGGTCGTACAAGGATATGCCGGGACTAGACCCGTGGCTAGTCATGCACAATTTAACGCTTGATCCGAAAATCAAGCACTGTAAAGCAAAAACTAAGAAAGATGCACCCAACAGTGGCCTTGATGGTCAAAGACGAATTGCAAAAGCTGTTGGATGCACAATTTGTCATCTGCGTGGATTATCCGCCATGGTTGTCCAACATGGTTCCCGTCAAGAAGCCCGACGGGAGGATTCGCATATGCACCGACTTTTGAGACCTAAACAAAGCGAGTCCTAAGGATGATTTCCCCTTGCCAAGCATCGACGCATTGGTAGACGCTACGACGAGGTCACGAAATGCTCTCCCTAATGGACGGTTTCTCAGGATACAATCAAATTCGTATCAATCCTGAAGACCAACTCAAAACGGCATTCACAACGCCTTGGGGGACATTTTGCTATAAGGTCATGCCTTTTGGCCTTAAAAACGTTGGCGCTACATACCAACGTGCTATGACGTATATCTTCCACGATTACATGCACAAAACTTTGGAAGATTACATGGATGATTTGTTAGCCAAGTCTCTCTTGCGCTCAGATCATCTCGGTGACTTAAGCAAGATTCTCGATCGCCTCATAGAGCATAAGGTCGAGCTGAATCCCAAGAAGTGCGTGTTCGGCGTCACATCCGGAAAACTCTTGGGTTTTATAGTCTCAAAGAGAGGCATCGAAGTGGACCCAAACAAAGTCAAGGCAATCCTTGAAATGGCTCCCCCAACCACTATCAAGCAGCTAAGAAGTCTGCAAGGAAAGGTCGCGTCGATTAAACGCTTCATAGCGCAATTATCTGACAAATGCCGACCAATGAACAAATTATTGCACAAGGGGGTCACATTTCATTGGGATGACGAGTGCCGATCGGCCTTTGACGAAATCAAACAATACTTGGCTTCGCCGCCGATATTGGCACCACCTAGACCGGGAGTGTCGTTCTACTTATACATCTCGGCCTGCGAGGTGGCACTGGGCGCCATGCTAGCCCGGAAGAATGAACATCACAAAGAACGAGGCTACTTACTATCTTAGCCGCACCACAGTCGATTACGAACTTAACTATGCATACGTTGAAAAACTTTGCTTGGCAGTGGTGTTTGCTACCAAAAGGCTACGCCACTACATGTTGAGCAACACTACGTATGTTGTGTCTAAGGAGAATCCATTGCGATACATGATGAGTCGTACTTATCATAGTAGTCGCACGGCGAAATGGATCATGTTGTTGACGGAATTTGACATTGAGTTTATTGGGCAAAAATCTATAAAAGGACAAGTCATAGCCGATCAACTAGCAGAGGCTCCTCTTGAAGACGATCAGCCTCTGGCCATAGAACTACCCGATGATGAGGTCTTCCATGTCTCGAGAATCGCCAGATTCTGAAGAGCTTGAGTCTCAGGCCGACATAACCTTATTCTTCGATGGTTCTAAATGCGAGCAGGGGGGTGGCGCAGGAATCGTATTCTTCACACCGTAGGGTGCTCCAATGCCCCTGTCATTTAAATTAAACTTCCGAGTGCACTAACAACAATGCGAGAATATGAAGCCTTGCTCCTAGGTCTTCAAACAACAATCGCCATGAACATCAAAAGACTAAACATCTTTGGTGATTCAGCTGTTAATCGTCAATCAAGTCAAAGGGGTATATCAATGCAAATGCCCGGTTCTGAAATCCTATAAAGCCCTCGTGGACAAATTCCTGGCAAAACTTGAGTGGTATGACATCGAGGCACTCCCTCGATCATCGAATCATTTTGCGGACACAATGGCCTCCTTGGGGTCACTAATCCCGCAAGACCTTTCCGGTGACATGACAACTATTCAAGTCAAAACATTATCGCAATCCGCGATGGAGCGTGCAAGCTCAGACTTGACGCCGAGGAATCCACATGATCCGAGATCGAACCATCCTCGGATAAGTTCTTTCGAATCCGAGATAGTCTGAAACGTGCCAAGCTGGGGTCCTTATTTTCCCCCACTCCCATTGATAGCAACACAACGCTATTCTTACAAGTTCTATCCCAATCAGCATTTGATAGGGAAGAACTTCAAAAGGGATTAGTCTGTTCATACTGTCGAGGTTTCGATCAACCGGACTGGTATTTACCAATCAGAGACTACCTCAAGTTAGGTAATATTCCCTTTGGATTGACGCATGCCGCAAAACGGACATTCAAACGGAAAGCGGCAAAATATGTCTTGATAGGAGACATTTTGTATCGTCGAGGCTATGACGGAATTCTCCTTCGTTGCTTGGACCGGCAAGAGTCCACTTGGGCGATCGCCCAAGCGCATGACGGTACATGTGGTGGCCACTTTAGTGGTATGGCCATTGCAAAGCGCATTCTTCGCATGGGCTATTATTGGCCATCTTTAGAGCGAGATTGTTGCGCGTATGTCAAGAGGTGCGTAAAATGTCAACATCATGCCAATTTGATGCACGTACCTTCCCAGGCCTTACGAGACGGTCCGATCTGCTTGGCCATTTTCGTAGTGGGGCCTCGATCTAATCGGAAAGATCTCCCCTGCATCGTCAGGCCGTCACACGTTTATCATAACGGCCACAGAATACTTTACCAAATGGGTGGAAGCAATTCCGTTAACCTCTACGACAGGACCCCGCATTGCGGAGTTCATCTTGCATTACATCATATGTCATTTTGGTATTCCATCCAAAATAATCTCGGATAATGGGCCATCATTCAAGAACAAAGACGTGCGTGCTTTGACCACAAAGTACAAAATTCAGCATGACTTTTCAACACCCTATTATCCGCAAGCAAATGGGCAAGCGGAGGCGTCAAACAAGACACTAGTTGCCATCCTTAAAAAGACCATCGTGGACAGTCATAAGGATTGGCACATACAAATCCCACTTGCCCTTTGGGCTTATCGCACTAGCATTCGGACGCCCACTGGGGCAACTCCGTTTTCACTAGTGTATGGCTCGAGAGGCGGTAATGCCTCTCGAGTTGGAAATTCCTTCCCTCCGCATATCAATGCGAGGAATTCATCGATGATGACAACTGCACGGCAGGCCCGGTTAGACCAACTTACGTTGCTTGACGAACGACGCGTTAATGCTCTTGAGCACTTACGTATCTATCAAGAGCGACTTAAGAAAGCTTACAACATGAAGGTTCACCTAAGAGACTTTCGGGTTGGTGATTTGGTTTTGAAGGAAAACCAACAAAATTCTAATTTGCCGCCCCATATGAGGGATAAATTCATGGCAAATTGGTTAGGTCCTTATGTCATTGATAGCAAAATAGGACCCGGGACATACCGGCTAGCTTCTCTTGATGGTATCAAGGAAACAGAACCCTTGAATATCAGTCACTTGCGACCATTTCATATCTAAGAAAGCCATATCCCAAAAAAAAAAAAAAAAGCTCCAAGGATTATCGCAATCTCTTGGTCACCCAAAAAGCTCCAAGGATTATCGCAATCTCTTGGTCAAATCCAAAAAGCTCCAAGGATTATCGCAATCTCTTGGTCAAATCCAAAAAACTCCAAGGATTATCGCAATCTCTTGGTCAAATCCAAAAAGCTCCAAGGATTATCGCAATCTCTTGGTCAAATCCAAAAAGCTCCAAGGATTATCGCAATCTCTTGGTCAAATCCAAAAAGCTCCAAGGATTATCGCAATCTCTTGGTCAAACCAAAAAGCTCCAAGGATTATCGCAATCACTTGGTCAAACCAAAAAGCTCCAAGGATTATCGCAATCACTTCAAAAATCAAAAAAAAAAATCAAAAACAACAAAATACATCAAAAACAACAAAAATTTGCATCTCATTTCTACGCATTCTCAAATTCATCAATTGAGAGTTTTCTCACATCTCATCTTCATAATTAGCCAAACTCAATTCATCGAAAATACAAAAATATGTAGTTGCATTAAGCATTGCATTCATACATGGTCCATCTTGTTCCCCCCATGTTCCATTTCATAAAAACAACAGACACACCATGCATTGCTTCCACCACACTAGAGTCAGTGGTCTTTTAATGTATCACGAGTTTTCGTAGTTCAGCCAAAATTTTCCTCTTTAGCCATGTAATGTATCAAGTCGAACAGATTTTACGAAGGTAGAGTCATACTTGAAATACACCTTGATACGTAACATCCCAACACAAACTAAACACATTAACAATTCCAGAGTTATGTGAAAGAAAGATGAAACCTGCACGGTAATCTAGGTCACCATAAGCGAAACGGTTATCTTGCTCATCCCCCTATGCGGATGACCCAAAGAATGCTGAGAGTTGGCAAAAGGACAAGCATCACCCCTACCCAATTCCCAAAAATCCCTAATCTCAATAGTTGCAAAAAAAAATCAAAAAAATTTGCAAAACGTCAAAACATCAAGATTTGACATCCTACAGTGCACACATCAAAATGCACTAAGAAACAGTGATTTTTATCACTCCAATCCCTTGCTCAAAAAAAAAAAAAAAAAAACAAATCAAAATAAACAATGATCTTATCACTACAAACGAGCAAGTATCCTATTACAATTGAAGAAAAGAAGGGAGTTGAACTTGAATCCCTGGAACTCTCAGCATTCTAAAGGTCTTCTCGCATGACGATATATCTGTCACATTAACTTGCGTACAGATCAATGTTTGCATGTGGATAAGCTAGCTTATGACATCCTAGAAAACATCGCGGATTAATCTAACTAAACATAACAAAGGAGTTAGTGGAGCTAGTTAGGTGATCCTCAGTACAGGTTCGGTTGAAAGCCCATCTGGCACTGGCGGTATCCTGATAAATACCACATAAATGAACTCAATGGCACACACAGGGATGTGAAATAGCTTGGTCAAAAATAGGTCTGATTCATACCTTGTTCAAAAATCATGTAAGATAAAGTACAGTCGTGGCTAGAGAGCTAGAACCGTATGAGTCTCAGAAAAACTTAGCTACATTTCTAAACCAACTGCGCTACTTTTCGTCTTTGCAATACCATCAGAAAATACAAAAAAAAAAAAAAACCACATGTATACATACAAATTCATGCATCACAACAATCGCCTAAAAACAAAATAACAGAGTTCTAAACAATCTATGGTGCCATAGCCAAACATCACAAATCCCATTCATCCATTTCATCTCTGCATATCACATATAAATCAAAAACATTTGCAGTCATCATAGCATATGCATCCATCAAAATAAATCAACATAATACATCCATATTCATCAACCATCATGCACAAGATCAAAGAATATCAAAACAACAAAAACAACAAATAAATGCAACACAAAAACAAAAAGCAATAAACATTTGCCAGACACAAGTGCTCTTGCACTTAACCTCTTAGCATAGCAAAACTGATATCGAGGTTTACATTGTCACTATCCTACTCCCTAAGAAGGCTACCATAGCCGGACCGCTCCACGGGAAAACGGATTTCAGACAATTAAATCCCCAAATGGTGTCACAAAACAACAAAAACATCACAAAAAAGCAACACAAAAACATAGCAATAAACATTGCCAGACACAAGTGCTTTTGCACTTAACCTCTTGGCATAGAAAAATAGATGTCGAGGTTCAAATTATCACTCTCCTAATTCCCCAAGAAGGCTATCATAGCCGGACCGCTCCACGGGAAGTTAGGTTTTCGATGATTTCACCTCATTATGGCATCACCAAAAGGGTTAACACCCACCAAAAATAGGTCCATATGTTGGAAAAATTGCACACGCTTAACGGTAAACCCTCTAAAGGCACCCTTGCACAAGTCATCTTGGGTCAAGCGACTCGTCGCTTCTCTCACAAAGGTCATTCCCTCATCGATTCGTCGCTTGAGGGGGTAGTCACACTTAGTCACCAACCAACAATCACATACCCAATTAAGGAAAAGGACATGCATTCAAAGAATCATTGACAAAGACAATCACGCTCCTGCTTGGGGCAGTAAACAAGCAACAATCAAATCAATCAAACACTTGGCATTTCGTGAATCATGAATACAAGGTTCCCATGAGGTAAAAACGCCCTTCGCCTATTCATGACTGATCAATGTCTAAGTTCAAGTCACACCTCACCAAAACAGGTTAACACTTGAAATCAAATTCCTTAGCTCGTCAGAAGCAAGGATTCAAGAATGCATGCCCTTTCCATACTTGGGGCATCAAAAGTTGGTTAGGTTACCAAGAAACCCTAATCATTAGTGCTTTGGTTATCTATTTTTGCTCGAGCCACTGCGTCACCCGCAGCGCTTCCCAAAAAGGGGCATCTGTAGACACCAAAACAGCACCAATCCGATTATGTGATTGCAAACACTGATCGCTTTGACAAACACAGCCCCCAGGGCAGCCCTCAGAGGTCAAACAGTGGTCCTAACCACTTCCATAGCAATTTTGTAAGGTCGGGAAGCAATTTGGTACATTTAGACACTTTGCCCGGTACTCGTCTCACCCAGGGACGATTACTAACTTGCAATCGTCTCACCCAGGGACGATTGTTGTAATCGTCCCACCCAGGGACGATTACCAAGTTTAACGGGCAAAACGACAAACGACGCCAAGTGGCAGCCCAGAACAGTCAGTTGATGACTCCTGCCTTGCACGCGTGTGTAGGTGGACAGAAGGGCCGTTAGAGGACTGTCACAAGAAGCAATTATGAAAACACAAGTCAATGGAGGACTCCCCTCCCTCATGAGGAGACATGACTGCCACATGGCGCCTATGACCAACACATGGCGTTTGTGCTTCCTTCCCAAAGGAGACCCCTTGGGTCTATAAAAGGTGAGACTTTTCTCACCCAAAAGAGACAGGTTGAAGGAGTTTTCAAGCAACGAAGTGCTTGCCGAGTTGAAGACCCACTTGCATCCCTTTTGGTTCACCTTCCCACATCCACCAATCTCTTTTGCAAGGGAGGTTGTTGGGTGGCCTTTGGAAGCTCGAACCTGACCCAAATCCAACACATGGACACCTGAACCAACCAATTCGCCGACCCCCCACTCCTAAGAGATTTTGGGCCCATCCCAAGTGGATTGGTGCCAAAATCAAGTTCCATCGGTGGGCTGCCCACTTGGGCACCCCGCACCTTTTGGATTTAGTTGTAGTTCATTTTCTATCATTTGTTCATATTCCATGTTATTCTCTTTTGTTCAATAGTTCAGAATCTTGAATCTTGATTTCAAAAGGTTTTCATCGAATATTATCATGCTTTTGTTATTTTGGTTGTCCCACCGACTTGCGGGTAACAACGTCCAATTTCTCGGTGATGGAGGCCAAATTGGGAGAATCCGACCATCCGGGTCGTCCCAAAATGGCCCCAATTACATAACCCCCTTGTTTGCAGGTGTTTTGCGGGTCTCAGGAATCGACATTGGAGCAGCGGCAGGTCGGCTTCTTCAACACAGTATCAATCGTCCCTGCAGGGGACGATTAACAGCAGCAATCGTCCTTTCGAGGGACGATTAACAGTAGCAATCGTCCTTACCAGGGACGATTACCAAGTAAAAGCAGATTGGCCGGCTGTCTCAGGGGCAATGGCCTTTTGGTAACATTTTATGTCTTCTGTCAAGTTTTCAAGCCATTTGGACTCACTGTATTTACTGTTTCAGCGAGATGTTTACATGCATATTTCGTTGATTTTAGAGAACGAACCCCTTTCCTTTGCAGCAGGTGCTACTGACATTTTCATTGTTTCTTTGATTGCGGGAAAAGCAATCAGAGGTGAAGAACTTATCCACATCAGCGGCGGCGGCATCTTGGCCCGCCCATTGCAATCGTGGGCACGCGGGAAGAGGAAGACTAGGTCACACATTGTAATGAAGACAAATTTAACGCTCCTAGCCCCCAAAAGGGGAGGAGACGTCTATGTAACCGAGGATAAGATATTTGAATAAAGAGGGCTGTGATTTCTTTACATCTTGTCTTTCGTTTCCAAGTTGTCTCCTTTCTCTGTTTTAGTGCATAGGATCAAAGCGTTACATTTTCGTCTTATGTTGCATAACTAGTGTTTCCTTTGCCCGGAATCTCGTGCTTTCACATGGTGCCCAAAGAAAAATTAAAAATGGATATATATAGTAGGAATGGCATGTCTAGCCTTGGTGGAGCTAATACTGTTGGCATTGCCAGGTACTTCTTGATTTCAGAAAAGGCTTGCTGACATTTTTGCCCCACCAAAATGAGATCCCCTTGTGTAGTAGTCGATTCATGGGTTAAATTGTTTTTTATAGTTGTATGATGAATCACTTTATGGATGCTACTTTGCCTTGTAAGCTTCTTAGATCTTTTATGTTAGTGGGCGGGGCCATTTCTAGGATAGCCTTTACCTTTTTTGGGTCTACTTCAATGCCTCGTTTAGAAATGATGAATCCCAAGAGTTTTTCAGAAGTTACACCAAAGACACATTTCTTGGGATTCAACCTGACATTATGCTCAATCAGGAGATCAAAGACATTATTGAGGATCTTGGTATGCTTTTCACGTAGCAATTACTTGACCGGTAGGTCGTCGATATAATCTTCTAATATATTGTGCATGTAATTATGGAAAATGTATGTCAAGCCCGCTAATATGTGGCACCAACATTTTTAAGACCAAATGGCATTACTTTGTAGCAAAATATCCTATGGTGAACGTGGTTTTATGTTGGTCTTTGGGTTTAATCCAAATCTTATTATAACCAGAAAAACAATCCATTAGGGAGAGCATCTCATGACTTGTAGTTACATCTACAAGAGTATCTATGTTGGGCAATGGGAATGAATCCTTTGGTGTTGCCTTATTGAGATCCTTTAAATCCGTGCAAATGCAGATTCTTCCATCAAGTTTTCCTACGGGCACCATGTTTGATACCCATTTTGGATAGTCGATGGGAACAATGAATACTACATCCAATAGTTTTTGCAACTCATTCTTTACCATCAAAGTGACGGTTGGATGCATATTTCTAAGCTTTTGCTTGATTGATTTCTTTGTGGGGTCTAGTGAAATGTTGTGGATAACCAATTTCAAATCTAGTCCTGACATATCTTTGTAGGTCCAAGCAAAGAGACTTGGTCTCTCTTTCAATAGAGGAATAATGATGGCTTGTTCTTTTGGAGATAAGCTTTCTCCAAAATTGACTTTCTTTGGATGAGAAGGATCATTGCTGATATCCACTTCAAAAATCTCCTTTATTGCCATATGTGACCCCTCCTCAAGATGGTAAAGAATGGGGATTAAATGGATGTCATCTATTGGGTTTAAAGGTTCCATTGATTCATGGTCAAAACCAGAATAATAGACATCATGTGTGCAGCTTGGTGTAAAATAGAATGGTTGTAGCATCTCTTCATTAGGGAAGAAATATTCAGGCTCTAGGGGTGAATCAATGCTATCCCAATCAATAGCATCTAAATTAAGACACAATGGTTTCATAGGATCTGCTAGGTTATGGAGTGAAGTTGTCAAATCAATGGAGATCATGTTGATGGATGGGATGAATTATCCAGGACCACATGGGTGAAACTTTGCATTGGTGTCTTGTCTTCCATACCCAAGATGTGGCTTTGGGGGTATGAGGATCTCAAGATCTGGTCGATGGATAGACGAGATGATGGGATCGTTAGGCTACATTAGCTCTCTAAATATTGGTAGATTCAGGTTGACCATGTGATGAATGACATCTAGATTTACTGGTCTTCCCATGAAGCAAAGGTTACGATCTATGGTGTGAAGTATCACCTCTCTTTTAAAAGTAGATTGACTTGACGTAAGTGACGAGGCCCAAGATAAGCCATATCGATCTTGTCCTCATAGTCACTGTCATCTATGAAGACACCCTCATTCCTGCCCACTGGAATTGGATGGTGACTTGCATGTTGATGCTTAAGATAGGCCATTTCAGTCTCATATTCATAGTCGCTATCATCTATGAAGAATATATTATCCATTTCCACTGTCCCTATAATGTGGCATGTATTTATAGGCCTAAGGTAGGACATCTCATTTGAGTCTTCTTACTCATAGCCACTCTCATCCGAGATGTATCCGCTCTCTGTGTTACTTGCCCAAGTAAGATATTGTATATAACAAGGCCCATGGTAGGCCAATACAATTTTATCCTTGGATTCACTAGTGACATACTCATTTTCCTCTCACTCATAACCATGGATTGGATCATCCTCCCATAGGATGATTCCTAATGGGCACACTTCAAGAGAGAAATTTGGATGATACTCATCGGGTGGTCCTATATTGACCATGGCCACCCTTCTGTCACTCAAGTAATTTTTATTTAGGGGTTGATAGGGATTCCAGTTGATGTCTTTCCTGAACCCCAGGCTTAGTCTATCCAAAGTTGTCAAATATTTATCATGGCTTTGTATTTGATACTCTAGACCAAATCTATCAGTAGGCAGCAAGTATTGCGGTTGGAATGGAATCTGACGCCCTCGCTTATACAGACCTAAGCCATAGCCATGCCAATGGTATCATTTAAAGTACCTTAGAGAAAACTCAATATTTGACAAGTAATGAACATCCATGGTGAATGGTTCATCCTCATCCTCTTCAATATCAGAAGCATTATGGGCACAGTCTAAACCAACATATATGAAGTTGGTTTGGTTAGGGGAATCCCTAATAGAACCACTATCCCTATTTGTAATTTTGGGACTTTTAGTCATCTCATGTCTTGCGTAGACTCGATAATAGGCGTGAAAGTCACATTTTACACAAGATATTCACCTAAACATATGTTGGCTAAATTAACTATCATCTGCAGTTCATATGATGTCATTGATGAAGCGAGGCAGGTTGAGGTACATCCTTGGATATGTCCTAGGAATCTTCCTCTTCCATGGGATTCATAATTTTCATAGCTGCTATAGTTGGAAGTTATTTAGGTCCTTCCTCCACTAGGGGTGCTTTTATCTTCTAAGAGTCCTTTTCTTTGGATGTTGTGGGTTTCTTATAAGCACTAGTAGCTTTAGATGTAGAAGGTGGTGTCAATGTGGACGAGTCATCTCGCACAAATTTAGACTTGCTTTCTGGATGTGTGGTGGGGAATTAAGGCCTGATGTATAGGTGTGTTGATTGAAGGATAAATTCCCTTGAAAAGTTAACCTAATGCACATATTTAAATGTCTCTTCATCTGATGGAACCACATGCACTTTCCCTCGTGCACATACTTGATGCATTGGTGCAATATTGAGGGGATGAACTGCATGTCCCTTATCTAGGGATGCCCTAGGAGGATGTTGTACTGCATTTCCCCCTCCAATACATGACACATCATAGGGATGGTCTTTTACCCTACCTATATAGGTAGAACAATTGTACCCACTATGGAGCATAACACATTATTGAAATCTCTCAATGTATAGGAGGTTGGAATAATGTTGGACCTAGGGATTTTTAGGTACCCTATAGCCTTTGTTGTGATAATGTTAATCGATGAGCCTATGTCTATTAGGACTCGCTTGAAGGGTATGTCATTGATGGATGTGATGATATGTAGAGGCGGGTCTGCTATGGTGGTTGGCACTACCTCAATTTCATGATCATAGAAATGGATCATAGGCTCTTGAACTGTTGGACCTACCCCACGAAGTTTGTGAACACATAAGGGTTCTGGGGTTGAAGCTCAATCAATCTCAGGATTTCCATTAAAGTCTCCCTATGTCTTGGGGACTGTTGAATGAGCTCATAGATTGATAACTTGACCAGCATCATTTGGATATTTTACTCTAGTCTACTTCGAACAGTTACCACAGGTCGTGTTGGTGGACCTAGAGGATTATTTTGCACCTGCCTCTATCGAGGTGCAGCCAAGATATGAATAGGAGCCTCTAGAGTCTCTGGTTGGTTATATTATCGACTTCTTTTCACCACGTTGACTATCTCAATTGTTGGAAATTTTGAGTAATTGAGTTGTCATTAATGTCAAGAGTCAATTTTAGTGAGTAGTGCAAGAAGAAGCGGTTCCACAATCAGTGCAAAAGGAAAGATCGCCTTCAGTTGGTCAAATTTGGTTTCAGGTGATCAGATGAGATTCAAAGAGCAATGAAGAGGCCCAAGCAAAATAA
The DNA here is from genome assembly GCA_028583015.1 of Wollemia nobilis. Classification (NCBI taxonomy): domain Eukaryota; kingdom Viridiplantae; phylum Streptophyta; class Pinopsida; order Araucariales; family Araucariaceae; genus Wollemia; species Wollemia nobilis. The sequence goes on from JAQPPZ010011364.1 coordinate 109,531, forward strand.
TATTATAATATTTTATTATAATATTAAAATGGGAGATTCAAATTAATTATAAATTAATTTAAATAATTTCATTACTTCTAAAGTTGTTAAGTTTATTATAGATTAATTATAATTTAATTATAAAATTAATTTATGTTAATTAAAATAACCCTAAGGTTGGGTTATAAAGGTTATTAATTAATTTAAATTCAAAATTTGAATGTGGCATCGACGTTCCTAAGGCATTGGCCTTCATGTATAAAAAGAGGGCAAAAACCTTTGCCTTAACCACCATGCAATTATTGATTAAAAAAACTCCAAGAGATTCATGCGTAAGGAAGAGACAAGTTTTTGCATGTTTTGAAAATATTTCGGTAGTAGAGGATAAGAAAAATAGGAGCAGGGCTCCTTTGTCTTTGCACAGTACTGTGTAGCATAGTTGGTGACAGTGGGTGGCACTAAGACGTTCGACAGGCGAGGAGAGCAGGGCTTGAAACCCGTCGAGTTAATTTTGCAAGAGAAGATGGCATTTTGTTTTTGCACTACGTCGATCAAAAATGGATAAGAGGAAGGCTTGAGCCTTCCCCTTTATGTGGAGGCTCGTATCCCATGTGGTGGGCTAGCACCTCGATAAGGCACTCAGTTGGGAGTGGTCTTGCATTCAAAATTCGTCGAGACCTTTTTCTTGAGATAAAAGGTATGCGCTATTGTATTTCCAAGGTTACATGAGATATTTTAGATTTGCTAAGTTTGAAGGAAAATTTAATATTTTGGAGGGTTATAAAGTTTATTTTTAAATTTTATTATTGAGTATTTGAGGGAGATAAAAGGATAGGCAACATTATTTTTGAGGATTTGATTTTTGGAGGTTGTTAATTAAAGATTGGATATTATAAGGAGTAATTGAGTAATTAATTTTTATGTATGCTTTGATGATTGCTAATTTCAAATAAGGAGTAATAAGGTGTATTTGAGTTTGATTATTTTTGTAATTAAAAAATATTTCTGAGAGAGTGTTAATGTGATATTTTGTCAGCTAACCATTGAAATTGGCAAAGAATAAAATTGTGATATTTCTAAGAGAGTGTTAATGTGATATTTGTGATATTTTTGAGACAAAAACTGAGAGAAGATTGGAAAATTTCTATAGAGGACTTATGGATAGATTAGTGTGAGCTTTTGTGGAAGCTTACAATGCAGAGTTGAGACAAGTCTTGAAAAGACTTGTGAGCAGAGTTGATTTATTGATTTGTTCACACCTTGTGTTAAGGTTTGGGGTAGATCTAGCAGAGTTGATTTGTGATTAATTCAAGCTTTGTGTTAAGGCTTGAGGATAGAGATTGAGGACAAGTTTGTGCTATATCGAAGGACTATTTTTAGTGCAGATTTAAGGACAAAGTTTGGTGCTGATTTGAGGATAGGTTTGTGCTAGACCAAAGATAGAGATTGAGCAAATTTGTGCTAGACCAAAGGACTATGTTTAGTATAGATTTGAGATAGAGATGAGAGAAATATTTAAAGGTGATAGAGTATAGAGGATGATAGTCTCCAATGGATAGAGATCCATCAGCCAGGGTAGTGATGATAGGACTTATGAGTGGGGATAGGAGTATTTAGTGGATAGAGATCCATAATCCAATGTAGTGGAGGTAGCAATTCTTCTAGAAGATCACCAACCAGAGCAATGTAGAAAGGAATTCTCCTATGGATAGAGATCCATGAATCTGATTAGGATATTGGTCTCCTTTGGAAAGAGGTCCATAAACACTGTAATAGGGAAAGGTTTCCCAAGATATTTGTTGAGAAAATTTTAGTGAAAGATTTTCTTTGTGGAGTAGCCCACATTGGGTGAACCACATTAAATTGGTGTCTCTATTATGTGTGGTGATTTGTGCATTGTTTTTTATTGTTGTTGATATTGCTATTTATACATTGCATAATATTGATTGGGAAAGAAAAGTAAAAAGTGGTCTTATACTATTCACCCCCCTATCAGTATAAGCTTGTGTTCTTCAATTGGTATCAGAGCGGGTTCCTTCACAAGAGTTTAAAAACTTGAAGGAAAAGCTCACAAGAACATAATGGATTCTAAAATTTGATCCTCAGATAATTCAACACCAGTATTTTATGGAAGTGATTATGTATTTTGGAGTATGAGAATGAAGATTCACTTGATGGCACTTGGCAATGAAATATGGGAAGTAGTTGAAAATGGATACACACCACCAACTACTACACCTATACATAAATATGGTAAGTTTATACATAATTACAATTCAAAAGCAATAAATGCAATTTTAAAATATTTGCATAGAACAAAGTTCATAAATGATATGCATTGCAAATCAGCAAAAGAAATTTGGAATAAGTTGCAAAACATATATGAAGGAGATAAAAATGTCAAAAAGGTAAATATACGAAATCTCAAGGGAAAATTTGAAGAATTAAGAATGAAGGATGAGGAAAACATTAGTGCTTATCTACTTCATGTAGATGAGGTTGTTAACTCCATGGAAGGACTTGGACTTGAGGTTCAATTATCTGATGTTTGTGATAAGATCTTAAGATCTCTCCCAAAAAGGTTTAGTGAAAATATTTCAGCTATAGAGGAATCAAAAGATGATGATCTTTTGACAAGATATGAATTACTTGTCATTCTTACAACTTTTGAGATGATAACATAAGAGGAACCTAATATCCAGAAGGAAGCAACCTTCAAAGCTACTAAGAAGACAAAGGGTAAGAATTCAGATTCAAGCAATGAGTCATCCAGTTATGAAGAAGCAAATTATGGCAGAAGGAATAAGGATCCAAGAAGATTTAAATATGCAAAATCTTTTAGATGTTTCAATTGTGGAAAGTATGGTCACTATGCAACTGATTTTCAAGAATATAGAAATAGCAATGATGAAGAAAAATACATGTACCAAAATAAAGGTAAGGATGGATAAGGCAAACAAGGAAAGAAGTTCTTTCAAAGACATAAGAGGATTTACTATGCATACAAGGCAAGTACTCAAGTGATAGTGATAATAGTTTCTTAGATAATGATAAATATGAAGTTCTATTTCTTACAAAATAAAAGGAATAAGTTAAGAAAATGTCACCTATAATTCTTAAGGGTTTTAGATGTGGTAACTTTGGTCATCTTGAAGATAGTTGTACAAAGAGTGGTTTCAGTTTCGGTGATGATGAATATGAAGATACACTTGAAGGACCAAAAGAGAATATTCTAATGGTACTAGAAGAAGAATGAGGTGATCCTATAGAATACAATTCAGAAAAGAATGAAGATGTTTTCAAAGGCAAAAAAATGGAGGAAGAATCAGAGAAAGGAGAAGTTGATCTTGAGGGAGAGCTTATTTATCCTCTTGACACATTAAAGAAGGTAAGAAATCAAAACTCCTAACTGAAGCTTTAATTTCAAGAATGTGATGAAGAGAAAGGAAAGCTTATAGAGGATCTAAATAACTCAATGGCTAAGACAAATAAGTTTAAGGATAAGTTAGAAGTAAAGGTCTTAGAATGTGAAAGGTTAGAACGAGAAGTAGCTTCACTAAGGAAGGGAGTAGAAAATTCTAAGGATAAGCTACACAAGTTTGGAAGAAGCTCAAAGAATTTGGATAAGATTATCAAGACACAAAAACCTACATCAAACAAAACAGGACTTGGTTTTGAACAAGAACAAAGGAAACAAGGAGAGGAGTCAACCTCAAGTTCTAAAAAAGAAGAAACTTTAGAAGAAAATAGTGTAAGAGAAAGTGAAACTTCTGAGGATTATTTGGACAATAGAAAATTCAACAAGGAAAATAAAAATGCAAAAAAGAGGAACAGATGGAACAGGAACCAGGACAGGGTAAAAGAGACCACTGAGGTCAAGGCAAGGAAATTTCAATGGATGATGTTTCTCATATCATAGATTTGGGCACAAGGCTTTACAGTGTAGGAAACATGAAATATAGGAATATGGGAACTTTAGATACATACAACTTTTTCATGGGTATTGCTACTCATGTAATTAGTTTGGTCACAAGGCAATAAATTGCAAGGTTCATGATAGGAATATATATGGCTTCATGAGGAGAAATACCAAGACATTTGCACCTCCAAGGAATAACAATATTAAGTGTTACAAGTGCAAGAATGATGGACATACATCAAAGTGGTGTAGATAAAAAATTCCAAAGACAAGCAGGAATAGGAATGGTCAGAGGAATCAAAAGGATCAAATGAGAAGGAAAGTAGACAAAGGAAAATATCAGTGCATGTTGGGAGTAGAAATACTCCCACCCCAGAATTAACCACCTCAAGATGAGGTGGGGGAGGGGCTAAGCTAAGAGTCTTATTCTTAGCCCTGAGCCCCAAAGGTGACCCTTTGCAATTTGAGTAAGGGGTAGAGATTTGAGTAAAGGGGGAGAGATTTGAGTAAGAGGGAGAGATTTGATTTAAGGGGAGAGCATTGAGTCAGGGGGAGCAGTTTCCCAAGGGGAGAAAAACAAATAAAGGTTAAGGAAATTGTAAAAGATAATTGGGTTACCATCAATGAAAAAGGGGGAGATTGTTGGACATTTTGAGTAATTGAGTTATCATTGATGTCAAGAGTCAGTTTCAATGAGCAGTGCAAGAAGAAGCAGTTTTGCAATCAGTGAAAAAGGAAAGTCCGCCTTCAGTTCATCAAATTCAGTTTTAGGTGGTCAGATGAGGTTAAAAGAGCAATGAAGAGGCCAAAGCAAAATAATATTATAATATTTTATTATAATATTAAAAGGGGAGATTTAAATTAATTATAAATTAATTTAAATAATTTCATTATTAATTAATTTAATTAACTTCTAAAGTTATTAAGTTAATTATAGATTAATTATAATTTAATTATAAAATTAATTTATGTTAATTAAAATAACCCTAAGGTTGGGTTATAAAGGTTATTAATTAATTCAAATTCAAAATTCGAATGTGGTGTCGACGTTCCTAAGGCATTGGCCTTCGTGTATAAAAAGAGTGCAAAAACTTTTGCCTTAACCACCATGCAATTATCGATTAAAAAAACTCCAATAGATTTTTGCGCAAGGAAGAGAGAATTTTTTGCGTGTTTTGAAAAGCTTTTGGTAGTAGAGGAAAATACAAAGAGGAGCGGGGCTCCTTTGTCTTCGCACAATGTTGTGTAGCACAATTGGTGATAGTGGGTGGTGCTAAGATGTTCGACAGGTGAGGACAGCAAGGTTCAAAACCCGTCGAGTTAGTTTTGCAAGAGAAGAGGGTGTTTTATTTTTGCATCGCACCAATCAGAAAGGGATAAGAGGAAGGCTTGAGCCTTCCCCTTCGTGTGGAGGCTCGTAGCCTACATGGTGGGCTAGCACCTCGATAAGGCACTCGGTTGGGAATGGTCTCGCATTCGATTGTTGGCAATTTTGGGTACCTTGGGTACATTGCCTTTGCTCAAGTGTTTGATGTTGTCATTGATGTCAAGAAGCGAAAGGGTTTTTGTGAAAACCAAGGTAGTCAAAATAAAAGGTTTTATTTAAAACCATGGACAACAGATTTGAAATGGATTTTTCTTAAAACCCTAGTTGGCTCTTCGTTTCGTTGAAAAAGGTGCCCCAATGATGAAGATATTTAATTTTAAATATTTAGTTTAAATTTTATTTAAAATTTAAATTAATATTTTAAAATTAAATTAAAGTTTTTTCCCGTCGTGTTTGGAATTGTCGACATGTTTAGTAATGCATCGTAGTGCTTATAAAAGGGAGCAATGGAACTCTTTAATGTGATAGTGAACAATTCGATATTGATCGGCGAGCATTTCTCGATTTCGTTTTCAAAGCTTCGATGCCAGTGAGAGGAGTTTATGCTTTTTAGGAAATCGATCGAACGAGGCGTCACAGGTGATATTTCAAAGAAGGAAACAGTTCGTGTTGTGCACAGCGGACGCCTGTGGTCACAGGTGTGGTGGTGAAGTAATAAATGGTGAGCTTCCGATCGACGCATTTCATCGAAGATACAAAACTTTATTAAAAAGATATCTGCGTGCTTAAAAATCCTTGTATACTCGATTATTTACCGAAGACAGAAGATAACCAAATGACGCGGAAAAATTGAGGATATCAACTACCTCGTTCACGAGATTGGAGCGAATGAAAATTAATGACGTGACAATATTTTCTTGAAACCTTTGGTGAAAGAACCCTCCGAAAATAATGTCGAATAGCATGGAGGGAGTCATGGTATATTGCAAATAGCGATAAGCAGGGTCTCAAAATTGATCAAGTCACTGGAGAGAAATCACCGTCGAGAAACATTGAGAGCGAATCATAGGCAGAGCTGAGTTTGAGCGGCAGCAAATGACGACTGCATGTTCGAAGTAGGTCTGAGCGCATTTTTTGAGGGTTTGGATTCAGCGCCAATGTGAGAAGGCGACTAGCCTACGTGGCACTCGTTTGTTTGTTGAGAGCGTGTGACCATTGAAGCAATGCGGGTCATCCACAACGCATAAGCCAGAATCAATATTAAAGTAAGCCTTTTATATGGTGTATTCGGGGAGCTATAAGGCTTGCATTATTATAGGAGTTATAAGGTCTCAGGAGGTCTTATGTTAGTGTGAAGAGATATAGGAGCTTGCGTGTGATTGAGACACGTGGTTGAGGTTAAATCTTCCTCAAACAAGAGGTAAGGGCACATTATCCTTAAGAGTAATGTTGATTATCTACTAACCCTTGTGAAGATTGGCAAAAGAATGTTGTGATGGTGGCAGATTTCCAAAGGAGTTCCTTCACTTCAATAAGGTATGGGCACATTCTTCTTATGAGTATGAGTGGTGTATGTTATTCCTGAAATAAGATTGGAGTGAAAAGGTTTTCAACAAGGTTTCCTTTGGTTGAGTGTAAATCCTATTTTCTGGTTTGTTGAAGACTACTTATGCATTGTTATCATTGATAAGAGTTTTGATGAATGCATAATTCTGGTTTGGGGTAGTGGAAGCTTTGTGCACTAGAGTTCATGTTTGTAAGTCTTGTTACTTGCATTGAGATGGTGAAACCTTTAGTTGGCTATTTTGATATTGATGGATGAGTTGCTTCCATAGAGTTTGTTTGATCAAGTTATTGCTTCTACTTGATTCATGATATTGGGCTTACTCCATTGAGTTGATTTGAACAAGTTATTCATTGCATTTGGTGATATTGTGTTGGTGGCTTTTTTGTTCAAATATCCTTGGAGGGAAAAGAATTTCTACTTGTTTCCTTTTCTAGTGATGATTGGTTGAATGCTTCAAGGTTGATGTTGAGTTGAATATTGTTGGTTAAACCTTGTCTATGAGCATTGTTGTTGAAAGCCCAAATTGGTTGAGAAAAGATATTGGTTTTGGAAAGAACATGAGTATCATTGTTATATGAGATATTGCATGGTTGGCAATTGTTGGGTTGTGTTTCATGTTCTTGAGAAAAACATACTACATCTATCTTATTCTTTTGAGATTTAAAATTGAGTTGAGAGTGAGATTGGGAGTTAAGTATATAACATATTGAGTCTCTAACAATTCTCTTTATGCTTCTATGAGGTTGATGAATCATATTGAGTCTCTAACAATTCTCTCTATGCTTCTATGAGGTGGATGAATCACATTGGGTCTCTAACCATTCTCTTTGTGGGTTCATGTCAAGCAAGTGTTTCTTGTTAATCTTGTGAGCAGGTTTTGGACAGGTTCCATTGGGGACTTGTGAGTAGATTTGTACAGGTCCTATCAGAGGACTTGTGAATCTGAGTTTGATAGTTCTATCAGAGAACTTGAGGATAGAGGTCTCCAGCCAGAGCAGGGAAGACAGGTGTCTTCTATGGATAGAGTTTCATTTGCTAAGGGCAGCGGAGGCAGAGGTCATCTTGAGGATCACCAGCCAGAGCAGAGCTAGGAGATTGGTGTCTCCTATGGGTTGGTGCCCACGAACTTGAACTAGGGGATTGGTGTCTCCTGTGGGTCGGTGCCCACGAACTTGAGATTAGGGGATTGGTGTCTCCTTTGGGTTGGTGCCCATAAAAATTGTAATTGGGAATGTTTCCCAAAGAACTTTGAGATATCTTTTAGAGAAAAATTTTGTAGACGTAGCCCAGGCTTTCTGGGTGAACCACGTTAAAATTGGTGTCTCTTTGTGGATGATCTTGTGCATTGTTTTGATATTGCTTTGGATATATTACTTTTCTATTTTGAAGTATAAAGGAAAAGTAAAAAGAGGTCTTATACTGTTCACCCCCCCTCTCAGTATAAGCTTGTGTTCAACATCGAAACCCGTCGAGGCCTTTTGCTTGAGATAAAAAGTATGTGCTATTGTATTGCCAAGGTTACATGAGGTATTTCAGATTTTCTAAGGTTGAATGAAAATTAAATGTTTTTTAGGGTTATAAAGTTTATTTTTAAATTTTATTATTAAGTATTTGAGGTAGAAAAAAGGATAGGCAGAATTATTTTTTAGGGCTTGATTTTTGGAGGTTGTTAATTAAAGATTGGAGATTATAAGGAGTAATTGAGTAATTAATTTTTATGTATGCTTTGATGATTGCTAATTTCAAAGAAATAATAATAAGGTGTATTTGAGTTTGATTATTTTTTTAATTGAAAAATATTTCTGAGAGAGTGTTAGTGTGATAGTTTGTCATCTAACCATTGAAATTGGCAAAGAAGAAAATTGTGTTTAAAACACATTTTGAGGTCATTTTCTTCATCAAACAAAATGTATGGGCACATATTCCTTGAGAGTGATTGTTGGATGTTGTGAATGCTAAGTTGGAGTGAAAAGGGTTGTTTGATAAGCATTGTTGAGTTTGTTTTTTTGGAATGAAAGTTGATTCTAGAAACCTTGTTTGATAAGCATTGTTAGAAATATTGAGTAAATATTTCATATGCTTGAACTAGGGTTTATGCAAAGAACATAAGTATCATTGTTATGTGAAGTTGTAAACTATCTCAAACTAGGGTTTGTGAAAGAACATGAGTATCATTGTTATGCGAGATTTTTTGATAAGCATTGATTAGAAAGAATTGAATGAGTGTTCATATGCTTAGACTAGGGTTTGTGACCAAGGATTGTTTCATTGAGTGATTGGTTGAGTAGAATTGGTTGAACCTAGTCAAGTGGAAGTGTTGAAATGATAGTTCTAGTTATATGAAATAAATTGTTCCATATTTTGAATTGATTTGAGAAAGAGGTTGAGTGTTTATGAGTGTGAAACATATTGAGTCTCTAACAATTCTCTATATGTTTATGTGATAAAAAGAGAGATTGAAAGTGATTGAGCATTGTGATGAGTGTGAAGCATATTGAGTCTCTAACAATTATTTATATGTTTCTATGAGATTGGACAAGTTCTATTGAGGACTTATTGAGCATATTTGAGGCAAGTCTTTGAGAGGACTTGTGGATAGATTGGTGTAAGCTTTTATGGAAGCTTACAATACAAATTTGAAGATAGAAACTGAGAGCAGATTGAACAAGTTCTAGATAGGACTTGTTGAGCAGATTTGAGGTAAGTCTTTGAGAGGACTTGTGAATAGATTAGTGTAAGCTTTTATGGAAGCTTACAATGCAGAGTTGAGATAAGTCTTGAAAAGACTTGTGAGCAGAGTTGATTGATTGATTTGTTCAAACCTTGAGTTAAGGTTTGGGGAAGATCTAGCAAATTTTATTTGTAATTAATTCGAGCTTTGTGTTAAGGATTAAGGACAGAGATTGAGGATAGGTTTGTGCTAGACTAAAGAACTGTGTTTAGTGTATATTTGAGGATAGAGTTTGGTGCAAATTTGAGGACAGGTTTGTGTCAGACTAGAGACAGATATTGAGCAGATTTGTGCTAGACCGAAGGATTGTGTTTAGTATAAATTTGAGACAGAGCTGAGATCAAGATTTGGAGGTGATAAAGTATAGAGGATGACAATCTCTAGTGGATAGAGATCCATTATACAGGGTAGTGAGGACAAGTATTCTGAGTGAGGACAGGAGTCTTCAGTGGATAGAGATCCATAAGCCAGTGCAGTGGAGGCAGCACTTCTTCTAGAAGATCACCAGCCAGAGTAGAGGAGAAATGAGTTCTCCTATGGATAGAGATCCATGAACTTGATTAGAGGATTGGTATCTCCTTTGGATAGAGGTCCATAAACATTGTAATAGGGAAAGGTTTTCCAAGAGATTTATTGAGAAAATTTTAGTGAAATATTTTCTTCATGGAGTAGCCCACATTGGGTGAACCACGTTAAATTGGTGTCTTTATTGTGTGTGGTGATTTTTACATTTTTTTGATTACTACTATTGATATTGCTATTTATACATTGGATAATATTGATTGGGAAAGAAAATTAAAAAGCTTGTGTTCTTCATCAACCATTCTGATGCATCCTTGAGTGGGAGGTTTAACTCAGACTTAGTTCACTTGAGTGCCCTGATCTCTAAGGACCTCATGATTAGGCAACGGGTTTCTGAATATTCCCATGTCTCTATTGTCGGGTACTAATGGATTATCAACTTTTAGCTCACCCTTCTCAATCAAATTTTGCACAAAATTCTTGAATCCAATACATATTTCGATGTCATGCCCTTGTATTCTATGATATGGGTAGTATTGATCTTCCCTATATCCCTTGGTCTTGGGATGGTTAGGATCAAGAAGTTGCATCTCAGGTAGCTAGAGTCGGTGTGCCTCGCTTATTTGGTTAAATATCGATTGCATAAAATTCAATAAAGGTGTGAAATAGCGAGGCGACTTACGTTCTTTGTTTTGACCTTGGTTTTTATTTTGGTTGTAATTGGATGGTGGGGGGTGAGCTTGATAGTTCTATGGTTGTTGGCTATTGCATCCCTTTTATGTGCTTAACACAACCTGGTTGACTTGAGCAGGCTTGGCCTACTTTTGTTTTTTTTTTTTTTGCGATTGGCATTGTTCCACTCCTTTTTGTTTCAGAGCTTAAGGTATATTTCGTCAACCTTGATGTCTTCAATTAGCTTGGCTTGAGCCAAGGCTTACTTGAATATTTCATACTATTGTAGTTGTAGTAGCAACGATATGTACTTTGTACAACTCTTGATAAACATTCGGGTGAGCTCTGTAGTGGGAACGACAAATGGTAATTTCATCATGATCTTCCTCCATATGTTCCCATAGTCCATAACTGGATCATCATCGTATTACTTCAGGTTTACTAGATCGAACAAGTTTACCTTCTTCTTGATTCCAAACCAATAACATTCAAGAAATACATTCATCAGTTGCTCAAAGCTGATGATATTGTTCTTGGGTAATTGGTTGAACCATTCAGTTATTGCACCCATTAACATCATGATGAACATTCTCAGCATTAGGGTGTCATTATATTCAAGTTGGAAGTACATGTTCATAAAATTTGTGACATTTTCTTGCATGTCTTCCTCTCCTTTGAAATTTTCTAGCCTAGGCATATCAAAGTGCCTAGGATACGTAGGTCTCAGTACTAAAGGGCACAACGGTTGGTTGTGTTTTTTACTCAGGGTTGGTTTCTACCCAATTGCATCCTATTTCTAAAGAGTTTTGACTCTCTCAACGAGTATTTTGTATGTCTTTGAAGAAATGATCTCTTGTTCTTGAAGGCTTACTCGTGGTGGTCGAGGAGGTAATCATGTGTTTGCCTAATTTGGGCATTTGTATTCATCCCCCATGACCATGGGTGGAGTTTCAGGATATAACTGCTCCTGATCTTCCATCTCCATCTATTTTTCATTAATTTGTGTTTATTCTAGATCCATACATTGTTGATACTCTAAGGTATGGTGAGTGTGCTCATCTCTTTGTCTAATGCATCTCTCATGCTAAGAATCGACATGCCTTTCATATTGGTATTACTCACCATCTATGTGTAAGTCATCCCAATCCAACCTATTGACTTGCTCTTTGCACTCAATATGTTCCTCCCTCAATAATTTCTCATGTAGGCATAAACACATTTTTCTTTGTGCTTCTTGCTCAAGGGTTTCTAAGCATTCTTTCTCTATGCACAGTGCTTCCGCTTACCTATTTATTTGTTAGACTTGTCTACCATTGAAGGTTCATGACCCTGCAACTCTGTACGATTCATCTTAATGGATAAGCCTCTTTGATATGTTTTGTCTATGCTCTTGCCCTTGTCTATTAGGTTGACCTACTCTATGTAGAGTGACCTTGTTTTGTGTCCCCATGGTCGGAGGTAGTGCACATGTTTCAAGGACGCTTTGGACCTTCCCCTAGCTCATTGGTGTATCTTGCAGTTATGCTATGCAAACTTCATAAAATAGAATATGTGGTAGAAATGCTTCTTTGAGCTAGTCTCAAGAGAACTTGATCCAACTCATCAAGTTGTCTGGTCTTCCATGATTGGTCCCATGGAGTCCCATTATCCCCAATGAGCTCATGATCTAGGGGTATCCTCCCATACTTAGGGAGGCTAGGAGGTGCTCTGGGTCTACAATTGGGCACAACCCTTATGTTCTGCCACTTAATGGGTTGATATGACCTAAGTGTATCCTATGAAGATTGGGGCTTTGTAGCCCCTCCATTTTTATGTGAGGACTAGGGCCTTGAAGCCTCCTCACACCTATTTGAATATTGAGGTCTAGACACCCCTTCATGTTTATGTGATGATGGAGGACTTGATGCCTTCGCATATCTGTGTGATGAGGGAGGCCTTGAGGCCTCTACATGTCTATGTGATGAGGGAGGCCTTGAAGCCTCCTCATGTCTATGTGATGAGGGAGGCCTTGAGGCCTCCTCATGTCTATGTGATGAGGGAGGCCTTGAGGCCTCCTCATGTTTGTGTGATTAGGGATACCTTGAGGTCTCCTCATGTCTATGTTATGAGGGAGGCCTTGAGGCCTCCTCATGTATGTGTGATGATTAGGGCCTTGATGCCCCCTCATGCCTACCGTGAGAGGAACCAGGATATGGGTCTCTCACTAGGGTTTCTCAAGGAGTACTCCCAAGGGTTGAGTTGTCACCCCTAAGACTTGTTGAACTTTATCCAATGACACTGTGGGTGGGTGGCTCAACGTCATTATGACTGTGACTATGGTTCTGCAGAGCGTCAGTTTCCACCTTGGTGTTGGACCGAGGGTGGTTGCTCCGTGTGTAGACCATGACACTTGTGAATTATCTTCTTAAGTAAATTTCAAAGCACACAAGCAAAGCAAACAAGTGTTTATCTCATTTAAGGACTATGTGTGTTACCTAACTTATTTTGTGTGTTTTGATGCATTGTTTATAAATAAGACCTTGTGTCACATGTTTTTCTCTTGTTGGATGGTATTCTTGTGTTTAAGTGGATTTCACCTGTATACTCATAGCTCGAAAACCTAGTGATGAAGTCCAGGTCACGTAATCCAACCTATAATGTGTGGTAATGAAGTCCACACATGATCAGGGAGCATAGGTCCTCCCAATCCTCATCCAGTTCACCCACAGTCAATGATATACCTCTTCGAAGAGAGATACATGCTATTTCCCATGGGTTATTACGGATCTTGGAGCCGGTATTGACCAGTAGTAATAGGTACGAAATATTTGAGACAGTGGGTGGAGATGAAAGCCACCTCACTGAACTCTACTAGTGGTTGGTCATGACTTCCAACTCACTAGCGTTTAAGTGATTCGTGGTGTGTGTATGTTCTTTTTAGAATAAAGGAAAATGATGCATCAATGAGCACTCATGATATTTCCCTATATGCCTAAAAGGAACATTTTTATTCAAAAAAATGCATATCTAAATATTTTAATGCTTTTAGAGAATGTAGTTTACTACTTCATGAATTAATGGCCACTGGCTGGGTTGCATGCAACAAACTTAACAAAAAGAAACCCAGACTGCTAGAGACTAGGGTTGACCTTAAAAATAGAGGTCTGCTATTCCTAGCAACAACTAGAAGAAAACTAAGAAAACTAAAAAGCTTCAATGCATTTTTCTTTTAGTATTTTTCTATGTTTTCTTAATTAAATGAAAATTTCCCTACTGTATTCTGATAGAAAAACATAGACATAGATACTAAAAATAATAGAGAGTTGTCCCAACATAAAATCCTCATCTTATGAAGCACAGGATGACCTATGTTGCACTTTTTTTGCTAGCCACTGTCGACCAGAGCTCTATTGACCATTGTCTTCAAAAGTGGTCAAACTTTTTTGGTCGTTGTCAACTAGAGTGGCTAAACCTGCACATAGAAAATACATGAAAACATCAGCAAAATAGCCAAAAATAGAAAACTAGGTGGGCATCCCATCGTGATCGCCATCCGTATGACCCCGGGAAGCTGTGCACCCTTAGTCTACTTGCAATATTATATCAAAATAAAATAAAATACCATAAAAGCATAAATAACATAGAAGTGACAAATGTAAGAAACATCTTTTATTTATTCATGTGGATTCCAGTTACATATTGGTCCCTCTTATGGATATCCCTAGTTTTATACAATGAAATACAAGTAGAAGTAATGATACACCTAACTAGTGCATCAATTAACATCAAGCATTAAAGCAATAAAGAATGGACAACAATGAATTTAACAAGAAAGTAAGGTTTCTTTTATTAAAACTTTGCCAAATCCTGATTACAAATACGTCCCTCTTAGGGATACCCAAATCCTTGATACAATTGATACAATATTTTGAGGCCCCTAAATGGGGATTGGTGTAATCCGTAGACTCTCTAGAATGGACACGAACTGCTCAAGGCCAAAGATAGCCTTCTTCTCATGTGATTGGAGGAATATGTTGCCAAGAATACCTTGAAATGCTCAGATCCTATAAACCTACATTCAAGAAACAACATAAAAGGGGTTAATAGCAAAGGAGGCCTCTCTTGATGAGGCACTTGATGGGAAATTGCATAAATGATGAAAAATATAGCAAGAAAGCATGTAAACTAGTAAAGATATGCATGAAATCTCTAGATTATTGTAAATCTTATAAAGAAAGTAGGAAATCTAGCAATTAGGCAACCTAATTAACCATTAAAACTTGAAATGCATCAAATTCAATGAAACTAGTCTAGATTGACAAATGCAAGGAAAATGGAAGCAAATCTACCTCTAATTCCTAAATTTAACCATACAAATGCATGAAGGAAAGCTAATCTAAGTCAGATCTACCTAAATACATACTTGAAAGAGGAAATCTATGGCTAAAACAAAGGAAATCAGAGATCAAACCCTCACCATGGGTCTGAGGTGCAGCTAGCACTGTTAGCCATGGTTGACAGCCATGGTTGAGGAGAAAGTATTCTTGCTCTTGTAATCAGGGCTTGGATCTTCAATTTCCTCTATGGAATTGATGATCAAGGGTCGCCTTTGTGTTCTTGCATGGATTTGTGATGTGAATTCTCTGAATTGGTTGTGGAAGAGGCTCAATTGGGATGATTGATCTCCTTAGACTCTTGAATCCTCCATAGCTTTGAATGCAATCATGATTTCCAAATTGGTAGCAAGTAAGCACTCCTCAAGGGTTTGCAAATGACTCCACAATTTGGTAGAGCTTCATTGCATTCAATTCAAAACTCTTCTAGACTTTTCCCCAATTTGAAGGGGGGTCTTATAGCCTTCTCAAGTCCTTGGTCTAGCTTCATGGAGAAGCCAAGATCAAGAACCAAGAGGTTGGAATAGTTGGGAGGAAGGTTCTGGATGCTTCCTCACCTAAAACCACTTGAAAATCCATTGCCATGGCCATTATAACTGCATTTGGCTTGGCTCGAGAATTCAAAATAGTTTTAGGGCTAGCCATGGCTCTAAGGTGCAGCTAGCTCTGTTAGCCATGGGTGTCAGCCATGGCTAAGGCTGAGTAGGCCAACTCTACCCAAATTGAGTGGTTAGAACCACTGCTTTATCTTGGAATGGTCCAAGATCATTCATATGGTCTATTAGGATACCCATATGAGTAGTCCCCTACACATGACATATTTTAGGTGTCTATAGATACCCCTTTTGGGATGCATTGTGAGAACGAACAATGCTGAGAAAAAATAGACCTCCTAAAACCATGTTGTAGGTCGAATGATGATCATTGATCTGATCAACATTAGATGCCCAATCCTGCAAAAGGATGTGCATCTTAGAATCATTGCTTCCAACTGAGGGAAGGCTTAATTTGCAAAGCTTTTGCAAGCTCCATGATGATCGGGTAGTCGATGCTACAATCATTCTGATAGGTGGAGAGCTACTAACTTAACTATCATAGTTGCTTTTTGCCCCAGTAGAGGGTAAGCTTATGATAGTTGTTGGCAATGATTCATAAGATGAATGTAATTTGACAAGATCGAGTGATCTCTTATTGAATTTGATTATGATTATTGATATTATGACTACCCCCTCAAGCGACGAGTCGATGAGGGTAGGAAAATTAATGAAGTGATGAGTCACTTGACCAACATGATTGATTTGAACAATTGAAGACTTTTGCACTTTGATATTACTTGGCAAGGCCTAATTCAGCCATGATTTCAACTGTGAATAGTAATTGTACATCTCTATCCCATGGAGCAGTCCAGTCGTAATGGCCTTCTTAGGGAATCAAGATGATAGCAATTCCAATTATGCTTATGTTGAATCACTATGTTCGATGATCTACTGAAAATGTCATAGAAGAATTGAGATAAATCCTCATTCTCATGGGGCAGTTCGACCATTGTGGCCTTCTTCGAGATTGAAGTTTTAATGCTAGGAATTAATGTTAAAGAGAGAATTGGCTCTCTACCATGGCATGTGACGTCCTTTCAATGCCATTCCACATGCATGTGGAATGATGTACCAGACTGAAGCATCTCAATTCGATCAATGACTAATTTTACCCCAAATGTCCTTATGGTGATTTATTCATCTTGCCAGATTGCATGGATCGCAAGTCGCTACAACCGCCAAGTGTATAGAATAAATGACTGAATACGAGGCACATTTGGATTTTGAATTATATGAATATTTTTGTTATTTTCTAAAATTTTTGAAGGTTCTGCACCATTGAATATTTTTTATTTTGCATTTTGAAGCCCCTCATGGTGAAATTTTGAGGGTATTTATGGTTGGATGCTAGCCATGGTTGTCAACCATAACCAATTTTGGCAAATTCCTTAGTCATGGCTCTGACCCACGGTCGAAAAACCCTAATTCTATACCCATGGTTACCAGCCATGGTTGAGGGCAAAATTGGAAATATAAAATAAAAATCTATCATTTTCAATTCATTATTTTCCAATTCGCTACAGCTACCAAGAGAGCTCTAAGAGGTGAGGTTAAAAACTTGACATGGAACACTACTAAACTTGACACAAACTACCCTGACCTATGGTTGACCGACCAGAAGCTTCCACCAGTGGTGGAGCCGGTGCTACCAAGGTAGCATCCTGAACCTCACTCATTGACTTACCAACTTAAAATGAACAAAATTAATTAATGAGAAAAATGAACTCACTAAACTATTGGTAATGAACCTCACCCTAGTTAGGATTAGACTAGGCTAGCTTAGTTGGGGAGGGTTTTAATTTTGGGTTTTGGGGTTGCATGGGATGGGAAATGACCTCGAAAGAGGTCTTTCCTATAGCCATGGGTGGTAGTCATGGTTCCCAATTGGTAAATTGGGGGCCAATCTCATTGACTTCAAATTCAAATGGTCAAAAAAATGACCATTGTCATCGATCATGGGTCGAAGCCGTGGTTGAGCAACCTTAGAAAATTTTCAATTTTTTTATTTTTTTGTTATTTTATGGATTTAATTGATTTTTTGAATTTTTTGAAGTGATATTTTGATTTTTTTGAATATTTTGAATGTATTTATGATTTTTTTCCTTTTTGAAGGTTTTTATGAATTTTTTTGCATTTTTAAGTGCATTTTTTATGTTTTTGTGATTTTGATTGATTTTATTATCTCCCTTCAGACCTTGACTGCTAGAGCGAGGGAGTCAGATCTCCTTCACGAGCTCCATGATGGACTGAGTGATGTTGATCGAGATTGGTTCAGGGCCATAGGCTTTAACTATGTGCTATGACTACCATCCATCCAGGTTGATCAGGCCTACATGACTACCTTGGCCCACCATTGGGATGCATAGACCAACACCTTTCACCTACCGATAGGTGAGATTACTATGACCTTAGAGGATGTCTACCACATCTTTCATATCCCCATCGATGGTGAGGCCATCACATATTCACCCACCATAATGAAGGATGCAATATTTGAGAGGATATTCTATGCTAGGAGTGATGAGGTATAGTTGGATTCAGAGCATGATGGAGTACACATTGAGTATTGGTACCATGAGCATGTCTTCTCCTAAAGAGCGATCATATTGATGTAGCTGATCATACAGATTGTGCTACCAGACACTTCAAGAGTGAGGTTCCCTTAGAACCTCCTAGCTAGGACATAGGACCTATTAGTGAGCACCACTCAAGAGCCATTAATTCTATCCTAGGGGAGTGCTCTACTTGCATAGCTCTACGATGAGCTATACCAGATCACACAATGGATCCATGGGAGTTAGCTATAATATACTACTCTAGATATGGGCGTGGGAGCACATTACCATTGACCATCCTAGAGGACTACCACTATGGATTAGTGATATTGATGATGCATCTAGTGTTATATAGCATGCTAGCCTAGGGAGGCTGAGAGCTTTAGGAGTAGGTCTCACGTAGGGGACCTCCAACACTACATAGATCAGTTGACTAGACTATGACTAGAGCATGTGCTATGGTGACCCTACATGGATTATCCTACATGGGAGGAGGTAGACCACTATCTGAGGTAGACATGATGTGAGAGATGGCTTCTCGAGTGTAAGCTTGAGATACATGAGTTCTTCCACTTCTCACATATCACTAGGTAGTTTGGGATCTACCAAGACATCCTAGATGAGCTAATTATTTACCATCACCTTAAGGTAGAGAGAGACTTAGCCTAGCCTACTGTGACTCCACTAGGGGATGAGGATGATGCCTTCTAAGATTCAAGGCTTTCAAATGTAGGGACCATAATAGATTATGATTCTTGGTGGACTACCAAGTTATGGTAGGGTGGTAGCCCACTAGGCAGAGCTAGAGATGGAGCATAGAGGTAGTAGTTGAGGATCCTAATGGGCGATGAGTGTTCTAGAGGATAGAGGGTGGATGGGGAGAGGCTCTAGTAGTAGAGGAGGAGCCCTAGGTAGAGGAGGAGGGTGAGGAGGAGCCAGATGATGAGGTATCATAGCTTCAGGTCTAGGTGGCTAGCTTGGAGTCATAACTACAGATTGTGAGGACTCAGATCCTAGAGAGAGACACATCTATGGCTACTCTACAAGCATAGTTGAGAGTAGTACATAGTCATTAGTAGAGGGATAAGTGTAGTGGTGGGGATTCGAGGAGGAGAGGATAGCTCTCTAAGCATAGATTGCCACTATCAGGAAAGAGATAGAGAAGGTCACTAGACAACATGATCTTCTTCAAGCTCAACTAGATGTTGTGACCATAGAGTGAGACTTGCTCTGATCTATGAGGGGAGGTCCCTCGACTTCTTAGGTTGCTCCTACCACTCCAGTTGTACCAAGACTAGTAGGTTTGGATGTGGGTGTAGAGATTCAAATATTGTGTGCCCTCATCTAGGAGGGTAATATGCAACACTCCTCAGATGTGGCCTACATCGCTCTCCTAGAGGGAGAGATCAGACTGCTTGGGGGTGAGGTGCCAGAGAGGACTACTACTATAGGGACACAATGGACCAGGACATGGGAGATAGGGTAGTCATCAGCATGACCTAGTCATAGGACTCACAAGTCAGAGAGGTCCATAGGTACCAGCTCAAGGTAGACTCACAGGGAGGGTGGAGCTGGTGGAGGAGACTCCTAGATAGGGGGTGCAGGCCCTAGTTAGTATAGATATTATCAGATTGTATGTACCATTTTTGAGTGTAAGGTCTGAGGACCTACATAGTTGTAGCCTATGGGTATTTTGGACACATGCCTATGTACTCTATTTTTGACACATATATTTATATGATATGACATTGATTTATGACTCATTATATGTGTACATTTATTTATTGTTTTATGTTTATGAGATGCATATGGATGCAATGATTATATGTTATGTTGATTTGATGCTATATGATGTGATGTATGGATGACATGCACTAGCTAGATGATGGATGTATGACTAGATATTGTGATCTAGATGTGTAGATGGACTACTATGATGTATGCATATGGATGCAATTTTAGATGTTAAATGCATGTTTAATTTGATTTACTTGTATGCATTTAATTTATGATGTTATGATATGATGAATGCAATGTATGTAATGCATTATTTACATGATGTGATCTAATGTAAATGAACTTGTATGCTTTAATCACTTAAAACATAAGGAATGAATGCAATATGAGTTAACAATCTAATGGATGACACCATAGAATGTATAACAATCATGAATGTAATTGATAAATCTTATCATAAGAATTAATCAATTAGACATCCATATGTGAGATGAGATGATATATTGTTTCTCTTCATAAGATTTTGTAAATTAAAAGATATGCACAAAATAGTCAGTGGTCATCTAAATATCATTGTTGATATCCATCCGGTATCTATTCTATGTTATGAACACCCTTTAATAAACAAAATCTCATAAAAATAAATTGATGATTGATGGATTGATTTGATTTGTTGCTATTTGGGAATTTTTGAGGTTTTCCATGAAACTCAAACACCCTAGTTGACTTATCAAAAGTTGTATAATGACTATACTAGACTTCTGAAAGATAAAGTTTTTGCTATGAAAGACCAAGCTATTCATTACCCCTATGTGTGCAAATGAATATATTAGATGAGACATAAGACTACCTCATTGCTAGGTGGGATTCATTCAGCCCATTGTTGTAATGAGGATCACCACATGCTCACCCGATCCTAGGTTTGGACTTAGTTGGACTAGACCACTAGGCAATACAGGGCACCTAAAGCTAGCTCATTTGTGAATTGCTTAGACCTACCCCAATGTCAGGTGGGATTCATTCAGCCCATTGTTGTATTGGGGATCACTCTATGATTTTTGAGTATTGACCATTCCAGGGATTCAAGCTCTTCACCCCCTTATTTTCTTCAATTTATTGGGATACTTGCTCATATATAGTGATAAAAATCATTGTTTATTTTGTATTTTTTTTCTTTTGTTTTGAGCAAGGGATTTGATTTGACTTTGGGATTTTTGCTCCTTTTTGTAAGCAAGGGATTTCTTGGGTAGGGGGGAACTTGTCCTTTTGCCAATGACCACTACTCTAGACCATTGCACCTCACAAATGAGCAAGTAACAAAACCTTTCACTTAAGGTGACTAGGACCACTTTGTAGTGTTCATCTTTCCTTGCCCTAATTAGGATTGTTAATGTGTTTGATTAGTGATGGGATTCTGATATGCTAAGTGCTATCAAAACTAGACCTCATCTACAAAAGCAAAGCAAGCTTTCTACAAAATTTGAGAAGACCACTAGGTATGGTTGAATGACCAGAAAACCCTAGTATATTCTTCATAGCAATAGGAGGGGTTGTGTTGAGAAACACAATTACTCACAAGGGTGATGGATGATGATGATGCATAGATGCATGATTGAAATACAAACGTGGTGTCATTTGTAAGATTGCAAACACAACCTATCCTAATGCAAGTGTGATGGATGGAAATGCCTAATGCAATGCAATTAAATGAATGCAAGTGCAAAATGAAATGCATGATGCAAATGTTTTTGAAGTTTTGAATATTTTGCAATATTTTTAGATTTTATTGCTTTTTGATTTTTATGGATTTTGAAATTTTCCATGTTTTTAAATTTTGAATTATTATGTGTGGAACGCCTTAAGATGAAGGATGTTGAGAGGTTCAAGCTCTTCAACACCTTCAAGCGATGTTAGGTGATACGTTCTAGGTCCAATCTACTCTGAGATGATATATGGACCTAACCAATTAGCCATAAATTTATCTCGCAAGTGCGGTGATAGGTTTGAGTTCTGTTGGTTCTCCTTCAGCACAAGATCACCAACTTTAAAGTCTCTCAGATGGACTTTATTATTATAAGCTCATTTTAAGTACTCTTGATAAACATGGAGATGCTCAAGGGCATTCACGCGATGTTCATCAAGAAGCATCAATTGATCAAGGTGAGCTTACCATGCAGTGTCATCATCGATGAACTCTTTCAATGTGATGCACAGCGTTGGAATCTCCAACTCTAAGGGCATAATGGCCTCAATGCCATATACTAGTGAAAATGGGGTTGCCCTAGTGGGCATTCGTATGCTAGTCCTGTAAGCCCATAATGCAAGGGGTAGCTGGATGTGCCAATATTTATGGTTTTCTTGTACCATATTTTTCAAGATGGCTACCACTATCTTGTTTGAAGCCTCAACTTACCCATTTGCCTACGGATAGTATGGAGTCACAAAACTATGTTGTATATTGTACTTGGATGTTAAAGCCCTTATAATTTTATTCTTAAATGATGTTCCATTATCCAAGATTATTTTGGATGGTATCCCAAAATGACTTATGATATTGTGAAGTATAAACTCCATAATACATGCTCCAATTGTCATTGTTAGAGGGATTGCTTCCACCCACTTTGTAAAATACTTAGTAGCCATTATAATAAATGTATGTCGGCCCGATGATGAGGGAGAGATATTACCGATTAGATCCAAACCCCACTGAGCAAATGGCCAAGCCGCTTGAATGGGCTGTAAGGCCTATGATGGCAAGTGCATAAGATTAGCATGATGCTGACATTTAACGCATTTCTTGACATACATGGTGCAATCCTTCTCCATAGTGGGCCAATAATAACCCATTCAAAGGATGCACTTGATGATGGCCATGCCACTGAAATGACCACCGCATGTACCATCATGAGCCTACAAAATTTCCCAAGCTGACTCTTGGGGCTCAAGACAATGAAGGAGAACTCCATCATAGCTTCGATGGTACAAGATGTCTCCTAGAAAGACATACTTTGTCACTTTCTATCTGAATGTGCATTTCATGGCACGCGAAAATCCTTGAGGGATTAAACCAAGCTTAAGGAAATCATGTAATTGTGACATCCAATCCTGATAAGCTTCTACCTCGACTGACAAGATGACTTGTTCCCCTGGTATTTTGTTGTGCATGAATGCAGACTAGGACACAACCTTGTGGTGAATGGTGGTGCCATTCCCCGTAGGACCCTACGAGATCAAAGACCCCTAGGGTGCCTTCTTGAGAAAGTCTCTGGATTTATAGAACCACTCATGGTTTGGTTCTATATGAATCATGTTGACTGATTCTTTATTATCGAAAGCCTCACATTGCATCGTGGCATGCGATAGCATATTTACATGAATGGTAGTAAAATCGGTAGATGGATTCTGAGGGATTAAAGATCCCAAAGATGCCATAGTGTCTGCGAATCTATTTGATGAACGAGGGATTGCCTCGATGTCGTACCACTCTAGCTGGGCTAGATAAGTGTCAACAAGATCCTTATAAGCTTTCAGGATAGGACACCTACATTGAAAAAGTCCCTTCACTTGATTGACTATGAGAAGGGAATCACCAAAGATGTTTAACCTTTTAATCTTCATGGTGATAGTTATTTGGAGGCCCAATATTAGGGCCTCATATTCAACATTGTTATTGGTACAAGGAAAGTCTAGCTTAAATGACAAGGGCATTGGAGCACCTTGTGGCATGAAGAAGATAATTCCTGCACCACCCCCTTGCTCACACTTCGAACCATCGAAGAACAAAGTCATGTCAACTTTGTTATCTGGTTCTTTGGGTTTGGGAGATTCTGATAATGTGAAGACTGCATCATCAAGAAGCTCTATGACAAGAGGTCTACTATCTTCGAGAGGTGCCTCTACCAGTTGATCAGCTATGACCTATCCCTTGATGGAATTTTGGCTGATGAATTCCAAATCAAATTATGTCAATAGCATGATCCACTTTGTAGTACGTGTATTATGATATGTCTTGCTCATCATATACTACAAAGGATTTTGTTTGGATATCACATACGTCGTATGACTTAGCATGTAATGATGCAACTTCTTTATTGCAAACACCACTACTAAACACAACTTCTCCACGTATGCATACCCTAGCTCATAACTCACCAAGGTGCGACTGATGTAATATATCGCTTGCTCTTTATCTTGCGCATTCTTTTGGGCCAACATGGTTCCCAATGCAAAGTTAGTAGCCGATATATATAGTAGGAAAGGCACATCTGGTCTTGGTGGAGCTAGCACTGGTAGTGTTGCTAGGTATTGCTTAATTTCAGCAAAGGCCGCTTGATAGTCCTCATCCCAATTGAATGGGACCCCCTTGTGTAGCAACTGATTCATGGGTCAGCATTTATCCGATAATTGTGTGATAAATCACTTTATGGATGCTACTTTGCCCTGTAGGCTTCTTAGCTCTTTGATATTTGTGGGAGGATGCATTTCTAGTATGGCCTTGACCTTCGCTGGGTCAACTTTGATCCCTCATTTAGAAATGATGAATCCCAAGAGCTTTCCTAAAGTTACGCCAAATACACACTTCTTGGGATTCAACCTGACATTATGCTCTATCAGGTGATCGAAGACCTTTCTGAGGACCTCTGCATGCTCTGAACGTAGCAATGACTTTGCCAATAAGTCATCGATATAATATTCTAATATTTTGTGCATGTAGTCATGAAAAATGTATGTCATGGCTCGTTGATATGTGGCACCAACATTTTTAA
The DNA here is from genome assembly GCA_028583015.1 of Wollemia nobilis. Taxonomy (NCBI): domain Eukaryota; kingdom Viridiplantae; phylum Streptophyta; class Pinopsida; order Araucariales; family Araucariaceae; genus Wollemia; species Wollemia nobilis. The sequence continues at coordinate 134,275 of JAQPPZ010011364.1, forward strand.
GGCTGAATGGCATAACTTTATAACAGAATGTTCCCCATGGCGTTGTGAATGTGGTTTTGTGCTGGTCTTTGACTTTAATCTGAATTTGATTGTAACCAAAAAAACCATCCATAAGGGAGAGCATCTCATGACCTGTAGTTGCATCTACAAGAGCATCTATGTTGGGCAACGAGAATGAATCCTTTGGTGTTGCCTTGTTGAGGTCTCTAAAATCCATACAGATACAGATCCTTCCATCAGGTTTTCCTATAGGTACCATGTTTGATACCCATTTTGGATAGTCAATGGAGATAATAAACTCTACATCCAACAACTTCTGCAACTCATATTTAACCATTAAAGCGATTGTTGGATGCATCTTCTTGAGCTTCTGATTGATAGGTGTACTGCTCCAATTTTTTTGCATCCTTACCTTCAGGCTATAGGATCCATGCCCTGAAGGGGGATGTAAGAAGGATGGGACAATGCCTCAGACTAAGAGGCCCTTGACGGTTACGCCTCTCGGGGGAGGGGTATAAGGGTGAAGTTTTGACGGATAGTGGGTTCACCAGGAAACTTTGAGTGGCAGTTTCCACGCCTAGGTTGAGAATGGTTTTGGTGTGTTCATTTTATACTCAATCATTCATAATCATAGGTTAGACAGAATGAATCTAAGATATTCTATATGAAAATACTGATTTATATAAATACAGAAAGAAAGAATGAATTCTAAATGTACATTTTATACGAAATGAGAAAGAATGCACCTAATTCCATATTTTTGATGAAGATTTTGAAGCTTGTAGGAGTCCAGATCGTCACGAATATGAAAAGATCGTCTGCAATTGTACAGAATCATCTCAGATCACAAGCGATCATCTGAGATCAAACAAGATCATCGTCAATCTGATGAATTCATCAGAAGAATTTGTCAGAAACCTACAATCACAGAAACAAACACCAAAAAATGAAAGTGTTACTGCTAGAATAATGCAAAATGATAGAAATGATAGTATAAATGCCTAACTAATAAATCTAGATAGCAAATTAAAGGAAATGCATTGTTTTAATAACTTATTTTAACTTTATCATGCATTTACGCTGAATGAGGTGAACTCCAAGATGCAGAATGAAAATAAATCAAACTATTGCATAGTAAAATAAATGAGACAAATGAGGAATGCAAACTTAGGGCTCTGGTTGCCCCCAATCTGAAATGTAGTCGATATCGCCTCCAATCGTACGATATCGTCGTCGATCTACGACAGGATCATCTAAAATCGTCTAGAATCGCCTGCGACGATCCGAGATTTCTCCAACTGAATCATAGTAAAAACCTACAATGAAAACTTAAAACTACAAGTGCAAACAATGGTGGATAGGACGTCTTGACATAGAAAAACTAAATGGCAAGGAAAATCAATCAAGGAATCATGGGATCAGCCAACCAGGGGGATAAACTAAGAAAATCCTAGTTTATATAGGATTAGGGGGAGGTTAGGAGGTTGGGGATCATCCCAATCTGGGAGATCCTCAGTGGAGGAATCTCCAACTACGCAGACACGTTTCTGCCCAAGTTAGAGAGGCTATTAAAACAGAATCTAATTATGAAAATTCAGTTTTGGGATGAAATCGTCTGGATGTTCTATTCCAGACAAATTTGTCCGATCTGGGACGATTTCGTCTGATCGACGACAATATCATTCAACGGTAAAAACAACTCCTAAAAATGGCACAAAAAATGAGGTGAGTAGTTGAACTAACCCAAATAATACCAAACAAACAGCCCCTGTTTATGAGGTTGAGTCTGAAGATTTTGCTGCAGTTCATGTACTTGACTGTAGTAACATCCAGCTGCATTCAGGGAAGGTTTTACCTAAACCTGTTCCACCCACCATTGAAGAAATAAGTGAGAAACAAGAACCTCCAAATCGGGAGACGAGTGCAACAAAAAAAAAAATATGAAGTAACAAAAAAAATGCAGGAATCTTCTCCAGTAGCATTACCATACCCTGAAAGGTTTGATCATATTGATACTACCCCTGAATCAGAATTAGTAACAGAACTTAAAAAGATGTCAATTTCTCTCCCTTTGTTGCAGGAAATAAGGGATGTGCCTTCACTCAAAAAAACTATTCAGGAGTTATGTATCAAGAAACCTGGTAAAAAGAAGGCCTTTCCTAAAACTATTCAGGTAGAAGGAAAATTAGCTGATTTATTGTCCGAGAAACTAGTTCCTCCTAAATATAGTGACCCCGGTAGTCCAATAGTTACAATTACTATTGGATTAATGCAAATTCCTGATGTGCTAATTGATCTTGGAGCTACAATTAATATTATGACTAAGGACACAATGCAAAAATTGTAGCTCAAGAATCTCAATCCTACCACCACAGTTTTGGAAATGGTAGATAGGTCCGTTGCTAAACCTAAAGGTATCCTAGAAGATGTAGCCATTGAAGTCTCTTCTTGGGAATATCCTGTAGACTTCTTAGTGTTGCAGCCTAGAAAATTAGTCAATGGATACCCTATCATTCTAGGACGACCTTGGTTGGCTACTGCAGCTGCTTTTATAGGCTGCAGGTTAGGAGAAATGACCATTTCTAATGGTGTTGACCTAAAGAAAATTTATTTGTATCCACCAGCTCAACCTTCAACTAAATTTTCTAGACAAATTTGGTATCCTGAATATGATGAAGAATAGGAAACCATTGCTACTTTGGCTACAATTGTAGTAAAAGAACATATTGAGGAAATCACTACACGAGAAAGAGAAATATTCGAGAATGAAACTGTCCTAATTGAAACATTACAATCAGAAGGACTAAGTGATGATCAAACTCTTGTTCATCGGTTGTTGTGGCAAGAAGAGGAACAAAATTCAGAACTTCTGTCATCTATGCCTAATCGGGAAAGATCATTCATTCTACCACATGGATGGCATCATCATCTCCTTAACACCTTCAAATGTCCTCTGATTCCACCAGGTATCATTTTTGAGACAGATTCTAGAGTATTTCATACTCTACAACCACATCATTGTCCATTAAATGCATTAATCAGTAACTATGAAGCAGCTAGTTCTATCTATCCGGGGATCAAACAAATTGAAATCCAGCCAGGTAAATTTTTGAACATTAATAGGCGGCTAGTGAGGACCAGGAAACCAAATTATTTGTTGTCTTACAAAGACATGTTCAAGCTTTTGCATGGAATTATAAAGACATGACTGGCATTCATCCTGAGGTATGTACACATAGGATATACATAGAAAACGTAAAACCAGTAAGGCAACCTCAGAGATGCTTGAATCCTGCTCTAAAGGAAATTGTGAAAGAGGAAATTGAAAAACTCTTAGATGTTGGATTCATTTATCCAATTTTAGACAGTAAATGGGTTTCACCACTGGTCATTGTTCCAAAGAAAAATGGTAAAATGAGAGTATGTGTGGATTATAGGGAGTTAAATAAGGCCACACATAAGGATCATTTCCCATTACCATTCATAGACCAAGTATTGGATACCCTTGCTGGAAAGAAATTTTTTTGTTTTCTTGATGGTTTCAATGGGTATAACTAGATACAAGTTGCCCCAGAAGACCAAGAAAAGACTACCTTTACATGTCCTTGGGGAACCTTTGCTTACAGGGTTTTACCCTTTGGTTTATGTAATGCTCCAGCAACATTTCAGAGAGTTGTTTTAGCAATTTTTTTTATTTAACCAATGAAAGTGTTGAAATTTATATGGATGATTTCACGGTGTTTGGAAATAGTTTTGAATATGCATTAGAACAACTTGAAAAAGTGTTGATTCACTGTGAAACATACCACCTCTCTCTGAATCCTGAGAAATGCTTCTTAATGATGGAGGAAGGAATTGTCCTTGGACATCATATCTCTTCTTATGGAATCAAGGTTGATCCTAAGAAGGTTGAAGTCATCAAAAACCTCCCTCCTCCACAAACTCAAAGCGATGTACGCAGTTTCTTAGGGCACATTGGTTTTTATCGTAGATTCATTGCTAACTTCGAGTACTATAGCAAATCCTATGTTTGCTCTACTCATGAAGGATTCTGAATTTGTTTGGTCTTCGAATGTCAAACTTCTTTTGAAGACTTAAAGGAAAAGTTAACCACTCCACCTGTATTAAGAGGTCCTAATTGGGAGTTACCTTTTCATATTCAAACTGATGCTTCCAATACTGCTATTGGAGTTGTGTTAGGACAGATTGAAAATGGGGAACATTATGCTATTTATTATATCAGTAAAAACTTGATAGGAGCTGAGAAAAACTACACTACCACTGAAAAAGAATTCTTGGTTGTAATCTATGCTATTAACAAATTTCGACACTATATCACAGGGTACCAAGTATTCATCCATACGAGATCATACTGCAATCAAATATTTGATGAATAAACCATTGGTTAGTGCAAGAATTATTCGTTGGTTGATTCTATTGCAGGAATTTGATGTTACCATAGTAAACAAGCCTGGGAAATCTAATGTAGTTGCAGATTTCTTGTCAAGAATACCAAATGCAGATACGGGGGAAGTTGTGGAAGATACCTTTCCAGATGAAAAGTTGTTTGCTTGTCTCTGTACAATCTCCATGGTTTGCAGACATAGCTAATTACTTAGCTATAGGGAAGATTCCTCTTCACTTTACCCCCAAACAAAAGAAACAGTTAATCAAGCAAAGTTCTTCTTTTCAATGGATAGAGGGCTTATTGTTTAAGTGCAATCCTGATCATGTTTTACGTGGGTGTATCCGCCGGGATGAAGTATATGATATCCTACGGGCATGCCATGATGAACCATCGGGAGGGCATTATTCAATCAAAAGCACTATTCGCAAAATCTTGGGAACCGGATACTATTGGCCATCTTTGCATAAAGATGTAAAGAGGTACATTAGACATTGTGATGTCTGCCGGAGAATGGGAAAACCTACCTTTACTAATGAAATGCCATTACAACCTCAAATAGGAACAGAACCATTTGAAATATGGGGTTTAGATTTTGTAGGACCCATTAATCCCCCTTCCCAAGGCAAAGTGCATATCTTGGTATGTACTGATTATGTTACCAAATGGGTAGAAGCTCGTGCCTTTAAGCATGCTAGAGAAGAAAAAGTTGCTGATTTTTTGTATTCACAGATTTTTCTGCGTTTTGGAGCCCCACAATCTATCACCACAGATCACGGACCCCAATTTACTTCCAAAGTTATTGAAGCCTTCACTCACCTCTATCAAGTCAAACACAGAAAATCCTCACCTTATCATCCACAAGCCAATGGCCAAGTTGAAGTGACCAATAGGGAATTAGAACGAATTCTGACCAAAACCGTAGCAGTCCATAAAAGAAATTGGCTGGACAAATTACCAGAAGCTATTTGGGCTTATAATACCACTTGGAAATCTACCACTGGATTTACGCCCTATGAATTGGTCTATGGAAAAAAACCACTTTTGCCTATTGAGTTTGAATTACTAACTCTTCGAACTACTTTGGAAGTAGGTATTGATCTATCACAGGCACAAGAAGAGCGTATTCTGCAACTTGATGCATTGGATGAACTACGCATGGATGCACTACATCAAACGGAGATAATCCAAGCACAGCGGAAGATGTGGCATGATAGTCACATAAAGTAGCAAAAATTTCAGCAAGGTTACTGGGCCTTGTTGTTTGATTCACAATACAAGGATTTCCCTGGAAAGTTGCAGACCGGATGGCTTGGACCTTACCAAATTGAGGAAGTGTTTGACAATGGAGTTGTTCGTCTTACACCTATTGATGACTCACAACGCAAGTTGGTGGTGAATGGACATCGTCTTCGTATGTACCACAAACCATACAACAAGGCAGAATTTCTCAAACAAGTGGAAAGTTTGGATGTACACATTTGGGAAGAAAACACTTCTTCCATCCCAAATTCAGTAGATTGACACAAGATTTTGATTTAAAAAAAAATAAAAAAAACAAAAACAAATAAGAAATTCAGGAAGTGAAAACCTCTTTGAGGCACTCCTGAGTTGGGTTTACATGAAAACCGGTTTTTCGGCATGTTTACCTAGTTGGTTTCACTATCATTGTTCGGTCTTGTCTCATGACCGTGGTTTCGTCTATTTTCAGATTGCACCTACCTTAGTTTAAAGATTGATTAGCTGGAAATCTCAGCAGGAGCACCTCGAAATGTAGATAAAATGGTTATAACAGGTATGTGTCTTTTTCATTCTCTGAATAATGTAAATCATTAGTATATAGTGTATATATCCTTGATTAGTATAAAAGCATGTAAAAAGGGGGAATCAAACATGGAAAGTCCTTGTCAGTAATGCCTCTGCCTAATTCTACTCTAGAATGAAAAAAAAATAGAAGTGCTCTGGAATAGGGAAGCGTAGGAATAACTTGTTATATTCCAAAGCGCAGGAATAATCCATAAAGCGCAGGAATAAATTGTTTATATCCCAGAGCGCAGGAATGATTTAACAAGCGTAGGAATAAACTATTTATATCCCAGAGCGTAGGAATGATTGATTAAGCGCAGGAATAAATCACTAAGCGTAGGAATGAAATTATGTGTAAAAACTATTTATGACACATGGCCTGCGGTGAGTTAATTGGTTTAGAAGGAAAAAGACAGGTCATCGACTCACGGTTGCATGTGACAGCTGGCGTCCATAACAAAAATGAGCGAAGTTACGGGTGGTAACTTCACATGCGCTGCCACGTCATTATGCTGCAAGTTTCGAAGCAGTTCCTGCACTGCTATTATTCCTACTACGGTGATTGAAACCCTAAACCAGATGCACGCTCGTACTGTCCGCCAATTTACAAAAACTATAGAATAGAAGGCAGGAAATTACGCCATGGGGGGAAAGAAAATCAGAGCCAAACCTGAAAATATTAGCTACCTGGAAAGTGACCCTGCATCCCTGCAAATATTCGTTGATGGAGGATTTTTGTCGTTCCTATGAAAATTTGATGGCTATTCCGAGGGCTTGGCGGCAGAATTCGCACGCACCTTCCGCAACAATCGAGTGCACATTAACGGGATGACTATCCAGGTAACTCCCGAAATACTCAGCCAAGTCACTGAATTACCTCTTCAAGGCTTGCAGATTGTAAAAACTGGGCGAAATATTTTAAATGACCTAGTTAATCAGTTTAAGAAAGAAGGGGATGGAGAAATTGAGTTCTTAATGCATAGAAATGTTTGTAAGGGGGTAAAAAGACTTAGTTTACCAGTCCCTTGGAACGAAGTTGCAATGTGGGTTATGAGGTACATCACTTGTGACGGCCAATTTCCTGTTGTATCTGGCCCACACCTTCGTATCCTCAACCATCTGCGCCATGGAGCAGTTAAACCAGAATGTAGGGTTAATGTGCCCTTATACCTTTTTCGGGAGTTAAAGGGTATGGCCAGCAAATACCAAGTAGGGAAGGGAAGCCCTAAGCACCATGGGCTCATCAAACTGATTTTCCAGTATCACTTTAGGGGCAACCCTAGAAATTTTGACCGCTTCTTTGCCCCTTGGGCAGAAACAAATGACTCTAATCCTGCATCAGAGGAAGAGGAAGAGAGGAAGAGGAAGAGAGGAAGAAGAAGCAGAGGAAGACTCTGCAGGAAACCCTAGTCCAGAACCCTCTAAAATTAGAATTTCCCCTTCTCCAGATGGTCCCCCATCTTCACGAACTCGAAAACAACAAGCGTCCACATCTGGTTCTCAGTCAAAAAGAAAAAGGGTAACATTTGCAGATACGGTACAATCCAGCGGAGAAATTGGAAGTGCAAGTGAACATGCTCCGGAATCTGCTCCTGAAACAATAGCAACATCTGCAGTTGCTCCAGAACATCCAAAACCTGCACCTACTAAGAAGTATCCAGGGTCTACAGGGTTAAGAAGGTCTGCTAGACTTCAAAAAACTAAAACCCTACCAGAAGAACTAATAGATATCACAGACCCAAATGAAGGAGAAATCAGAACAGAGGATGCACGGGGAACTAAATATTGAAATAGAAATGACAGGACACAGGGATACAGACCATGGAGCTGGATACAACTATGGATGAAACTTCAATAAGCCCTGTATGTCCATTAGTTGATTATTCTGACTCTGATTCTGAGGAGCCGCTAAAATTTGATTTTGAACCAGTTGGGGATGATATGAATGTTTTAATGCATGTTGATTCTGAGCAGTATTCTAAGTCTGAGTCTGAAGAGGAAATCGATATCCACACTCAATTGCATGCTGCAAAGAGTGTTATTAAAACCCAAACCCATTGGATTGAGCAAGCTGAAGAGACCATAAAACAAAAGGATCAACAAATTGATCTGCTTCAACAAAAAATTCAAGATTTTTAGAACAGGTTGTCTCAACTGGAATATCAATCTATAGAGTTACCAGAAGCATCACCTGATGAATGGGCCCAGATTCTCTTAGATTTAGCTGAACATTATGAGCCAAACATAGCACCTGCACAGAGATTACCTGATAGAGAGGAAGCAGGAATGGCAATATCTGATGATGAGAGTCCATCAAGAATTCTGCTGACAAATGATACTGCACTTCAGCAGGAAACACAGACACCTTCTGTAGAGGAACAAGAAGTTGCAGCACAAGATCAGGTATCCACACCCTCTCCTCTCATTGCTATTACAACGGGAACAAGGGACACAAACAGATTTTCCTGTTGTAATACCAACTGTGGAAGTTGGTGTACAAGTGAATATAGTGGCACAAATGCAACCTATTGTAAGACCCCCAGACACAGTGCCTTTAACTAGGTACAATGAAGACCTGGCATATTGGATGACTCAGTGTCACCAGTTAGAGGGCAAGATTTCCACTTTAAACTTTGAAGTAGCCAAAGTAGCGAGAGAAGGAAACAGAGGTGAATAGGTTAAAAACACGGGTGCAGGATGTATGTCAGATTGCAGAATATGCAATACAGTGCGAGAAGACCACCTAGGTTTTATAGCCTCCTACTCAAGGAGAGATACCTTCATTGGCAAATCATGAGACTTGCTTCTAAGCTGCCTCATCAGTTGAACACTCCTGAAGAATTCATAGAGGCATTTATGCAGAGTCCAGCAGAGCAACAAAACCTGTTATGTGAGTTATTCTTGCATAATTTCTTTTTGCCCATAGAAAGTATGTTTCTGCCTCACATTTATACAGGTGATTTACAGCTTAGAGCTTTCATGTCCACTCTGCAAAATCAGATTTACTTGGGACACAGAAAAGAAGTTCACCAAGGAATTGGAATCACAGGTTGTTTTGCTTATCATACCTGCTCCCCTAAATCACAGAGATTGTACAAATGTTCATTATACCTTCATGAGGGATATCAGAATGAAACAACTCTATCTAGGGAACCTTCAGAAATGTATAATCCAGTTTCAAAATTTTTGTGCAGATTTCTTTGATGATGTTGTGGCAGCTTGTAAAAATAGATGGGGTGAGTTATCTATCTCTCTCCAAAAAAGAGAGCCAATTTCTCCCACCAATTTGTTGTGGTCAAGGAGAAGGGCAGAAGGCATTGTCCTAATTATATCAGAAATCAAGGAGCTTTGGATAGGTCTGAGATATAGGATGCCCATAATTATTACTCCTGTCCCCTACTTCTTTGATACTTGACCCACAGCCTGATGTGCACTTCCAACAGTGGTTTCAGTCCATCAAAGCAGTCGATGGATTCTATAAAATTGGTGGCGCATTACTCAAATTTCATGAAAGATGTCTAGACCTGGATCTGTGTGTCGTTGTCATTTGTACAAAATGCATGAGGACATGCATTACCATAAGTTGGGGGGGAATGATGAGGCCAGGAATTGCCTCATCCATGAACACTCTTTGATACATTTTTGACTATTTGACTTACCCTTTTTACTATGATTTTTATGTTAATTATGGAAAAATGCATTATATAATGATGTTTGCAAATTCTGGAATGACAAAGTGCATATGCTTTGTTTTACTATTTTTATTGCAATTTCACCTATTTTTCAGTTAATTAATCAGTAGTGTTATAGCAATTCAGAACTTGTTTGAATATCTGATGCTTGGTAATATTGTGTTCCTTTGGTTAAACTAATTCAAATGGAAAAGGGCGCCAAGAATTTGTCCACTATAGCTGACTATGCAGGAAAACAGGCTATAACTGTGACAGTTCCAGCCAGCTGTACATATACAACAGGGCTTGGAATTAGTCACTCCAGCACATGCCACCGATGCAGAAGGGTGTGCAAGAGAGTGGAGAAGTCAACACGTTACTTCCTACGCGTTTGGACCACAGATCAACAACAAATGGTCACCTGCCTGTTGTTCCGGAGCAGTGCAGGAATAAGCGACGCAGGAATAGGGAATAGCGCAGGAACAACTGAAGGTGGTCAAAAAGCGATAAACCGATGGAGGAAAGTATTGGAAATTGACCAGGAGGTTGTCCCAACTCATATTAACGTGATTTCCTCAACGAGATGCAGCCCAACAATAATGAATGGATAAAGTTTTGACAAAGTAAAATCCTGTAGTCTAGGAAAACAGTTATGTAATTAGTTGTAAATCCCTACAAAGCAGTAACCAAGCATATCAGTGTTATCTTATAAATAATAAAGCTCCCATATGGTCGAGCATATAGATATATAGATAGATATATAGAAAAATTAGCATAGAGTAAAGTTTTTCTGTAGCAGAACAGTAATTTGCAGGTTTTTCTTGCATTACTGTAATGCATTTTCAGATTGAATAAAAAGGTGCAATCTTTAGTTTTCAATTGGCATGTTGAGGTTGATGAGTAACAACTAGATTCTCTTAGCATAACTCCTCACCTTCTTCTGGTTCTAGAAGCAAGGGCCACTTGCAAGCCAGAGGAAGGCAATTTTTTGACAGAATTTCTTGTTGAATTCTTGTTGCAACAGGTTAGCAGAATTCTGCCAATTTTCATTTCTTTAGTAGTTTTCAATACCGATTTTAGTAGTGGACAGCATTTCCTTGTATTTACAGCAATTCCCAGATATTTTGTCATTTTGCAGTTTTACAGTCATTATTGATTCAATTTTGCATTACACAGCAATTTCCAGATATCTTGTCATTTTGCAATTTGGCAGTTTTTGTTGATTCAATTTTGCAGTAGTTGAAATTCTATTTTGACATTCTCTAGTTGATTTACTTTCATGCAAGAGTGTGTGTGTTTTAAATTCTGCACTTTACTTTTCTGTCATTTCAATTTAGCAACATTTCATTTTCTGCAATTTTCAGATTTTGTCATTTCATTTCCTGCAATTTTGTTTCTGCAAAAGTAAATAGGAGTTAATTTCAATTCTTAGGAGTTAAAGGTCACAACAAAACCCCCAATTGCTAACTGATCCACCAATAAAACCTGTTCTTGGATAAACTGAACCTGCAACTATGACACTTCCTATCGTATACAGCCTCTGGACACCGCCCTGGATTGACACACATAATGATTAAATGATGAATGATCAACGACCCTCATCAAGAATCAAGTGGATGTCATCAGATGGGTTTAAATATTCCACATTGGAATTACACTCAGCGTGATAAACATCATGTGTGCATCATGGCACAAAATGGAAATGTTGCAACATTTATTCATTAGGAAAGAAATATTTAGGCTCTAGTGGTGAATCAGCGTGATCCTAATCAATAACTATAGACACCAAAACAGCACCAATCCGATTATGTGACTGCAAACACTGATCGCATTAACACACACAGTCCCCAGGGCAGCCCCAAAGGTTAAAACAGTGGTTCTAACCACTCACACAATAGTTTTAAAAGTAAGAGATCAATTTGGCACCTTTTAGGCACTCTGCTACTTATTCGCTCCACCCAGGGACGAGTGCAGATTGGTACTCGTTCCACCCAGGGACGATTACCAGCGCTCGCTCCTGGGTGGGACGAATGCCAGGTTTGATCGACAAAAAGTCAAACCTCGGCACATGACAACTCAGAACTACCACTTAGCTCTCCCTTCATGGCATAGGAGTGCGAGGGAGTTCTTTTGACAACTCATATCTGCCACTTGACTCTCCATTCACTGCATGGGAATGAGAGTGAGTTTTTTTAGGACAACTCAGATATGCCACTTGACTCTCCCTTCATTGCATGGGAGTGAGAGTGGGCTTTTTCATGACAACTCAAATTAGCTACTTAACTCTCCCTTCATTGCATGGGAGTGCGAGTGAGTTCTTTTGGGCATGCGAAAGTAGTTACAGAAGCAGTTATGGAGCCCTTGATCAGGGAGAAGTCTTCTCTTCCCTGAAAAAGCATTCATGCTAAGTAGCACTTCTGCATGCTAATTCAAAGAGACCCCTTGGGTCTATAAAATGGTGAGTTTCCTCACCCAAAAGGATATACGAGAGAAGGAGCATTTTGAGCGACGAAGTGCTGCCGATTTACTTACTTACGATTTGTGCTTTTACATCCATAATCTCTTAATCGAAAGGGAGGTTATTGGGTGACTTTTGGAGGCACGAATCAAGACCTAAAACCCAATTTTTTGACCACAATATCCTACCAATTTGTCGACAACACATCACAACAGGTTTCGGACTCATCCCAAGCGGATTGGTGTCGAAACAAAGTCTCAACCAGCGGGTGGTTTGCCTTCGGGCACCCCCTGCCTTATTGCAGGTTTACTCGTCTCACCCCGGAATGAGTACCAAACTATTGTAGGTTTATTCGTCCTACCCGGGATGAATACGGATCTGTATCAAATTTGGTGACTGTTTCTTTTGCAGTATTTTGCTAGTTACATGATTACGCTTCTGTCAAATTTTTAGTCTATTTAGATTCATTTTAATCATCGTTATATTTATCTTTTATATTCATTAACAGTACTCTTTCAGATTTGCGAGTTTCATTATCATACACAGGTGCTATTGACGATTTGTTGTTTCTTTGAACGCAGGAGGAGCAGCAAGGATTAAAGATTCATCAATACCAGTGGCGGCAACACTTTGGCTCGCCCATTTCACATGTGGGCATGCGGAAGGAGGAACACTAAATCCATGATTGTAATTGAAACTATGTTAACGCTCCTACCCCTTAAAAGGGAGGAGACGTCTTTGTAACCGAATTGGAAGAGTATAAATAAAAAGGGTTGTGCTTTCTGTACTTCCTTTGATCTCATTTAAATTCGTCTCTTTTCTTTCATTTCATGCATTTCACTTTATAGGACTTTAAGCGTTAACTTTGGGTTTTGAATACATCGCATTAGTTTTCCTTTCAATCTTTCGGAATCTCGTGCTTTCAATGGCGATCACGGTGGGACCTCTGTCCTCTATTTTTTTTTAGGTTAGATTTTTGATCTGAAATTGCTTGTTTTGATTACAGGTACCTATTTTTTAGTCATTAGACTGTTATTCATTTCGGTCAGTGACGATTACAGAATTGGGATTCGTCTCACCCAGGGACGAATAGGCATTCGTCCTACCCTGGAACGAAGACTGTTCTGATATTCATCTCACCCAGGGACGAATAGCGTTCTATGCATTTTTTAGAGCAGCAAATCAGAAACATCCTTTTGGGCAGAGAAGAGGTAGGGGTTTTTAACAAGCCTCTGTCAAATTTCTGTTTTCTGTTTTCTGATTTTTAGTTTTTGTATGGCTTAGGGAAAGTTTCCTTTTTGTTTGCCTGTTTCAATTTTTGCAAATTAAAATGAACCCCACACATCACGTGGTTACTTAAACCAAGGAGCTGGTCATAAAACCCTAGCCCTTGAGCAAGACCAACAGTGGATTTCATCACCACGTTGGCTTGGATATTTGCATACATTACCCCGATCGTCATTGTTGCTAGACGTAAATCCTGATGAAAGCTGACCAAGTGTAGCTGGGGTGATTCCTAGCGCATGAGGATAAGTCTTCTATGGTAGGTGTCATAAACAGGGCGATTCCCCTTTCGTACCACCTATGTTCCACGTATCATCTGCTCTCACGTACCTATAGTCTCCCTCACGTAAGGGCGGGTATATAGAGAGGTTGGTATATCGGTCCGGCAATGGTATATTGAAGGGGCGACCATTTTGGGAGTCATAAGAGCCTTCATAATTGCATTTAAATGGTTTTCATAAAAAGCTTTCAAAAAAAAAAACAAACAACAAAACACACTAAACCAGATTTAGGGCACACTTTTAATCTTTAAAAGAGATAATCATTGCTTGTGTGTGTATGCTATTTTTTGTTTAAAAAAAAAATCATAAAAAGGAATTTTTGCATCTTTAGGTTAACATCACCATGGTGTACACCCGTAGCCAAGCCCAATCACGGGCAGAAGCTGCAGAGAATGCACCAAGGGGGACAAGTCACCCCCGATATAGCCCTAAAGACTTGGCCATCCCGCCTTGGTGGCAGGATACACAAGTTAGTCCACACCATGCAATTATAGAACATGACTTTAGAGGCACCTCCTTGAGGGGCACTCCAACTCATGCCATCACTAGACAAGACTATAGAGGCACCTCCTTAGGGGGTACTCCCATTCAGCAAAGATCCTTTCAAGAAGACAACCAACATGTAGCACTTGACCTAGATATAAGGCCTCCCTTGGAAGCTCGTTATGGGTGGCCTAGTGATGAAGTGCTTGAACAACAAAGGGTCCACAAGGAGGAACCATATGATTTTGTTACTCCTAATTTACCCCTGATTAATGTCAGACACACTAGACCATATCCAGAATATCAGGTTCTCCCGATAGGGCAAGACAATTCTGCCCACACCTTTTATGCATATAACAGAGAATGTGAGGAAGATCACTACGTTCCTCAAGAATAGTACATAGCATGGGAACGATGCACGTCTGCACCCACTTTATATCCAGATCGCTCATTGAGACCAGAGCTTCAAGTCAATGCTGCTAACCTCGATAGAGGGAAGCAACATATAGGGGTCTCAGAGTACCATGATCGAGAAAGATATGTAGGGGAGGCATCTAGGCCTCCTAAACAAGAGATGGCAAAACAAAATGACTTGGCATTTGCCAAACTAGCCACCCGCCAAGCGCAAATCACGTGGCTTAGGCAAGACCAACAACAATTAGAACATTTGTGTCACCTTAATCAAGAGCGCATTCAGCGTCAGACAGCTGAATTGCTTCACAACAATGCGCCTGAGAAGGCCCCAGTCCCTCGCGCACAGAAATCTAAGATGTATGTGAGGCACAACCCCTTAGTGCGAGATAGGTCTCCATGACTTCATCAAGCACTACCTCTAAGACCTCCTAGACCTGAGCGGGAGGCCACTCCCCGAAACCGTGATGGGCATCCTCCGTGGGCACCCATCAATGTTTACAGGCCTAGGCCAAACACTCCTCAAGAAGCTTATGAGGATTATGAACAAGAAGAAGAGCGGGCTGAAATGCCCTATCAAGGCGGAAGGGGTGCTACCCTAGTTATCCCTCCAAAGGCCTCAAGTTCCCCACAACCCACAGTGGGAGCAAACCAAGGAGGAGGAGATTAAGTCCTCCGATGCATACAAAGTGTTGTTAGAACGCTTAGAGACTATGGAACTCAAGACTTCTGGGCCCCAAAAGCCTACTTTACGCCAACTCCGTAGTCATCCTGTGCATCCGTCAGTGCCGGCACCTCCATACCCCAAACATTTTAAGCTACCCCAGTTGGCACTCTTTAGAGGGGACGAAGATGCTCAAGAGCATGTGACTCGATTCTTGAGCCAATGCTTTGGTATACAAGACAATGATGCATTGCTATTAAGAACATTTATAACCACATTCGTAGGACCTACCTCGGATTGGTTTACCCATTTACCGAAGCATAGCATCTACAACTTGGATCAGCTAGTGGACGCGTTCCTAGAACGTTTCACTTTCAACACAAAGAAAAAGGCGTCACTAAGTGATCTAGCTAGCCTCAAGCAGTATGAGGAGGAATCTATGGTGGCATATGGGAATCGATGGAGGACGTTGCTTTCAAAGCTATCCTACCTCCCTCCTATGTCCGACCTAACTCAAATGTTCGCAAAGAGTTGTTTGCGATCGATCTCTATGCTATTGCAGCTGCAGCAATATGCCACTTTAGAAGAAGCTCTGGCGCAAGCTAGAATTATCGAAGAGATCAAGATACAGGATGGCAAAATTGCCAAGCCTAAGAAAAAAGAATGGAACAAGAGCACCAAAATAGGGACTACGCAACAGAAACCCACCGTGGTCAATCAAGTTGCTATCAATGCCCCTAAGCCTGCCCAAGCAACACAGCCTCCAAAGGCTAATTATCAGGCGGTGCCTCCCAATAACTATGAGAAAGATAATAAAAAATAGGACCACAATCAGCAGCGTCACCCTAGGTGGCAATTTACACCATACACCGAGTCCAGGGACTCCTTGTTTGACCGTTTGTCAGTGGCAAACTTGATTAATCTGCTAGAGATTCAAACAATAGATCCTAATGCGCCAAAGCCTAAGGGCTACGAGAGAGGATCTTTACTATAGATTCCACAGAAGGAAAGGGCATGACCTTAACGCCTGTTGGAAGTTCAAAGGTTTAGTGCAAGACCTCATTGACAATAATACATTGGTAGTGGATAACCCCATCGCGCCCAACAACCAACAAATGGGTGTTTTCAGAGATCCTTTACCCGCACATGATGCACAAGCAAAACCTCTTCATGTCAACGAAGTGCAACAGAATTGCCCCATGGAGGGGTATGTTGGGATGATCAGCATTGTGACAAGGAACAAGAGATACCCAGGAGCTGCCCTCGTGACAGCCACAAGGGAAGTTCCATCCATGTCACAACCTCAAGTGAATCCTACACAGCTTCCCCCGCCTAGACCAGTGGCCATGATTCGAACTAGACTTACTCAAAGTCTAAGGACCACGTCGGCTAGGCTCTCCATATATGAGCTTATTCAACAATCGGTGCCCCATCGGGAAGCTCTCATGGAGATATTAAAGGCAATTGAGCTGCAACCCCACGAAGCGAATTCGTTCAACAATTTTGTGGGGCATGTAAAATAGTGTACCGAACCAGTCATCACCTTTAGGGAAGATGAATTAAAAATGGTGACTGGGGATGTAGCGGATCCACCCCTGCACGTTATTGCGTGGGTCAACGGGATTCCGTATAAGCGGGTGTTGGTAGACACTGGTTCGTCCAGTAACATTATTACAACCGTCGCACTGAAACATTTGAAGCTGCCAGCCTCTCACATTGTACCTTCCACTTATACCCTTCGAGCATTTAATGATGCGATATGCTCGATAGTTGGCACAATTGTCCTACCTATACAAGTGGGACAAAAGACCATTCATACATTGTGCCACATTTTAGAAGGTGAGATGGCTTACAATATCTTGCTTGGGCGGCCTTGGATCCGGGATATGAAGTGTGTCCCTTCAATTGCTCATCAATGTTTGAAGTATACATTTGAAGGACAAGTGCACGTGGTCCCCATAGATTTAGAACCTTTCAAATACTGCAATTCAGTGCAACTAATGCCGTAGTCGACCCTTCCTTCAATGCATGTGGATTTTTAGTTAAATCCATCTAAAAGGGGTCCGATTACGCAAGAATCTCCATTACCAAATCAATCAAATTCCCAGGCGGGTTCATCTTCTTCATCTGGTCCTCCCACAATGATGCCACCTACGGTGGCCACACCAACGGACAAAGGAAAGAAGCCCCTGGAAGCGGAACCACCCTTAGTCTCCAACATCTCGACAGAAGAGATGCCTAATAGAATGGAAGTCGAGACGCCTAGTTCACCCCACATGGAGTGGACTCAGGGAGAACTCCCATTCGCTTCCTCTCAATCACCAACGATTACTGTTGAGATGTCTAACACAGGCATGGGGGAGTATATAGTGCGCAATGTTGTAGCAACGCCCACACTTCAGTCTATGCAAGACATGGGAAGACCTCGACTCCCCATAGGCTCCGTGGTTCCTTTAGGCTACCCACCTAATCAGACAAACTTTATTTTTGGGGGCCTGGATAATGGCGTTGAACCTTCCCTACAAGAAGAGGAAGATGAAGAGCCCTTTGTGGAGGATGTCAATTATCTGTCTAACCCAGACTTCGCATTACGATATCTTAGCCAATGCAATTGGCATGGATATGGGTTGGGCAGGTATGAACAAGGAGTGCGTGTTTTGTGCCAACCAAGATACCAAATGCCTTATGACAAGTCAGGAGTAGGGTTTAATCACCCTTTGCCCCTCGACATCTTGGTCGAAAACATGCAAGGCCTAGGGATAGGCAACAAGGATGGGTTGGCATCGGATCCATATGCCAATCCAAATACAACTTATACATTGGGGGATTATTTCCCATTACAAACAAACAACCTTGTTGACCTCAACAACCCTTTCCCTTCGGTCGAACAAGGAGAAACCTCCAGGACTCACCCCCACGAGGGGAATATGGACAAGACCAAGAAGGGTCTTCGGAAGATGAGTTGGAGTACGAGGGCCGCGAATCATTCGCAGAACACTCCAATGAATGATGATCGGGAAAACTTCTTGACGATGTTCCCATTGGCTGCTCCAATTGAGCACAGGCCACTTCAAGACAATCCGGTCCCCCCATAGAGAGCGGCACAACCTCGTTGGGACCATATTAATTTGCTCGAGCAAGATGAGCTTCCCATGTCGCAAGCAATTATTGGAGCCAATGAAGGCCTGTGGATCTCTGACAGTGATTACGAAGATGAAACCGAGATGGCCTATCTCAACCACATGCGACAAATGCAACAACAATATCCCTTGGACATAGATGACATGTTTGAACACTTACACATAGGTCCAAGACATAGGTGGCACCTCAACCCGACGTAGTTATAGCAATTACTGCACCCGCCACTCTAGGTACATAGAGAGCATCTTCCACCTGGAGACCCTATCAAACCATCAGTGCCTAGGGCAGACCCTATTTGCATGTCCGCGCATAGGGCTGATCCCTTTGTGCCAGTGCCTACAGAGCCAGATCCAACGCATCAAGAACATCCCGAATGTCAGAGTTATCACACCTACGGTAATGGAGGTTACAATCATTTCATAAACATGATCTCCATTGACTTGACCGCCCCCATCCATGATCCAGCCAATCCAACATGATCATTGCATCTAGACATAGAGGCTATAGATTGGGATCACGTTGACACACCACCATCCCCATCAGAGTATTGGCCTTGCGGTGGGATGTTTCATTTCACTCCAGGATAGACTCAGGATGTCTTCCATGCTGAAGAGGAACTTGACGTTCCTAATGATGATCTTAATTCAGCAAATGATATCCATCTGATCCCAACTCCACACCAGTTGGAGGATGGATCCCACATGTCGATCGAGGCAACGACTGATGTAGACATCGGCACAGATCCAATGAATCCATGGATTCTCAAGCTGGGGGTAAGTCTTTCCCTCGAAGAGCAAGCCGATTATGTTGCCCTTCTTAAGGAGAAGAAGGAGGTTTTTGCATGGTCATACAAGGATATGCCGGGACTAGACCCACAGCTAGTCATGCATAATTTAACGCTTGATCCGACAATCAAGCCAGTAAAGCAAAAACTACGCAAGATGCACCCAACAGTGGCCTTAATGGTAAAATACGAGTTACAAAAGTTGTTGGATGCCCTAGTTTGTCATCTGTGTGGATTATCCTCCATGGTTGTCTAACATGGTTCCCGTCAAGAAGCCCGACGGGAGGATTCGCATATGCATCGATTTTTGAGATCTTAACAAAGCGAGTCCTAAGGATGATTTTCCCTTGCCAAGCATCGACGCGTTGGTAGATGCCACAACGGGCCATGAAATGCTTTCCCTTATGGATGGTTTCTCAGGATACAATCAGATTCGTATCAATCCCGAGGACCAACTAAAAATGGCATTCACAATGCCTTGGGGGACATTTTGCTATAAGGTCATGCCTTTTGGCCTTAAAAATGTTGGCGCCACTTACCAACGTGCCATGACGTACATCTTTCATGATTACATGCACAAGACTTTGGAAGATTACATGGATGATTTGTTGGCCAAATCTCTTTTGTGCCCAGATCACCTCGGTGACTTGAGCAAGGTCCTCGATCGCCTCATTGAACATAAAGTCAGACTAAACCCCAAGAAGTGCGTCTTTGGCGTCACCTCTAGAAAGCTCTTGGGTTTCATAGTCTCCAAACGAGGAATCGAGGTAGACCCAAACAAAGTCAAGGCAATCCTTGAAATGCTTCCCCCAACCACCATCAAGCAGCTCAGGAGTCTGCAGGGAAAGGTTGCGTCGATCAAGCGCTTCATAGCGTAGTTATCTGACAAGTGCCGACCCATGAATAAATTATTGCATAAGGGGGTCACATTTCATTGGGATGACGAGTGCCAGTCAGCCTTTGACGACATTAAATAGTACTTGGCTTTGCCACCAGTATTGGCACCACCTAGACCAGGAGTGTCATTCTATTTATACATCTCAGCTACTGAGGTGGCACTGGGCGCCATGTTGTCCCAAAAAAATGAACTTCACAAAGAACAGGCTACATACTATCTTAGCCGCACCCTGGTCAGTTATGAACTTAACTATGCATACGTTGAAAAGCTCTGCTTGGCAGTGGTGTTTGCTACCAAAAAGCTATGCCACTACATGCTCGGTAATAAGACGTATGTTGTGTCTAAGGAGAATCCATTGCGATACATGATGAGTCGTACTTATCATAGTAGCCGCACGGCGAAATGGATCATGTTGTTGACGGAGTTTGACATAGAGTTCATTGGACAAAAATCCATAAAAGGTCAAGTCATCGCCGATCAACTAGCCGAGGCTCCTCTTGAAGACGATCAGCCTCTGACTTTCGAACTACCTGATGATGGGGTCTTCCATGTTTCAGAATCGCCAGATTTTGATGAGCCTGAGTCACAGGCTGACATAACCCTATTCTTCGATGGTTCTAAATGTGAGCAAGGGGGTGGCGCGGGAATTGTATTCTTCACTCCACAAGGGGCTCCAATGCCTTTGTCATTTAAATTAGACTTCCCGTGCACCAACAACAATGCAGAATACGAAGCCTTGCTCATAGGTCTTCAAACAACAATCACCATGAACATTAAACGTCTAAACATCTTTGGTGATTCGTTGTTGATTGTCAATCAAGTGAAGGGGATTTTTCAATGTAAATGTCCAGTTCTGCAGGCCTACAAAGCCCTTGTGGACAAATTCCTGGCACAACTTGAATGGTATGACATCGAGGCACTCCCTCGATCATCAAATCATTTTGTGGATACTATGGCCTCCTTGGGGTCACTAATCCCGCAAGACCCTTCTGGTGAAATGACAACCATTCAGGTTAAAACATTATCGCAATCTACGATGGAGCGTGCAAGCTCTGATCTGATGCCAGGAATCCACCTGATCCAGATTGAACCATCTTCGGATAAGTTCTCTCGAATCCATGATTGTTTGACTCGAGCCAACTGGGGGTCCTTGTTCTCCTCGACCCCTCTTAATAGCAACACAATGCTATTTTTACAAGTTCTTTCTCGCTCAGCTTTTGCTAGGGATGGACTTCAAGAGGGATTGGTCGTTCATACTATCAAGGTTTTTGATCAGCAGGATTGGTACACACCCATTAGGGATTACCTCAAGCTAGGTAACCTCCCACTTGGATTGACACAAGCCATGAAAAGATCATTCAAACAGAAAGCGGCAAAGCATGTCTTGTTAGGAGACATTTTGTATCATCAAAATTATGAAGGAATCCTCCTTCGTTGTTTGGACCAGCAAGAGTCCGCTTGGGCGATCACCCAAGCTCACGATGGTACATGTGGTGGCCACTTCAGTGGTATGGCCATCACAAAGTGCATTCTTCGCATGGGTTATTATTGGCCATCTTTAGAGCGAGATTGTTGCGCATATGTGAAGAAGTGCGTGAAGTGTCAACACCATGCTAATTTGACACACGTACCTTCTCAGGCCTTGCAGTCGATCCAATCGGTTTGGCCTTTTTCGTAGTGGGGCTTTGACCTAATTGGAAAGATCTCCCCTGCATCGTCTGGTCATCACACGTTCATTTTAACGGCCACAGAGTACTTCACCAAGTGGGTGGAAGCAATTCCGCTAACCTCTATGACTGGATCCCGCATTGCGGAGTTTATTTTGCATAACATCATATGTCATTTTGGTATTCCATCCAAGATCCTGTCAGATAATGGGACACCATTCAAGAACAAATATGTGCGTGCTTTGACCACAAAGTACAAAATTTAGCACAATTTTTCAACACCCTATTATCCGCAGGCAAATGGGCAAGCAGAGGCATCAAACAAAATGCTAGTCGCCATTCTTAAAAAGATAGTTGCAGACAATCATAAGGATTGGCACATTCAGATCCCGCTTGCCCTATGGGCTTATCGCACCAGCATTCGGACGCCCACTGGGGCAACTCCATTTTCGTTGGTGTATGGCTCCGAGGCAGTCATGCCTCTTGAGTTGGAAATCCCTTCGCTGCGCATTTCAATGCAAGAGTTCATCGATGATGACACTGCACGGTAGGCCCGGTTAGATCAACTGACGTTGCTCGATGAACGACGCGTTAATGCTCTCGAGCATTTGCGTATCTATCAAGAGCGACTTAAGAGAGCATACAACATGAAAGTCCACCTCAGGGAATTTTAGGTTGGTGACTTAGTCTTAAAAGAGAACCAACAGAATTCTAATTTGTCGTCCCATCTACGGGACAAGTTCATGGCAAATTGGTTAGGTCCTTATGTCATTGATAGTAGAATAGGACCTGGAACATACCGGCTTGCCTCTCTTGAAGGAATCAAGGAAACAGAACCCTTGAACATCAGTCATTTGAGGCCATTCCACATCTAGAGAGCCATAGTCCAACTAAAAGCTCCAAGGATTCTCATCATCGCTTGGTCAAATCTAAAAGCTCCAAGGATTCTCATCAATCACTTGGTCAAATCCAAAAGCTCCAAGGATTCTCATAATCGCTTGGTCAACCCTAAATGCCCCAAAGGTATCTATAAACCCTTTGGTCAAGCCAAAAGCTCCAAGGATTTTCATAATCGCTTGGTCAACCCTAAATGCCCCAAAGGTATCTATAAACCCTTTGGTCAAGCCAAAAGCTCCAAGGATTCTCATAATCGCTTGGTCACCCCCAAAATGCTCCAAAGGTATCCATAAACCCTTTGGTCAACACCAAAAGCTCCAAGCATTACCATAACTGCTTGGTCAAAATAAATATTCAAAAATAAACAAAAACAATACAATCATCAAAAATCACAAAAACAATTGCATTTCAATTCCATGCATACTCATAAAAAATCAAAAATCACAAAAACAATTGCATTTCAATTCCATGCATTCTCATAAAAATCAAAATACAAAAATATAGGTTGCATTAGGCATCGCATCCATACATTATATATTTGCTAGGTCATACAAGTCAAAAGCACCATAGGTTGTCATTACTTGGCAATTCCATCATTTTCCACATCAAATCCATTTTCATAAACGCATACATCCAGCATATCACCATTTTCTTTTAGCATAGTCAGTTGTCTCCTAAATGTATATAGGGTTTTCGTCATTCAGCTGTCTTTAAATTTCTAGCCAAAAACTGTACACAGTTAAACAGATTTTACACGGGAAAGTTTTACTTGGATCACACCTTGTTACGTAGCATCCCAACACAAATTAAAACACATAAAATAATTCCTAAGTTGTGTGAATGCAAGAGAAACCTACAAAGCAGTCTAGGGTACCATAGGTGAAAGATTAGCCTGTTCATCCCCCTGTGCGAATGGTTCTAGAATGCTGAGAATTGACAAAAGGACGAGCTCTTCCCTATCCATTCACCTTAATAAATAGTGGTTTTCACCACTCCCACAAATCCCAATCATAGTTGGTCCCCAAAGTTGTAAGGATTCGTACTACACGTCCCTGCCAAGGATGGGTAGTCATCCCCAAGACCTAAAAGGATCAACGCCATTCAAAAACACAATTCCAACAAACCATCATCATAACCATCTCCACTCACCTTTGGTCTCCAAGTTGTAAGGATTCATACTATACGCCCCTAACCAGGATGGGTAGTCATCCCCAAGGCCTAAAAGATCAATGCCCTTACTTCATAATCTCCATTATCCCCTTGGTTCCCAAAGTCGTAAGGATTCATACTACACGTCCCTAAACAGGATGGGTAGTCATCCCCAAGGCCAATAGGATCAAGGCCATTCACAAGCTCAACCTTACAAAGCTCAAAATACAAAATCAAATAACAGTGGTTATCACCACTATTCAAAATCCTTGCTCAAAAAGAAAAATAAAGAGAAAAATAAACAGTGATTTTCATCACTATATAGATGAGCAAGTCTCCCAAATCATTCAGCCAACAAATAACCTGAACTTGAATCCCTGGAATTCTCAGCATTCGAAAACCATCTAGGTGATCCTCATTACAGGTTTGGTTGATAGCCTACTTGGCAATGGTGGTATCCTAACCGCATGACGATATGTCTGTCACATTAGCTTTGCGTGTGCATAGACCAATGTTTGCATGTGGATGAGCTAGCTTATGGTACCTTAGATTGTCCCATGGATTAATCTTGCTAAATACAACAACGGAGTTAGTGGAGCTAATTAGGTGATCCTCAATACAGGTTTGGTTGATAGCCTATCTAGCACTGGCGGTATCCTGACAAATACCACATAAACGAACTCAATTGCACACACAGGGATGTGAAATAACTTGGTTCAATTCAAGTCGGATTTAGACCTTGTTCAAAAGTCTTGCGAGATAAATGTACAGTCTTGGCTAGTTAGTTAAAATATCTGAATCTCAGAAAAGCTTAACTACATTTTCAAACAACTGGTACATTTCATTCCGTACATCACCATCAAAAAATATACAAAATACAAAAACAAAGTTTTCACATGCACAATCATTCCACAAAGTCATCCCATTCATATAGCAAGTCAGTCAAATCTTGCATAGTCTATGGTGCCCATCGACAAAACATCAACAACTCATTTCATTTATTCCATTGGCATTCATCATACAAATTAGAACCATCGCATTCATAATCGCATATGCATACATTAATGTAAAAACATGTACATAAACATAAATCATGAAAAGTGCATCCACAAAAAATATGTCATCTATATATATATCAAAAAAAGAGATGCCCGTAGGCTACAAAACTGGTCCTCTGACCCCGCAATCATACAACAAAATCCCCAAGTCTAGGGGCATCGTCCACCATGATCACGCAGGATCGGTGCGACGGGAACTACCCCCCATGGTGCGGGTCCTCTGAGACCTCTCAGGGTGGCTACTGCTCACCCCCGCACCATGCCCGCTGGCCTCTCCCTCATCCCGTCACCTCCACTGAGAGGATGTTGTCTACTCCATGTCGCTCCCTCTCGAGCGTCGTGATGATCCACCTCCAGAGAATGCAGGCACTTGCCCACCAAGGTGGGTAATCTCATCCTCCAGCTCATACCGCTGCCGCAACCAGTCCCTCTCCCACTGATGATAGGTCACAATGCTCATCCATAGGAGATCCCTCTCCCACACCATCTCCCCAAGCTCCCCATCTCGCCTCCGTAGCACCTCCGTCAATCGTGCTACCTCAGCACGCAACCCCGCCTCTGTATCCCCCGACACGGCCGGTTGCGTCGGCCTCTCTGGAGCACCGACCTGCTCCGGAGCATCCTGCATCTCTGGCTGCTCCTCCTCACCAAAGTCCTCTCCCACATCTACCACCTCCACCATTTCCACATCAACAGGAGCTCCCCAACCCTCTCCTGGTGCCTCTGCACCCTCTCCGCCTCCCGCTGCCTCATCCCCTCCCAATGGCCCCTCACCTCGCCATCGTCGGAGCATCCACCACTCCTGGTACTCGATAGTAACTCCGACGTCATCCATGTCTGGAGTGTCCAATACTGTATCTACCTCCTCCCCTAGCGGCTCGAGGATCGATGCAGCTAGAGTCCTCTCATCGCTCCGGTGTTGATAGACTAAGGGCTCCCTAGGCAACCCCTGGCGTACCCCAAACTGTCGTGTCACTCGGAGATAATGGAAGTATTCCTGCTCTGTCCCGTGTCGTCCAATGACCCACCTCCCCCTCCGGACCCACCGAAGCCACTCATCAGCCTTCGACCATGTGGGACAATCCCGATATGGCCTCCACACCACATCTCCTAGAGTCAGTCATGCCAATGCATCTACGTAATGGTCCACGTCTCCCGCAAACCGTCGACTCTGCCCCCGCTCCTCAGATCGATACCATAAAGCCCCATAACCAATGTCTCTATCCACCATGTCAACCCGTGTAGTCCAGGGTAGCCCTCGTGGTCGCTCCATGGCTATATGCTGCCAAGCCCAGCACTGCAACAAGTAGCTGCAACCGATCCCCTTCCACCTTCGATAGTGGACCTCATACAACTCATCATATAGTTGAGCCAAGAGTGTCTGGCCCCATCTCATGATCACAGGCTCTGTCACAGGACAATCCACTAACCTGCCACACCACCTCCAGTAGGTTCCATGGGAACCTCACCCCCGAGGAGTCTAGCAACAACATGTTGGAAATGAGGCTCATGAGTAGTGTATGCCTCACTCCCAACACCCTCCTCGCGTACCACCACCGCACTAAGATCCCACCCATCTGAAAATCATCCTCCGCTCTCTGCACCGTGTCCTCCACACCCAAGTCCTCCCCATGTCCAAAACATCGGGTCAGTACAACCGTCCTCTGGCCTCGTGGCGTCGTCCGGATGGGAACCCCGTCTATCAAAATCCGAAGAATCCGATACACATCCTCCAAGGTAACTGTCATCTCCCCTATCGGGAGATGGAAGGTGTTCATCCGAACATTCCATAGACTGATCAAAGCTATCAAGTACGCCCGATCCCCAACAACTGGCTCCAATCGAGCCACATGCTTGAGCCCCAAGGCATCAAGCCACTCCTAGTCCTCCGCACTCAATGCCTCTCGGGCACTAGAAAAAATAGTCGGTACCCGATACCGACTCTTCACCACCTGCATATCACAAAACATAAACACATCAAAACATGCATCAAATCACCATCACATATACAAAAATGCATCAATATACAGTAACATCATTCATTCACATGTACATCTGTTACAATTTACAAACATACAAACAACAAAAAAATTGATATGGTTTATCTACGGTTTCAACCTAAGTTTTACCATTCAAACAAAAAAATTCATCAATTTTTTCATCTTTAAATTCAAAAAAAATGCATCAATTTTTCATCTTTACTTTCATACAAAAAATAACAAAAAATTGACATGGTTTACCTACGGTTTCAACCTAAGTTTTACCATTCAAACAAAAAAATTCATCAATTTTTCATCTTTCATCTCATAAAAACAAAAAAATTGACATGGTTTACCTACGGTTTTTAACCTAAGTTTACCATTCAAACAAAAAAAATCATCAATTTTAATCTAAGTTTTCATCTTACATTTCATAAAAACAAAAAATTTGACATGGTTTACCTACGGTTTTGACCTAAGTTTTACCATTCAAACAAAAAATTCATCAATTTTTCATCTTTAATTTCATAAAAAAAAAAAAAATTGACATGGTTTACCTACGGTTTAGACCTAAGTTTTACCATTCACATAAAAAACATTTTTATAACCGTGGTTACCCTAAGGTGTTACTCTAAGTTTCATTTGGGTTTATTCTATGGTTTTCCATCTAGGTTTCCATCGGTTTGCATACACGTTTCATTTTGTTTCATGGTCTTTAAATCAATTCATTCACCTTTTAATTAATTACTTCGGGTTTCGTGTCTTAAACAAAAGAAAAACACAATAAAAACAAATTGCAATTTTTCCAATTAAAACTCGAGGAGATAGTGCACTTACTGGTCTCGCTTCGGCTCCACCGCTTGACGACCCGGTCTGTGCACTCATGGTGGCTGGAAAATTTGGTAGCGCTTCGCGTCAGAAAATCTCCCTCCTCCTCCTCAGAGCTCCAAATCGCAATCGAAGTCGCAGCACAAATGAACCCAACCCGTCATTTTCGCGCTTTTATATTTTTTATCCGTCGAAATTCGTTCCTGCCTGGGACGAGCGCTTTTTCCTCGAAAGAGCGCTCGTCCCTCCCCAGGACGAATACCAGCATGGAGTTCGTTCCACCCCGGAACGAATACAAAATTACACAAAAATAAAAAACAACAAAATTAAAAAAATTGAAAAATGCACCACAACAAAACCACTAAAAATTGCCGGACAAAAGTGCTCTTGTACTTAATCTCTTGGCATCAAAAAACAAATGTCGGGGTTTACATTGTCATTATCTGTCTCCCAAAGAAGGCTACCATGGCCGGACCGCTCCATGAGAGATCAGATTTTTGCCAATGTTAACCCCAAATGGCGTCCCAAAATGGGTTCACACCCACCAAAAATAGGTCAAAAAATCGGGAAACTGCTCGAGCATTCACCGGATAACATTTGAAGGAACCCTCACCTAAGTCATCTTGGGTCAAGCGACTCGTCGCTTTTCTCATGTTGGTCATTCCCTCATCGATTCGTCGCTTGAGGGGGTAGTCACACTTAGTTATCAATCAACAAACACACACCCAATCAAGGCAATGGCATGCATTCAAAGAATCATTGACAAAGACAATCACGCTCCTGCTTGGGGCAGCAAACAAGCAACAATCACAAACTGATTAAATGCTTGGCATTCGTGAATCATGAACACAAGGTTCCCATAGACAAAAGGTTGTGCCCTTTGCCTATTCATGACTGATCAATGCCCAAGCTCAAGTCACACCTCACCAAAATAGGTTAATACTTGAAATCCAATTCCTTAGCTCGTCAGAAGCAAGGATTCAAGAATGCATGCCCTTTCCATACTTGGGGCATCCAAAGTTGGTTAGGTTACTGAGAAATCCTAATCATTAGTGCTTTGGTTATCTATTTTTGCTCAACACTGCACCATGTGCAGCGCTTTCCAAAAAGGGGCATCTGTAGACACCAAAACAACACCAATCCGATTATGTGACTGCAAACACTGATCGCATTAACACACACAGCCCCCAGGGCAGCCCTAGAGGTTAAAACAGTGGTTCTAACCACTCACACAGTAGTTTTAAAAGTAAGAGATCAATTTGGCACCTTTTAGGCACTCTGCTACTTATTCGCTCCACCCAGGGATGAGTGCAGATTGGTACTCGTTCCACCCAGGGACGATTACCAGCGCTCGCTCCTGGGTGGGACGAATGCCAGGTTTGACCGACAAAAAGTCAAACCTCGGCACATGACAACTCAGAACTACCACTTAGCTCTCCCTTCATGGCATAGGAGTGCGAGTGAGTTCTTTTGACAACTCATATCTGCCACTTGACTCTCCATTCACCGCATGGGAATGAGAGTGAGCTTTTTAGGACAACTCGGATATGCCACTTGACTTTCCCTTCATTGCATGGGAGTGAGAGTGGGCTTTTTCATGACAACTCAAATTAGCTACTTAACTCTCCCTTCATTGCATGGGAGTGCGAGTGAGTTCTTTTGGGCATGCAGAAGCAGTTATGGAGCCCTTTATCAGGGAGAAGTCTTCTCTTCCCTGAAAAAGCATTCATGCTAAGTAGCACTTTTGCATGCTAATTCAAAGAGACCCCTTGGGTCTATAAAATGGTGAGTTTCCTCACCCAAAAGGATATACAGAGAAGGAGCATTTTGAGCGACGAAGTGCTTCCAGTTTACTTACGATTTGTGCTTTTACATCCATAATCTCTTAATCGAAAGGGAGGTTATTGGGTGACTTTTGGAGGCACGAATCAAGACCTAAAACCCGATCTTTTGACCACAATATCCTACCAATTTGTCGACAACACA
Organism: Wollemia nobilis; assembly: GCA_028583015.1. NCBI lineage: Eukaryota > Viridiplantae > Streptophyta > Pinopsida > Araucariales > Araucariaceae > Wollemia > Wollemia nobilis. The sequence continues at coordinate 164,125 of JAQPPZ010011364.1, forward strand.
TCACAACAGGTTTCGGACTCATCCCAAGCGGATTGGTGTCGAAACAAAGTCTCAACTAGCGGGTGGTTTGCCTCTTGGGGATAAGAACTATAAAGGTATAGTTTATATCCATTGGAATAAATCTTGTGTTTTTTATCTCCTCCACTACCCTTAATAAATCATCTCATAGAAACCAATAAAAAATTCTAGTGTCCAACCATCAGGTCCAGGAATTTTATTATTTTGCATAGAGTTTAAAATACCTTTTAGTTAATTCTTTGATACATCATCAAGTAACATCTCACTATTCTCTACTTCAGCAAACCTTGGAAAGAAAGAAGTTAGCTTTAAAATATCAGCTAAATTGGCCTTTTCAGGATATTTGAACATATTTTGAAAGTGTGAGACCCCAATATTGGAAATATCTTTGAAATTCCTTGCTACACTACCATATCCTCTTGACATTTCCCAAATAGTGTTTATGTTCTTCCTGTGATTTGCATAGTTGTAAAAAAAATTGGTATTTTCATCCCCTTTTTCCATCCAAATGGCTCTGCTTTTTAGTCTCCAAGATGCCTCTTTACTGGACAGTAAATTCCTTATTTTTATCTCTATATTCTTGATTTGCTTTTTGGAAGACTCCAAAAAATCCCCTTCCATATTTTTGTCATAGAAATAAAAATTTTGTTTTTCCACTGAAATAATATCCTGTTCTTAAGATTTATATTTTTGATAAGCCCATTTCGAAAATGCATTTTTAACCTTCTTCAAACTTAATGTGAATTGTGAGCAAGCGTAATATGTAAGAGAGCCATCAAATTTCCTCCATTCATACCTAACTAAATCTTGAAGTTATTGTTCCTCTAGCTAGGAAGAGTTGAATTTGAAGGGACATAGATGTTTTCCATCTTTGAGTCCAATTTGTAACATAATAGGAGAATGATCAGAATCACCTTCAATTTCCACCCAAGTTCTGGTAATATCATCTTTTGTCAGTAGAGACTCAGAGATAAGAAACCTATCCAACCTTTTAGCAACCAAAGCTCTTCCAGACCTATTATTTCTCCAAGTTGGAACAATTTTTATAGGCTCTATATCAACTAAACATGCTTCCTCTATTCTATGAAGGAAAAAACTAGCATTTGAATCTGCCCTCATCGAAAAACCCCAAACCTAAGCTCTTTGGTTGTAAATTTTAGGTCACCACCTAATATCAAACTATCATGTTTCAAAATGATATTGGAGAATAGGGTTTCCCAATAAGTCAATCTATTATTATAAGGGCCATAGATATTACCACCGTAATTGTTTTACCCAACTCTAAAGAAAATAGCTCAGCACCCAAGCTTGAGACTAGATCCACAATATTTAAGAGTTGGAAGGATATTTTTTTTCTATCCCAAAATGAGCCCTCCAGATCTCCCTTTAGCATCCTCTGAGAGGAAGTCCCAATATTTCAAGAAAACAAATAGATCACCTATGGTTTTCTTGCCCTCCCCCATGAATTCTTGTAGCATCAGAATATCATGATTTTATACCTTAACTAACCTATTTAAGGTAGTTTTTTATGAGGACTACCTAGACCTCGAACATTTATAGATAGTATAATTATTATAGACCTTTCCTTGTGGTCAAGCTTTCTATAAGAACCCTCATTATAGTTTGTTGCTTTTCGTGGTTGATTTATGTGCAAGATTTTTCTTTGGCAATGCTTAGAAAGGATTTCCTTCCTGAAGCACCTATTAACCTACCTCCCACTCCATAAAAACTCAGACCACCTCTAATTACTAATTCATCTATTGCAACCTTTATTTGAGATCTGAGGAAATAATGATTCTTACCAATTAAATGTGGTTCATCTTCAGAATAAGAAAGAGAGTGAGAGTAAGAAGGTGGGTGAGTATTGTTTTTAAGTCTGAGGTTGCATCTCCAGGAAGGGAATATTTTTTCAAAAAGAGAATTATCTTCCATACAGTCTTTAACCCTCCTTATGTCTACCTTACCATTCCAATATTTGTTCTTATAGGTATTAGAAGTTTGTTCAAGATCCCTAGAAGCATTTTTAGGTACTTGTGAGGTATCACGTAGACAAAAAAAAACATTTGTTGGCAATTTTGGGTACTTTGGGTACATTGCCTTTGCTCAAGTGTATAAGTTGTCATTGATGTCAAGAAGCTCTTGAAGGAATTTGATTTGATGTCAAATAATTTGTTTTGATGAAGGTTACGGCATGACAGTTTCAAAGGTCTTTTGTAAACCCCAAGTTGGCAAGGTTAAAGATTACAGGTGGATGCATTAGTTTAATGCATTTGGGTCCAGGAGGAAGTATTTATTTAAATAATTAAAAACCTTGTTAAGGTTCCCTTTAATTATTTTTAAATAAATATTAAATTATTGTTTGCAATGGGTTCTCCTAACCCATGGCGCTATGTTTTAAGATTGTGGGCGCTAGCCAAGACCTCCGCCGACGTGTTAAACTCCTCGCCGACGTCAAGAGCTTATGGTAAAAATGCATATAAATCTCCCTCGATGAAAATCAAGAATTAATCCCATCCGCATTTTGAAAAGAGTTGCTCGCTGTGAATTCGTGATCTGTTGTTCGATTTCTTCCTCATTGTGATTTCGTGATCCGTTGTTCGGATTTCTTCTTCGATTGTGTCTTCGCCATTTTCGTAAACCCGTCGTTCGACTGTGTCTTCGCCGTTTTCGTGAATCCGCTGTTCATTTTTTTGTACTCGTCGTTTGTCGTAAATCCATCGTAAGGTTTTCGTCTTCGTGTTCACGTCAGAAGAAAGGGAGGCACTATTGTTTTATTTAATCCCTGGCACAGAAGGAACAAGGCTAACAACGTGAGGTTTAAACCTCATCGGGCGCCTTTGGCGCACCGGTAGCGGCTAGGCTGTTGGCGCGCTACCCGAACGGGAGGTTTCGCGTTCGAATAACGCGAAAGGGTTTTACATCGTGAAGTGGACGCAGTGGGTGGTGTTAGAATTCGTGCGCAATTTCTCCATAGCATGATTTTTGATGTTGGCCAAGGTACTTTCGAAATTAATTTTTGCTAAGTGTATTTTGCGGATGGAGGAAGTTTATTAGAGGGCAAAACAGCTTAGGAGTTATAAGGAGTTTAAAGCTTGTTTTATTTTTGATAAAAGATTCTTTTGAAGGTGTTGTTTGAAATATCTTATTGCATTCTTATGAGAGATAAATTTTATTTTTGATAAGACTATAAGGGAGAAATAAGGTGTATAAGGGATAAATTTTTTCTTGTAATGTTGAGAGTGCTTTTGGTTGATTATGGAAATGAAAGCATGATGTTTTAAGGTTAAAATTGCTTCTTGTGTGAAGTTGTGAAACCTTAAGTGGGCAGCTTTGAGATTGACATTTGCTTTCATTAAATTGGTAATAATCAAGCTATTCTTTACTTGGTTAAAGTGTTGGGCTTACTCCTTTGTTGATGATTTGAAAAGTTGTGTGTGCTCTTGTGATTTGAGTTGGTGGATGCTTTTTGTTCAAACAATATTGGAGAGAAAAGGAGTTCTACTTGTTTCCTTTTCTGATGTTGATTGTGAAATGCTTCAAGGTTGTGTTTTGAGTTGAATGGTGTTGATTGAACCTTGGTTGATGAGCATTGTTGTTGAAGCCCTATTTGATGGTGGAAAGATCATGAGTATCATTGTTATGTGATTCTTTGCATAATTGGCAATTGTTGGGGTTTCATGTTCTTGAAAGAAAGCATTCTATCTTATCCAATTCTGAATTGAGATTGAGTTTGAGTTGAGCATTGAAATTGAGATTGAGTTTGAGTTGAGCATTGAAATTGAGATTGAGTTTGAGCTGAGTTGATTTGAGTTGAGGTTTGAGATTGGGAGTTGAGTATAGGACATATTGAGTCTCTAACAATTCTCTTTATGCTTCTATGAGTTTGACAAATCACATTGGGTCTCTAACAATTCACCTTGTGATTTCCTACTAAGAAAGTTTTTTTTCTTGGTGAGCTTGTTGAGTTTTGGACAGGTTTCGGTGGGGACTTGTGAGCAGTTTTGGACAGGTTTCGGTGGGGACTTGTGAGCAGATTTGGACAGGTCCTAGCAGAGGACTTGTGAGCTGAGTTTGATAGTTCTATCAGAGAACTTGAGGACAGAGGTGCACTTGTTCTTTGAGAAGAACCTGAGGACAGATTTGGCAAGTCTTTGAGAAGGCTTGTGTGCGAGAGGATTGATTTGTTCAAGCGTTGGACAGATCTGACAGACGAGAGGAAGACTTGTACTAGACCGACTGACTGTGTTTGGTACAGAGTTGCTTGAGCTGTTGTGGACGTGATCATAGAAGGCAGAGGTCTCTTAGGCTAAGCATTGAGGACAGGAGGTCTTCGATGGAAAGGAGTTCCACGTGCTGGCAAGAGGTAGAGGCGAGTTGATCTTCTGAGGGATCATTTCCAGAGCAGAGGGGAAGGTATCTCCTTTGAGCAGAGGCTCATAAATTTTGATTAGGGGAAGGTATCTCCTTTGGGCCGAGGCTCATAAATATTGTAATTGGGAAGGATTCCCAAAGAACTTTGAGATAACTTTTAGAGAAAAGTTTTGTGGACGTAGCCCAGCCATTTTGGGTGAACCACGTTAAAATTGGTGTCACTTTGTGGATGATATTGTGCATTGCTTTGATATTGCTTTGGGTATATTGCTTTACTATTTTGAGGTATAAAGGAAAAAGTAAAAAGAGGTCTTATACTGTTCACCCCCCTCTCAGTATAAGCTTGTGTTCTTCAATTGGTATCAGAGCGGGTGCCTTCGAAAAGTTTAACAGCTTGAAGGAAAAGCTAGTAAAGAACACAATGGATCATTCAAGTGGCAATGCAGCACCTATTCTTGATGGGTCAGATTTTGGTCTTTGGAGTGCAAGGATGAAGGTTCATCTAATGGCACTTGGGAATGAGGTTTGGGAAGTGATTGAAGATGAGTACACTATTCCTGAACATGGTCCTAATACTAAAGAAGAAAGGCTCCTACATCACAGCAATTCAAAGGCAATGAATGCAATCCTGAAAGGCTTATAGAAAGCAGATCTCACCAAAGTGATTCACTGCAAGACAGCTAGTGAAATGTGGAAACAGTTGAAGGTGGTTCATACAGGTGATACAAATGTCGGAAAGGCCAAGTTGAGACACTTCAAAGGTATGTTTGAACAACTCAAGATGAATGATGATGAAAATATTAGTGACTACATGCTTCGTATGGATGAGGTTGTTAACTCCATGAAAGACTTAGGTCTTGAGCTTGCTGAAAATGATGTTTGTGATAAGATTTTAAGATCTCTTCCTAATAGATTTAGTGAAAATATTTCTGCTATTGAGGAAGCTAAAGATTTGGATAAGTTGAAAAAGGATGAGCTCCATAGTATACTTGCAGCATTTGAGTTGAGAACTCAAGTGAAGGTTGATGTCAAGAAAGAGGCGACTTTCAAGGCTACCAAGAAATCCAAGGGTAAACAGCTTCAAGATAGTGATGAGTCTTCTAGTGATGAAGAGGCATATTACTACAAGAAAGGCAAGTTCTCTAGAAAGCACAAAAGTATGAAAAATATAAGATGTTTCAATTGTGGAAAGTTTGGTCATTATGCTACTGACTGTATTGTTCCCAAGAATGAAAGTGATGAAGATAAACAGGATTCTAAGAGCAAGGATTCTGAAAAGCACAAGCATCACAGGAAGAACAAAGATGAGCACAACAATCAAGGAAAGAGGTATTCTCACAAGCACAAGAAGAGTTTCTACCTAGACAAAGCAAGTAAGTGTTCTAGTAGTGATAGTGAAAGTTCTTCAAGTGATGATGAAAATGAGATGTTGTTCATATCAGAAAAAGAGGAAGAACCGAAACATAGATTCATTATCATGAAATGTCTTAGATGTGGAAACTTTGGTCACCTTGAGGATGATTGCACAAATAATGATTTGGTTTCTAGTATGTATGAGGATGCTTCAGAAAACTATAAGGAAGATGCATGTATGGTTTTTGAAAAGGGTAGCACCTCTAGTGATAAGAAATCTGAAAAAGGCTTTGATGATTCAAAAAGCAAACAAATAGAGGAAGATATAGAGGAAGGTGAAGTAGATCTTGAAGGTGAACTTATTAGTGCTCTTAGTGCTTTGAAAAAGGAAAGAAAGAAGAATGCTAGACTCAAGGATAAGTTAGATGAATGTTGCATGGAAAGAGATGATCTTATAGAAAGTCTTGACTTCTCTATAGCTAAGACACAAGAACTCAAGGATGAGTTAGAGTCTAAGGTTCTTGAGTATAGCGAGTTGGAACAGAAAATGGCTTCTTTGAAAGAGGAAACTAAAGAGTACAAGGATAAGCTTTACAGGTTTCAAGATAGCTCCAAAAAGGTTAAGTCACTCATCAAAGGTCAAAGAAAGACAACAGATAAAACAGGCCTTGGTTTTGTTAAGCCACACAAGGAACAAGTTGGAGAGTCTAGTAAGAGACTCCAAAAGGAAGAGAGTTCTGATGAGGAAAGTATTTCAGAAAAGGAGTCCTTGAATGATAGATGCACAGAAACAGAAAACAGAATTCAGAATGAGAAGAAGAAGTATTCGGGACCCAAGAGGTCAAATAAAGGAAAGTTTCAAGGCAGATGTTTTGCTTGTCATAGGTTTGGTCACATGGCTTCACATTGCATGGCTCAAGTGAAGAAGGTAAATGACAATTTTAGAAGTGCTAGTTTCTTTCAAGGGTATTGCTACTCTTGTCAACAGTTTGGGCACAAGGCAGTCTATTGCAAGGTAAATAACAGGAACAGGTTTGATCAAAACAGGTTTGGTCAGAACAGGTTTGGTCAGAATAGGTTTGGTCAAAACAGGTTTGGTCAGAACAGGTTTGGTCAGAACAGGTTTGGTCAAAACAGGTTTGGTCAGAACAGGTTTGGTCAGAACTGGTGGATTCAAAGATCAGGTTTACCTCAGAGAAACAACATCGTCAAGTGTTTCAAGTGCAACAATGAAGGTCACATAATCAAGACAGTGTAGAGCTGAAATTCTAGAATACAAGAACAGGAACAATGGCATGATCAGGTCCAAGGATCAAGGCATGGACAAGAACAGGGATGAGAACAAGAACAAGAACAGTGACAAGAATAGGAATATGGACAAAGAGTTCAAGAGAAGGCCCGACAAGGAAGTTATAGACGCTGATGATGATCAGTGCCTAATGGGAGTTTTACTCCCACCCCAAAATTAATCACCTCATCTGGAGGTGGGGGAGGGACTAAGCTAAGAGGCTCATTCTTAGTCCCGAGCCCCAAAGGTGACCCTTTGCCATTGATGACAAAGGGGGAGAGATATGAGTAAGGGGGAGAGCTTCAAAGTGAAGAGGAGAGCTTCAAGTCGGGGGGAGCAAAACTTCAAAGGAAGATTCTCAGTTGTGGGCATAGTTGGTCGAGTTGTTAGCACAGTTGGTTTCAGTTTTGGCTCTTGAGAAGTGTTTTCAGTAAAGGTTTGCCATCAATGACAAAGGGGGAGATTGTTGGCAATTTTGGGTACTTTGGGTACATTGCCTTTGCTCAAGTGTATAAGTTGTCATTGATGTCAAGAAGCTCTTGAAGGAATTTGATTTGATGTCAAATAATTTGTTTTGATGAAGGTTACGACATGACAGTTTCAAAGGTCTTTTGTAAACCCCAAGTTGGGAGGTTTAAAGATTACAGGTGGATGCATTAGTTTAATGCATTTGGGTCCAGGAGGAAGTATTTATTTAAATAATTAAAAACCTTGTTAAGGTTCCCTTTAATTATTTTTAAATAAATATTAAATTATTGTTTGCAATGGGTTCTCCTAACCCATGGCGCTATGTTTTAAGATTGTGGGCGCTAGCCAAGACCTCCGTCGACGTGTTAAACTCCTCGCCGACGTCAAGAGCTTATGGTAAAAATGCATATAAATCTCCCTCGATGAAAATCAAGAATTATCCCATCCGCATTTTGAAAAGAGTTGCTCGCTGTGAATTCGTGATCTGCTGTTCGATTTCTTCCTCGTTGTGATTTCGTGATCCGCTGTTCGGATTTCTTCTCCGATTGTGTCTTCGTCGTTTTCGTAAACCCGTTGTTCGACTGTGTCTTCGTCATTTTCGTGAATCCGCTGTTCATTTTTTTGTACTCGTCGTTTGTCGTAAATCCGTCGTAAGGTTTTCGTCTTCGTGTTCACGTCAGAAGAAAGGGAGGCACTATTGTTTTATTTAATCCCTGGCGCAGAAGGAACAAGGCTAACAGCGTGAGGTTTAAACCTCACTGGGCGCCTTTGGCGCACCGGTAGCGGCTAGGCTGTTGGTGCGCTACCCGAACGGGAGGTTCCACGTTCGAATAACGCGAAAGGGTTTTACATCGTGAAGTGGACGCAGCGGGTGGTGTTAGAATTCGTGCGCAATTTCTCCATAGCACGATTTTTGATGTTGGCCAAGGTACTTTCGAAATTAATTTTTGCTAAGTGTATTTTGCGGATGGAGGAAGTTTATTAGAGGGCAAAACAACTTAGGAGTTATAAGGAGTTTAAAGCTTGTTTTATTTTTGATAAAAGATTCTTTTGAAGGTGTTGTTTGAAATATCTTATTGCATTCTTATGAGAGATAAATTTTATTTTTGATAAGACTATAAGGGAGAAATAAGGTGTATAAGGGATAAATTTTTTCTTGTAATGTTGAGAGTGCTTTTGGTTGATTATGGAAATGAAAGCATGATGTTTTAAGGTTAAAATTGCTTCTTGTGTGAAGTTGTGAAACCTTAAGTGGGCAGCTTTGAGATTGACATTTGCTTTCATTAAATTGGTAATAATCAAGCTATTCTTTACTTGGTTAAAGTGTTGGGCTTACTCCTTTGTTGATGATTTGAAAAGTTGTTTGTGCTATTGTGATTTGAGTTGGTGGATGCTTTTTGTTCAAACAATATTGGAGAGAAAAGGAGTTCTACTTGTTTCCTTTTCTGATGTTGATTGTGAAATGCTTCAAGGTTGTGTTTTGAGTTGAATGGTGTTGATTGAACCTTGGTTGATGAGCATTGTTGTTGAAGCCCTATTTGATGGTGGAAAGATCATGAGTATCATTGTTATGTGATTCTTTGCATAATTGGCAATTGTTGGGGTTTCATGTTCTTGAAAGAAAGCATTCTATCTTATCCAATTCTGAATTGAGATTGAGTTTGAGTTGAGCATTGAAATTGAGATTGAGTTTGAGTTGAGCATTGAAATTGAGTTTGAGCTGAGTTGATTTGAGTTGAGGTTTGAGATTGGGAGTTGAGTATAGGACATATTGAGTCTCTAACAATTCTCTTTATGCTTCTATGAGTTTGACAAATCACATTGGGTCTCTAACAATTCACCTTGTGATTTCCTACTAAGAAAGTTTTTTTTCTTGGTGAGCTTGCTGAGTTTTGGACAGGTTTCGGTGGGGACTTGTGAGCAGTTTTGGACAGGTTTCGGTGGGGACTTGTGAGCAGATTTGGACAGGTCCTAGCAGAGGACTTGTGAGCTGAGTTTGATAGTTCTATCAGAGAACTTGAGGACAGAGGTGCACTGGTTCTTTGAGAAGAACCTGAGGACATATTTGGCAAGTCTTTGAGAAGGCTTGTGTGTAGAGGATTGATTTGTTCAAGCGTTGGACAGATCTGACAGACAGAGGAAGACTTGTACTAGACCGACTGACTGTGTTTGGTACAGAGTTGTTGAGCTACTGTGGACGTGATCATAGAAGGCAGAGGTCTCTTAGGCTAAGCATTGAGGATAGGAGGTCTTCGGTGGAAAGGAGTTCCACGTGTTGGCAAGAGGTAGAGGCGGTTGATCTTCGAGGGATCATTTCCAGAGCGAGAGGGGAAGGTATCTCCTTTGAGCCAGAGGCTCATAAATTCTGATTAGGGGAAGGTATCTCCTTTGGGCCGAGGCTCATAAATATTGTAATTGGGAAGGATTCCCAAAGAACTTTGAGATAACTTTTAGAGAAAAGTTTTGTGGACGTAGCCTAGACCATTTTGGGTGAACCACGTTAAAATTGGTGTCACTTTGTGGATGATATTGTGCATTGCTTTGATATTGCTTTGGGTATATTGCTTTACTATTTTGAGGTATAAAGGAAAAAGTAAAAAGAGGTCTTATACTGTTCACCCCCCCCCCTCTCAGTATAAGCTTGTGTTCTTCAACCTTGTTGTGTTGGAATTATGATAAAATATATTCCTTATTAGATTAAACTATTCCAGCAGTTATGGGTTCCATAAACGAAGTAGAAAAATTTATCGACATGTCTAATTTCCTCATTAACCCTTTTGCACCTCCTACTTGTTCTGGAATTGGTAGATTGGAATTTGCCCTTCAGATAAATTGGATGATATAACACCTTCCTTATTATGTGAAGGTACACCTACACTTCCAAGAAAATCCTCTCTTTGATTCATATCAAATGTGTTCCCTGTACTCGAAGACATAGGAAACTTAACACTCCATTACTTATTTGAAAAATTTTGTGAACATTCACTGGCCACATGTCCATAAACATGGCACCGTGTACAATGAAATGGTACTTTGATATAATCCAAGTTCTGATAGTATTTCCATTTACCAAATGCAATGTCAATGCCTTCAATAAGGCCATCCTTCAGGTCCAAAACAACCAAAATTTGAGCCACAGTTCTAGAAACATTTAACATAAGTTTGTCAACCATTTTTATGAAGATACCTATATTGTCACCAATTTTTTTCAAAATATTTGGAATCCATAACTCCAATGGCAGACCTGGAAGTTTGACCCATATTTTTTTGGACGTTAGTAACTCTTTCCATGGATCAAAACATGGAGACCATCTTCTCAGGTATAACAATGAAGAGCTCCAAAACCATTTTGAGTTTAATATAGCTTTTGTATCTTCCTACTTATTGAGAGAAAGCAAGCCATCCTCTAGCCAAAAGATTTATTTTTGGAGAATAGCCCAAAACTTGGCCCCAAAATTCTCCAACCCATTGCTGAACTAATTTTTTAAAGTATAATCTATTGGAAAAATTTCCAATAAGGGTCTTCTTCTCCATTTCTATAATTTGATCTAGAGCAATATCTTCACCTAAAACAAGGTTTATTTTTTCCTTCTTCATTTCACACACTTCTTTTTCTTTTTTATTCCATTTTCCTTTGAAGCCCCACAAAATTTTTATTCTTCCATATTGCCCACCATTTCCTTTTGGCTTAAGAGGTTCCCAAGAAAACCTATTGAAGAGTCACCACTAAAAACCTTTGTTGGGATGTGTATTATCTCCAAATTATTTGTTAACTCCCTTGTTCTTATTTCCAAGAAGACCCTTTCTCCATCATTTGAATTCAAACCAGTAAAACAACTCTGAGGTTCTTTTGCATTTGAGTAGATTTGCGGAGAGATCCCTTGAGAGTGACCACTAGCCTTTGAAGAGATAAAAATATGCTACCCCTCAAAGGGATTGTTCGAGTAGTCGATAAGATCTTCTTCAAAATCCATCAAAAAACTCTTGTTCTTCCACCTTAATCAAAGCAAATCTTAACACATATCAATACCCTATTTTCGTCAACTCAAAAAAAAAATTGCAACTCTACATGAATTACAATTGTTTCCATTAATTATATGTTCTACTCAGCAAGTGTACAATTGCTTGTTGGCTTCAATCCAACTGTTTGAACAAAACAATGAAGAGCCTCCTTGTCAAGGCTAAGCATGTCAATTCCTACCATCTAAGTAGTCTATTCCACTCCTTTGCATCCATTCCACTTCCTCTATAATTTAATAACATTAACTTGAAGGTCTAACCATCCACCCAAATATGTGTAAGCCATGTAAACTTGGTAGTTCAAAACCCCCATTACTCTTAGATAATTTTAGACAATTTCTTTTTGAACTCTCATTCCTTTCCTATCGCCAACATGGTATATCTTTCTAAACTCTAAATTTATGTCTGTATATCCATAATTTTCTCTGCTAGAGGTTCCCAAATGCTAGAATCCTCAATGCTAATAGAAATTACACCAAAAACATAGCAATGTCTCTATTAGTTGTTCTATAATGGTGTTAAAATATTAAAGTGCACTTTGCCTAATTTAATATTCATTATTTCTTTTTAGGGTTAGGGTTTTTTTTTTTAGGGTTAGAGTTAGGGTTTTCTTTCTAAAACCCTAATCTCTTCCAAACCCTAATCTCTCTCTATATGTACTCATTCATGTATTATAATGAATAATCACTTTTGGTTCTAACAATTGGTATGAATAATCATTTTCCTAACCTTTCTTCCTTCCACAAACCACATATTCCTTAAATATCGTGTTACAACTCACAGTATGATGCCTCTCTGATTATATCCATAATATGTAGCCTTTCACACCATCAACATATACCATTAAATACATTTTATAGACTTATTGTCCAACTTGCTCCTTATATCCTTTGGAACATACATGTAATCTTCGTATCCAAATACCCTCATATGCTCTACAATGGTCTTTTTTCACTCCACTTCTTCTATGGAGTAATTCCTCCCAAAATTGAACTCAAGGACAAATTTTTAATATGATTGATAGTGTGAACTTCCTCAAAATATAATCTCTTGTCTAGACCTACATCTTCTCTCATGCTTCGTGCCTTCTCCATGAGAGTCCTATTCATCCTCTCTACCACACCATTCTACTATGGAGTGTAAGGTGTGGTTTTCTGCCTTGCAATCCCATTTAATTTGTAGAAGGCAATAAACTCTTCAGAGTTATACTCACCTCCATTATTTGTCCTCAATATTTTGACCTTCTTGTTGGTCTGCCTCTCTGCTTTGATAACAAAGTTTTTGAATTTATCTAGTGCTTCACTCTTTTTCTTCATGAAGAACACCCAAGATTTCCTAGATAAATCATCAATGAAGGTGATAAATTATTTGGACCCTATAATGGACTGCTCCTCCATGGGTCCATAGATGTTTGAGTGCACTAACTCCAAAATATTATCACTCCTATACTCATTGAAATAAAAGGAAATTTTATTATGTTTCTCCATGACACAAGCTTCATAGGAATCAAAGAAATCAAAATTCTTACCTTCCAAGCCTTATACCAATTTTTTACTACACATCTCTCGTAGACTCTTTTCATTAGTGTACAACATCTGCTTGTGCCAACATAATTTTTTATGGACTATTGATTGCTGCTACACTTAGGTATGAACTAGTAGTATTGACAGGTTCTGCATCCAACTTATACAAAGATCCATTCCTTACTCCTATTATCATTACCATGGCTCCCTTTACTAATTTGTAGGTATTTTTGTCAGATAGTCTCTAAACCAGCATAAAAAATTATCTCATTGAGAGCAAATTTCTTGTTAGTCCAAGAACATGACTCACATTATTGATGTACTTCTCCCTTCCATATCTAATATTTACTCTCACTCTACCTTTTCCTATCATGTCATAGTGATAGTTATCCCCAAGAAATACTCTCCCATAGTGACCCTCGTGGTACTCCTCAAACCACTCTCGTGGGGTGTCATATGAAATGATGCACCAAAATCAATCAATCATGATTCCTCCTGGGCATTAATCACCAAGCATATGATAATACGTACGACCCCTTCTATAGAAAATGCTACTATAGATTATGCATTCTCTTCTTGAGAATCGACCTTGCACTCACTTTTGATGTGTCCTTTATTTTTGCACTTCTAGCACACCAAATCTTGCTTCCTGCCTTTACTTGGAAATCACTTGCTTGATTTCGATCTATGCCATTTTTATCTTGCCTTCTCATTATTTTTGCTTTCTCTATTATTGCCTCTCACAATAAAGGCCTCAACACTCTTTGTGGGTTATATAGTCTTTCTCCTCATATCCTCTTGTAGGAGTTGTCCCACAATGACATCCATGTTCAGATCAATCACCTTTGTGCTCCCACTGATCACAATGATCAGATTATCCCAAGAATCTAGGAGACTGCACAATAAGCAGATACACTACTCTTCATCTTTGACTTGATCCCCAGTTAACCTCAACTGATTGATCAAGGTATTAAAGGTTCTTAGGTGCTCTACCACACTTTTTGCATCCACCATTCATAGCCCATAAAACTTCTTCCTCAATAGGATCAAGTTCATCAAATATTTTAACTCATACATTTATCCCAACTTGTCCCACATCTCCTTGGATTTTGTGGCTTCGATGAAATTTGAGAGAACTGAATTAACCATATTTAACCCTATCAATGCAATGGATTTTCCATTTTTATTGTCCCAATCCTCCTGGGATAATGCACTTGGTTTTGTATTGTGTATGATTGCTTCCTTCAAGTCTCTCTCCACTAGAAGATACTCCATCTTCCATTTCCACATATTGAAGTTCTACCCATTGAACTTCTCAATGGTTGACTTCTCCATTTTATCTTCTACGATACTCCTGTGACTATTGTAGCCGCTTCCAATTCTTCCCTAGACTCCATAGGTCAGAACTATACCTAAGTTTCCTCATCAAAGAACAACCCTTGTCCTTCATGCTTTGATACCACTTGTTGGAAAAAAAGTAAGTGTAGAAGAAAAATGAATAAATAATTGAGAATAAAACTAATGTATGCATTGAAGAGAATTTAGCAAAACAAAACAAAGATTATGAACATGCATGAACAAAGGAATTAACACTAAGATTGCAAGCCTCAAATCATTCCTCAATACAATTATTACATGCATAAAACCCTTGTCTTGCATGCCCTGCTTTACATGAATTACAGTCATAGCAAAATTGGTTCTATTGGTTGCTCCATGAACTATAGTTTGGATCATCAATCATCCCCTGTGTAGGACCATTCCAATACGTTGGACCCACGTACATGTAATCGTACCACAATGGAGGTTTGCAGCAACTTGACTAAATAGGAGAAAGCTTTCGTTTATTAAAATTTGCTTCCCTCTCTTCTTATTTATAAGCATGAGAATGACGGTTGAACTATTACTCTCTAACTACGCATGACAATTTGAATTGCATGTTCACATTAAATATTCTCATGCAGTATTCCACATAAAAATTTTGAGCTGGCATAACTTATCCTAATTCAATTGATTAATTATCATAGTAGTTGCCAATCTCAACACCATTGTTAAATGTCCATCCATATGTGTTCTTAGTGTAAGAAGCCAAGTTTTTAGAAAATAAACCTTCAAATAATATAAAGCCAATAAAAACATCCTCGTTGCATAACCACTTCTATAGAAAATACAAAACCTTTGGAGTCCCCGCTTAAGAAATCAATAACTAATAATCATAGTGACTTTTCTATTGTTTCTAATAGAGCACAAAATCTAACCAAAGCAACTTAAAAGCCTCGGATGAACCTAATATTTTAAAAATAATTCTAAATTATCTTTGATCTAAAAATAAAATTCCATAGTCTATCATATAGAGGGACATACTTGGATTGTTATAAACTATTTAAAAACCTATGAATTTTGTAAAAATCATAAAAAAATATTAGTAAAAAACAAAACACCATATTACATTGCATTAGCTCAAGTGGCTAATATTTTGATTTTCAAGGAAGAGATCCAAGTTTAAATATTTTATAATGATACATGCATAATCACCAAGTTGTAATACCTCCATATGGTCACAATGTAATACCAGTGGGGCTTGTTTCAATCTCATATAACCCATTTATACATAAAAATATATCACAACCTCTACTTTAGAAAAAAAATTGGATGGTCTATCATAAACAATTTAGAAAAAATAAAATAAAATTGAGTAACAGAGATCCACACTCACTCTAAAACCATGAAGAAATTCATACTACTTAGAGAAGAATGAACACAATCAACAAATGATCTAAATTAGACAAATAAATAAATAAACTATCACCATAAAAGACAAGGAAGATGTCTTTAACCATCAATTATTTTCTTCATTTTTAATGAAAGAATTATCTCTGACCAAGACAAAATGATGGTTGGGGGTGATACATGAATACACAATTATTAGAAGCCATATGGCCCATTATATGTAAAAAATCAACATATTTTTTATTGATATAATGTCACATGGATCATCTTACAAGGTGTTGAATGAACTTATTGGATTACATAACATAATATAATATAATACATAATAAAATATTAACCATGGCCTATTTGGTAGAAGATTACACACTTCAACAATATTATTTGCACTATTCACAAAAGTGGCAATAATAAATGATTGTTAATTCACCATTTGAGTTATAATCCTTTTACTATCTTCTTAAGCATGATGCATGAAACAACTTGGAAGTAAACCTTTGACATTACATCTCAAATGAAATCTACGATATAATCAATGACATCCTTTTTATATGTTGAGTTATAATCCTTCACTATATTCTCAAGCATGGTGTATGAAGCAACCATAAGATACTTTTTCATTCTATCAACAATGAAACCTAGCATATAATAGATGATCATATCCTTTCTTATATGTTCTATATGACATGTAAAACAATTTGATCAATTGACATAGGAAGGTTTCTATAATCAACCTATTTTACTACAAAATATTTAGTTATAATTTTGATGAATGGGATTAAAAACCTCTTCAAATGATAATTCAATAAATAAAATCAAGATATATGTATTGTTTTTTAATATTATATTAAATTAATGATCTCTCACAAATATAATGTTATGTGTTCAATATAATTCTAATGTGATTTTTAAACTTAAGGTTATATGTTCCATATAGTCGATGGTAATATCTCCTTGTATTTTTAATATGATATGTAAAATCATTTGATTAATTGATATAAAAATGTTTTCATCAACTTATTTTACTATGAAACTTTTGGTTATAATTATATTGAATTAATTAGAGACCTCTTTAAACTGTGTTGGTAACGAATCTGCCTAAGTACAAAATATATGTGCACCCGAGACCCAGAAAACATTGAAAAGATGAAGGAAAGAGATGTCCTTCGGGCCAATCTCCAGAGAAGGTTGGTTCTCGTACTAATATAGCAATCAGTGTAACTTTTAGGGTAATAGAAATAGATTGGAAATGATAGAAAGGAATGGGAAATATGGCTATGAGCCATATACGTAAGGTGAGGATAAACTAGTAGCTAAAATCCAAATCAAGTTTTAATTAGCATGTAATAGAAAGAAAAGCATAGGAACCATTCACAACTTTGCAAGGATAACTTCCAATAAATATTTCAGTATTCACCTCTTTATTAGGAATTAAATTCAGATGCAAAATTTAAACTTATCTAATAATGGAAATGAACATATAAAAAATGATAGGCATAAAGTAATTGCATACAACACTGATCCAGGAACCAGTAGCCAACAATCTTTCAATTGATGCAGAGAACTCAAAGTCTTTTTTTACAGAGTTTCTATCCTCGTTTACATCAAAATGATTAGTATTTATAGAAGATTGTTCCTCTGTAATTAAATGCATATTAAAACAAAATGTTGGCTAGTCAAAGATCAACAACAGTAATTTCCTCCTTGGCAACAACAACCCACAAATCAATGCATTCTTCAGGAAGCAACGATCCTATTTTGGTGAAGAGCGCCTGGGAAATCAGCAAGGATGAACGATGGAAAATCATTTTAGGAGTCAGTGCATTGAAACACAATAATATCGCACAAAAATCAGGAGCTCGAGCATTAAATCTTAGTTTTTTCTCTGTCGTCTTGCACCTCAAAATTTTATTTTTTCCAGGAAAACCTAACGAAAATCAACTTTTCTTGGAGAAGGGGTGAAATCAGTGGATGGTACCTTGAGAATGAACAAGATCATACAAAACTCAACAACCCTCTGACAAAAATATTGGAAATATTAATTTCTTTGCCATAAGAATTAAATTCGTGAGCCTTTAGATCAAAGCTTAGAGGACAAAGTACAACATATTAGGGAGAGCAGCGATGAGTGGGAAGGTAGCGGCGGGAGGGCACGGGAGCGGGAGCGCCAGCACTGTGAACCTAGGCACCGGCAAGTTGGAGGGCCGCAGCAAGGCGGAGGGAGGGCAGTCAGAGAATGGAGGCTCGACGGAGTTACCCGAAGATGGAGGCAGACGCGGGAAGGATCCGCCGACAAAGGGAGAGACGCCAATAGAAATCGTATGCAGAGGCAGCGGCTTATGAAACCCCAAATGGTATTTTCACTAAGGACCTCTTTTCGTCCGGGGATGAACTGGACATCCCGGAGGAAATCCTATCAAGTTTCGTCGAATTTGAAAAATTTACCCTAATCGGGAAGTTTATTGGAGGGCGTCCCGATATGGAGACCATCCGCAGGTGGGCGGCGGGGAAAATGGCGGACCTCGAGTCACATGGAACTGGCTGCCCTATCCCGGGGTTTTTTCGTAATTAGACTGAATAATATGGAGGATTATTGTAAAATTTTGGTTGGGGGCCCTTGGTTTACGGGACGCAGGAGTCTCTTTCTCAGGAAGTGGGGGATGGATTTTAACCCCGAAACCCAGAGTATTAATATTGCCCCAATATGGGTTAGGCTGTCGAACCTTCCCCTTTTTTGCTGGCATGAAAATGTTATCAGGGGTATCGCCCGTTCCATTGGTGAGTTGGTCACCATTGACCCTCCCACTCGGGCCCGAACCAGATTTGTCCAAGCTCGCTTCTGTGTCCTGGCGGATTTGGAGGCGAACCTTCCATCCTCCATCACTCTTCGGTCTGGAGGCTCCGTTCTTCATAAGCAAGTCATTAACTACGAAAATAGACCGGCCTTTTGCCCCCGGTGCAGTTCCCAGGGGCATCTTCAATCAAATTGTCCTCTTCAAAAGTTGGGGATGAAGGGTGGGGCTTCTGGCAACCCCCCGGAGCAAGAAGGAAAACAACCGAAACACCCTGTAGCGACAGTGCCTGAGTCTCCAGATCCTTCTAGGGTTCTCCCCGAGTCGGACGTCGTTCTGTGCAATGCAAGTTCCCAACCAGAACCTCAAGTGGAAAAGGATCAGTCTCCTTCCCGTATGTCTGCTCAGGCTGATTCCCCTATTTGTCAAAACCAGAAACCTCCCGAGTCCCTACTGGAAGAGTATCTGCTGGGCAAGAGGGACGAACAACATGGCAACATTAGTCCGTGAAACACTAGAAGCCGGAAGCAAGGGGTGGATTTTGGCTGTGAAAGAAAACAGGGGCGACCTCCTAACAAAGAAAGAAGGGATAAGGAAACGGCAGCAGACATTGCAAATGGATCCCAGCGGTTGCTTTTTCAAGAAGATTTCGACTCCCTGGTGGGTGATTCGCTTGTCCCAAAACCTCCCATCCAGCGGGGAAAGGGAGGCAAGAAAGTCTTTAAAATGTCCAGATGAAAATCCTCTCATGGAATGTGAGAGGTCTTAACGGAGCGGCCAAACGTAGGGTGGTGGCCGATCTTCGAAAGAAGTCTAACCCATCCATCCTCATTTTGCAGGAGACTAAGTCTGATGCCTCTGCCTCTGTCAAGGTTGCCAGGGCCATTTGGGCCAAGGCCAAATTCCTTTCCAGCCCTGCAATAGGTTCTGCAGGCGGTCTCATGGTGTTGTGGGACTCTGACAAGGTCGAGGGTAGTCTTCTATCGGCTTCCAGCAGGACTATCAATGTCCTGTTTCACTCCAAGGTTGATAATTTTTCATGGATTTTGACCAATGTTTACGCCTCGAACTCTGCTTCGGAGCGAGATGAGTTGTGGAAAACCATCTCTATGATGAGGGAAAGTTTTAGTGACTTCCCGTGGGTTGTGGGAGGGGATTTCAATTGCCCTCTTCATCCCTCTAAAAAGAAGGGAGGCGCTGAGTTGGCCACCCGTAGCATGGAGGATTTTAGAGATTTTGTTTCGTCCAATAATCTGCTAGACATCGAACTTAAGGGGGCGTCCTTCACCTGGAGCAACGGGAGGATTGGGAGCAATCTCATCCAGGTCAAGCTCGACCGGTTCCTCATTTCCCACGAAGCTATTCCCTTCCTCGGCATTGCAACTCTCTCGGCTTTGCCAAGAATCGGGTCGGACCATAATCCCATTATGTTAGAGGCCACTGGCGGGCCTAGGTTTAAGATCCCTTTCAGATTTGAGTCCATGTGGATTTCCCACAAGGATTTCAAACAGTTGGTTTCGGAATGGTGGCAGGTGACGGTGGTTGGTTCAGCGTCCAAAAGACTGGCCCTAAAACTTAAGATGATTAAAAAGAACTTAAAGGCATGGAATAAGGAGGTTTTTGGCAACATTTTTGAGTCTAAAAGGTCCATCTATGAGCGCTTGAAGAGTTTAGAGGAAAATATGGAGGTCGAAGGGTATTCTGAAGGCCTCAGAGAGGAGGAACGGAGCCTCCTGGTGGACTATCATTCCATTCTTGCCAGTGAGGAAACGTTTTGGCATCGGAAGTCCAGGGATCTCTGGATGAAGAGCGGTGATTCAAATTTGAAGTTTTTCCATGCATCTACCATGAGACACGGGGGGGCCAACAAGATCGGACGGGTGTTGTGTAAGGATGGGCGCACTACCGGGGAGATTGAGGAAATTCGAAGCGAAGCGATCGATTTCTTCCGGGATTTCTTTGGGTGCTCCTCCGATAGCGTCCTCCAAGTTCAGAAATCCTTGCTTGCTAATTTCCCTACCAAAGTCCCCCATGAGGCAAGTATTAAACTCCTGGAACCTTTTTCCCATTCCGAGATTAAGGATGCTCTTTTTTCCATGCAACCGAGATAAGGCCCCCGGGCACGATGGGTTCCCCCGATTCTTTCAAGTTATGTGGGATGTTGTGGGGCCTGATGTCTGCGAGGCTATCTTAGAAATCCAAGCATCAAGATCCATCCATCCGAAGCTCAACTCTACCTTCCTAGCTCTCATTCCTAAGTCGCCCGCCTGCAAAAGTTTTTCTGACTATCGTCCCATAAGCCTCTGCAATGTTTTCTACAAGATTCTTACCAAGACCATTGCCAATCGTCTGAGATCCCTCCTCCCCTCTTTGGTAGGTTCAGCTCAGGGGAGCACCGTTAAGGGTAGAAACATCCTTGACGACATAATTACTATTCACGAAACCCTCCATAATTCCCAATGTTCCAAGAATGTTGCGCTTTTCCTTAAACTAGACATGAATAAAGCTTTTGACAGAGTGGACAGGAGGTTCCTCTGTGCTGTCCTTTGCAAGTTGGGCTTCCATCATCATTGGATTGACCTTGTGAACAGTTGCATTTCCACTCCGTCCTTTTCTGTGCTGATCAACGGGTCCCCCATTGGATTCTTCCAGAGTGCTCGCGGCCTCAGACAAGGTGATCCTCTGTCTCCTATTTTATTCATTCTTTTGGTAGAGGTCCTTAGCTGGTCTTTGAATGAAGCCCTCCGTCGAAGCAAGATTTTTGGCATTCTGCCTACTTCCAGAGTTGATCCTGTCACTCACCAACAGTTTGTGGATGACACGCTCATATCCATTGGAGCGTCTGTCACTCAGGCCAAATCTATCAAGCGCATTCTGTCCCGGTATGAGAAGGCTTATGGCCAAAAAGTTAATTATTTGAAGAGCAAAATTTATTTTGTTAATACCCCTCTGCGTAGGCAAATTCGCATTGCCAGAATCCTCGAATGCACTATTGATTCCCTGCCTGCAACTTATTTGGGGTTGCCGCTAGTTTGCAATGGGCGAGGCGGTGGGAACATATGGAATTCGATTTTGGAACGGCTTCATAAGAAACTCGGCACTTGGAAAGGCAAATTGCTATCTCAAGCTGGGAAGGCAACCCTCACCAAAGCCTGTCTTCAAGGAATTCCCACCTATTTCATGTCTGTTTTCATGCTTCCTGTGTTTATCCATTCCAAAATCGAGCAGATTCAAAGGAATTTTCTCTGGTCCGGCAGCGAAGAAAAATCCAGAATTCCTCTGGTGGCGTGGGATAAGGTTTGCCTTCGAAAGGACCAAGGGGGCATGGGATTGAGAAGATCCAGGCTCATGAACACTGCCTTAATTGCCAAACATGCTTGGAGAATTCTTATTAATGCACCGGCGGAATGGGTCAATATAGTTAAAAGAAAGTATCTTGGGGAAAATTCTCTCCTGGAAGCTGAGTCTCCTCATGAAGCTTCGGCTTTTCGGAAGACAGTGCTTCAGGGCCGTTCGGTGATTAACAGGGGTGCTCGTTGGATCTTGGGGGATGGATCCACGATCCTTTTTTGGAGAGACAGGTGGGCTACAGATGAAGCTCTCGTTGTAAATCAGAACTTGGCTGGCTTGAGGGCCCAGATTGATCCAAACAGTCATCTCAAGGTTTCGGATTGCATTGACCGGAGTTCCCTTCCCCCTCGGTGGAAACTTTCGACGGTGGATGGGTTTGATAATGAGGTGAATTTCTTGTACAGTGTCCTCCAATCGGTGTTAATTCCTTCGGTCATAAGAGACGACAGAATTATTTGGAGCAACACGCAGGATGGGCGGTTTTATGTTAAGTCCGCTTATGATCTTCTGTCGTGTGAGGTCTGCTGTGGACCCCGGTGGAAAGCAATTTGGAGGAAAGGGATTATTCCTAAGATAAATTACTTTGCTTGGATTGCCTTTTATAACAAAGCCCTTACCATAGACAATCTCCACAAGAGAGGCCTTGCAATTCCCAACGGGTGCTATCTTTGCTTAGGTGACTGTGAAACATCCGATCACTTATTTTTGCATTGCCCCTTTTCCCATTCGGTCCTAAGCTGTGTGTTGTCTTCCTTCCAAGTACTCTGGTGCTCCCCTCGCTCCCTTAAAGATGCCTTCCTCCAATGGCCCAAGCCCTTTAAGAATTCTAAGCTCCGATTCCTTTGTGAGGTTGCCTTTCACCATTCCATCTGGCAAATTTGGCTGGAGCGTAATGCTAGAGTCTTCGGCAAGATCCCTAGAATGGCTCCCTCTGTTGCCCAGCGGGCCTTATCCTTTCTTGTCGAGAATTCAAAAACTATTCCCGGCTCCCGCCCTCACAATCCTTGGGAGGCAATTATTTTCAAAAGCTTGGACCTTGGCTCCTCTTCCCGAGTTGACTCGGTGAATGGCCGCGGGGAGGTCACTTGGACCAAACCTCCTTTGGGGTGGATCAAACTTAATTTTGACGAGGCTGCTAAAGGCAACCCAGGGCCCGTTGGTTTCGGGGGCATTGTCAGGGACCATAATGGGAAGCTGATCTTGGCCAACTGTGAAAATTTGGGCCCTCAGACCAATCATTTTGCCGAAGCCCGTGGTGTGTTGAAAGGGTTGCAGGTCATATCGAATGATCCTAGGCCTTTAATTATTGAAGGCGATTCTCTAAACATTATCAACTACCTTCGTGGCTCCAAAGACCCGTCGTGGCGGGTCCTGAATATCATCCTCGAGGCTAGGATGCTCCTCTCTCGGCGCGCCAGGTGGGAGGCGGGGCACATCTACAGAGAAGGTAACCGGGTGGCGGATCACTTGGCCAACAAAGGACTGATGACCACGTGCCCGGTTGTTTGGCGTTCTCGTTTCCCAACCGAGGTGGACAGTTTGGCCAAGGCAGATATTCCCTCATGATGAAGAATTTGTATCATAGGTCTTCTCCCAAAGTTTGTTGATATATTGTCTTCGGCTATTATTCTGTTTTAATGTATTTCAAGATCAAGATTTCCATGACTGTCCGCGTCTTTTGGGGCCCTCGGGCATTTTGTATTTCCCTGTATTTTTTTACGAACTGCTCTATTTACCCGACCATCCGACATGAAATATCTTTTAGCAAGGCTGATTTTGTACATAAGGTTTTGGGATCCTTTATAAAAACCCACAATTAATCTATTATTATAATTACCAAAAAAAAAAACGTGAGCCTTTGGTCTTTCTTGAAAATGATATGCACTAAAAACGTTCTTGGAAAAGAACTCAGTAAGAGGAAAAGGCAAGGATGAATTGCACCAAGGAATTTTGTTGAGAATATAATTTTACCCAAAAATTCAGTTGAACACTACTTTCGTTGAGACATCGGGTGCAAATGAAGTTCGTGATTAAGGTGGGGCAAAAATGGAGCTTTACTGGCAGTCTTGCCCATGCACGTACTTTCACCATTAATTTGATAAATTTCACCCGAAAGGAGTCCTTCCTTGCTTATGCTTTTTTCATCTAAGGGGATTTTACTAGAAAGAGGGGCAAAAGTAATCTTTGCTAGGAACTGGGGTAAAAATACTTACTTTCGCTGCCAAAGGAGGGCGAATATAAATTTCATCCCCACTTGGGGTAAAATTGACTTTGACTTACTTATGTTTTCATTCCCATAATGCCTGCCAACTGTTTTTGCTTTGCAATCAATTGAAGTTGGCAAGTTGCCCAGAAGAACAATGAATTTGACTTTGACTTGCACAAGAAGATGTATTTTTATTGTTTTCGCTCCAAAATAGACACTTTCAATACTTTCACTCCAAATTGGGTGAAATCATACAGTTAGCCAGACAAAAGGACAAAAGCACTTGGTATATGCTTTCACTAACTATTTTTACTCATTTATGGGTAAATTTGACTTTGACTAGCACACGCCTTTGCTTGAATTACTTTCATCCATTACCTTCACCCCAAAATTAACTAAAAAAAGCAATTTGCCCAAAAGAGAGACAAAAATGACTTTGAAAACTTGGAATGGATGCACTTGGGTGAAAATATCTTAAATTATCTTTTTCTATTTTGCGGGTGAACTCCTCTTAGACTATTTTTGATGGTGCAACCTTTTTCTTATATTTTTACCCACGAAATTGTCCCAAAGTATTATCGCTAGTGCCATACTTTTTAGCTAGACTTTAAATTTTAATTGCAAGCAAAAACCATTTGATCTTTCCCTTGCTTTGGTAAACACTTGCTTTTTAATTCCATGGGTGAAACCATTCTTCTTCATTTGAAATAGTGAAATCATTGAAAAGGGAGAGAGCAAAAATCAACAAATATTAAAAATACCACAATGAAAACACATCATTCATTTTATACTTGGAATTTTTACAATGAAAATTTAGTGTGGCAAAACTGCCAACACTTTTGGTGGCTCTCGGGGTATTCAGTTCATCTGGATGCAATTGACCCTAGGCCTTCATCCATTGGGTTCAACTCTCACATCCACTGGCTGCATAAAATGGTATATTTGATTCAACAACCTCCTTCTGCTCTCTTTCCACCCTTGCCCGTTCTTCTTGCTTCACAAGACTTGCACTCGTAGTATCATACACTACAACCGCCTCGGCCCAAGAATCTTCATCAAGCATCGCAGGATACTGGAGAAAATTAATAATGAAGTGTAATATTTGGATTTGTTCCAAGTTGAGCCTCTTTTGCGTAGTTCATACAAGGAAAATTCAATGCGGGTGAGCCTCTTCATGAATGGTAATACCTGCTCCTTTGTAATTGGCTTTTTCCAGCTATCGATCTCAGAGGTATCCTCTGTGAACTCTTTCCATGTTGCCTCCAACTCTTTCTTTGATAAGATCTCCCCCTGATCATTAGTTAAGCTTGAGAAACTGGCATCAGCTATGACCTCAAAGTAAATGAGCAAAATAGATTGCTCCTTCTCATACATATCAAGTAGCTTATGACCTTCTCTTGCCAAATCCAACCTGGAAAAATAACTACACAACGTTATCCTAGTGTGAGACCAGGCTCAGTCCATCCCACTCATTGGTTTACATCGAAGGGCGACGTTATCTAATTTTTGAATCTTTAGTGACATCTCCAATTTTGGCTCTAGCTGCTCCTCAGCATACTGTAATGCTTCCTCACCAAATATTATTATTATTCGTGCCTCTTGAAGATACAACAAAACCAAGAGTGCTTTCGCTATCCATTTTACGCAGTCTTCAATTAAAAGACGGTGAGATTTCTTAATCTTCTCCTTGGAGAATACCACTAATTAAGTGGCTTTTTTAGCTAGCTAATTTTGTAAAGATTCCATATAGGTAGTTAATGTCTGCACCTGCTATTCAGCTTCTTCCTGTATTTTCTAATGCTCCTCGGTTGCTTTCTCCAAATCCTTCATTTTTTGCTGCCAATGCTTTGCCTCTAATTTTGTTATCTCCAACTATGTCCTATTTTCATCTAGAGCTTCCTCTAAATCAACGATCTTCAACTCAACCTCAAAAAATTTCTTCTTGCAATGCTCATCGTATAGGTAAAGCGAGCTCATATCTACCTAAATATTCTCATCTTCTCTGTAGTATTAATCTTTTTTAGGTCCTCTATAATGACTTCATAAGCATAATCGCTTGGAGCCATCTCTCCTTGGGGCTTTTGGACCTAAGGGATCATCTTTACAATGTGGGACTCTATAGCTTCAGGGTCAAATGAGACCTTCTTCAACATCTTTGTTGGATCTTGAGCCTCTTTTCGCTTTGGTAGGGTACCTAGGAATAGATATTTGGGGATATATTATTATATTGTATAAGGGTTGGCATGGGCCACACATAACCCAAGGTTGATTGTATTATAATATTATATTATATTTTAATATAATATAATATTAGTAGTAGGCTCTCCAAAGTAGAATAAGAATATGGATATATAAAGAAGAGATATTTGTCATTGTAAGGATATTCATATCATTGAAGAAGAATCTTATGTAATCGTCGTGCCCACGAAGTGGCCTCTCATCTTGGGAGATCTTGTGGAGTTATTCCTTCCTTAAGGATTATTATTGGTGTTTCCCTACCTTAAGGGTATTATCTATCTCTCTCTCATTTGTGGATTGTTATTGTGGATAATGTATTGTGGATGAATGATTTGATATTTTTGCATATTGGTGAATGGTTTATGTCAATAATAATAAAAGATATGCAACAAGTGGTAAGTTATGCAACAAGTGGTATCAGAGCAACGATTTTGGCAAAGTGGGGATTTTTGTGTGAAACCCTAGAATTAGGGCAATTTTTTTTTGGAAAAACATCTCATCTTTTAGGAGCCATATCTCTGCGCAAGTTTATCCGATTCAAGCGATTCTTGGATCAGATTGTGTAGAATTTGAAGAGCTTTAAAATGAGTGGTCATATGAAGGAATCCAAGTAGTATTGAGGGAGATACGACCTTTTGAAGTTAGTCATCCGAAACAAGGATAGTGACGAATTTCATAGATTTTTTCTGGAAAAAATGTCTCATCTTTCAGAAGCCATATCTTTGCGACAGTTAATCCGATTGAGGCGATTCTTGGATCAGATTGTGCAGAATTTGAAGAGCTTTAAAATGAGTGGTCATATGAAGGAATCCGAGCAGTATTGAGAGAGATACGACCTTCTGAAGTCAGTCATCTGGAATAAGGGTAGAAACGAATTTTCAAGTCACGAATTTTTCAAAAGACAAACTTTGTTTATTTCGGGTAAGCAAAGCAGTTGCACTTTATTTTGTTTGGAAGAAAAATGGCAGATCTAGTTGTCTATGTGGAATTTTAGCTTCAAATCAGTGGAAAGATATTTATTTCCATAAAACCCTAGTTTGCATTAGGGCATGATATATATTTTCATGAAACCCTAGATTTGCATTATCTGGAGGTGAACTTATGGAGCTAGAAATATTTTCTGGAGAAGATGATATTGATGTTAGGGAATGGTGGAAAACTTTTAGGTCTCCATATCATAATATTTCTTTTGAGAAATCCTTCCTTGATATATGTTTTAAAGGGAAATCTTTGTCTTGGTGGATAAAATTTTGTAAAGAAAGGAATAATGAATATACTTGGGATGAAATAGAGCATGAATTCTTGAGTATATGGGATCCATATTATATAGATTACCTAATGGATATCCTCGAAGACGATGAAAAGAAACTATAGGAAACTCAAAATGAGCGGAATGCAATAAAAGGAGAATGTGAAGTTTTAAAGAAATAGAATGAAGACTATGAAAAAGAAATAAAATTACTCAAGAAGAAAGAGGAAAAGGTCGGGGAAGATAAAAAAGATGTCAGTATGCAGACAGAGGAAACCATACCTTTGGTAGAAGATAAATTAGAAAATGGACAAAGGAATTTGTTTGAATCTAAAAAGTCTATTATGTAGGTTCATGGAAGCATTCAAAAGGAACAGGTTATTATTTCCATTGACCCTGGTAGTAGATATAATTTTATTAATATTGCTTTGGCTAAGAAGTTGCAAGTTCAAGCAACAAAAATCAAGGACATACAGCTAGAGGGTGAGAATGTTCAGATTTTTGAAGATTTAAAGATCACCATGGATAAATATGTTTTACATTCAGATTTCTATGCTATTGAGATGGATGATAAGGATATTGTTCTTGGTTATCCTTGGTTAGATTCTTTGGGTACTTGTTAACATTAATGTGCAAAAGAAGTTTATGAAGTTATGGTACAGGAAAAAGAAGATAACATTACAGGATATTTCTCAGCTTAAGGAGCAAGGATCCAAGGAAAATCAAGAAGTGGTTGTAGAAGAACAAATTGAAGAACATGAAACAGAATCCAAGAAGGCGATAGTAGCAACAAAGTCCATGAAAGAAGTAGCAGTAACTAATTCAGTGGAAATAACATTGCAGGATATTTCTCAGCTTGAGGAGCAAGGATACAAGGAAAATCAAGAAGTGGTTGTAGAAGAACAAATTGAAGAACATGAAACAGAATCCACGAAGGCGATAGCAACAACAGAGTCCAAGGAATATTTGATAGAAGAGCACAAGGACACACCAAACAAAGATAACATGAAAGAACAAGGTGTAGAAGAATTTAAAACAATGAAGCCAAAGGTTGAAAAGTCAAAGAAGGTAGAACATCAAGTAAAGGTTGCACCATATCGCCATCCACACCACCATGAGCGGAAACAATATTGGAGGCATGGTTCAAGGCAACAATATTATGGTTCTACATGTAATCAGCAGGGCACCAACTATGGCAGTGTTTGGCAAAGAAAGCATAGTGATCATGGTTTTCAGCATGGTTCATCAGCATCAAGGAACAAGTGGACCCATCATTCAAGTTATCAAAATACAGCAGCAGAAGCGTGGAGCCAACGAAGCAGATTTGGATACTCAAGTAACAAAATGGCGTACCAACATCATCGGGTTTCACTTGGATGGATGGATGATCGAGATTGGTACCAATTGCTAACATTGCTTAGCAAATCATACTATCGAGTTTCTTCATATGTTTCGAGGACGAAACATTTGTAAGGAGGGTGGCATGGTAGGGTACCTAGGAATAGATATTTGGGGATATATTATTATATTGTATAAGGGTTGGCATGGGCCACACATAACCCAAGGTTGATTGTATTATAATATTATATTATATTTTAATATAATATAATATTAGTAGTAGGCTCTCCAAAGTAGAATAAGAATATGGATATATAAAGAAGAGATATTTGTCATTGTAAGGATATTCATATCATTGAAGAAGAATCTTATGTAATCGTCGTGCCCACGAAGTGGCCTCTCATCTTGGGAGATCTTGTGGAGTTATTCCTTCCTTAAGGATTATTATTGGTGTTGCCCTACCTTAAGGGTATTATCTATCTCTCTCTCATTTGTGGATTGTTATTGTGGATAATATATTGTGGATGAATGATTTGATATTTTTGCATATTGGTGAATGGTTCATGTTTAATAATAATAAAGTTATGCAACACGCTTACAATTTTTTAGCCACTATGATGAACTCTAGTGGGCTCGACTTATTTTTGCTGCAATAGGATTCTCTAGCAAAACTTCTATCTATGATTCTAGCGGCACTTGCAACTCAAGAAATGATGGAAAGGGAAAACAAGCCTACTAAGGTTTTGGCTCAAGAAGGGAGGTAGAAGTGGGAACAGTTGATGGAATAGAGATGGTTGAGGGATTGAAAGCGATGGGTTCGGCTATAGTTATACTTACTCGAGGAGGATCTTATGTAATTAGAGTCATGGTAGAAGTTACCAAAATGGAATATGGAGGGAGCAAAAATGGATTGGGTGTGGATGCAAAAGAACTGAAAGAAAAGGAATCAAAAGAAGAGGGAATAAAAGAAGAGGGAGCATTGGTTACTGGTGACTGAGAAACGGGAAGTGAAATGGAAGCGAAAGGTATACCAAATGGGGGTGAAATGGAAGTAGCAAATCCAGAAAGGGGTGTGACAATCACCAAATGCTAAAGAGTAAGGGACGATGGCAGATAAAATGTATCTTTGGGCTTCAACACTATTTGAGTCGATGATGAAGGTGGTTGTGATAATAGCTCCTCATCTGCCTAATATTCCTTCAATTATTCCTCAATGTACTCTTTAAGATTTATGAACTCCATCTTCTGGTCAAGCTACTATTCCTGGACCAAAGGAACAGTCTCTAAAATGTCAGCCTATGCGGCTACAACTACAAGAGGAGGGTTTGTACCAGATGAAGAGATTGCACTAGTCCTTGGCTTCTTGGAGATTTTTAGAAAAGGAAGTACCTAATGCTTACTCTTCTTATGTTGAGGTTGCTCTTTCGATGATGGTTGTTTCTCTTCCTCCACAAGTGGCACTTCCTCAACAACATGTTGCTCTCCTCCGACCACAATCTCTTCGCTATCAAATCTTTGGAAGCTTTGAGATACAATTTTAGCAAAAGAGATCGACTAGTAATTTTCATAATATTCATCATATATGTCTGCAAACATATCATCCATTTCCAGGCTATAGGCTGACCTATTTTATCCTTGATGGACCCTCATAACCTACTAGTTGGTGATTTTCTCCTCAGACCAAGTGGGCAACTGATCCTTCATTTTTCTAAACAGACTCGAAGGAGGAATCTGGTGCTTGTGGACTTCAAGATTATATTCAACCTCCATCTTGTAGAAATTGTGCCATTATGGGAACGTCATCATTTTCTCAATGTGACATTCAAGATCATACACTTTTGGATTGTTCCTCTGCTGCTCAATATCTTCTCGAGGACAACAATGAAAACTCTTTGCCTTGATCAATACCATGAAATGACCCAAAGGGTCATATTTCCATCGCTAGGGCAACTCAACCAAGATGAGGTCATAGAATAATCAAATGATTTTGTCCAACCCAGATTACTTCAATGTCATCAAAACAAATAGGTATTACACATGTGGTTCATTTCCCTTGACCCACCCCATTGACGTGATTAATGAAATCATTCTAGTGGGCAACCTCCAACGTGAAAAGGTGTTCTGTAGAAAAATACTTAAGGAGAAATGACTTACCAATAAAGCTAAAAATACGTATGACGATGCCTTACATCAACAAGAAAATATCACCTTTCTTCTTTGTTACAACCTCCTCTCTCATCGTCCTTGGCATTCTCTCACATGTGCCAAAAATAATCTCGAGGGTAGGGCCCAAGAACATTCGGTTGAAATTATAATATGTCTCCTTTCTGGACAAAATCGGTCCATAAATAAACTGGAAGCTTCGTATCTACCACATTAGTTTGCTTGACAGTTATAAATGAAAAGTGTTGGTGCATGTGGAAAAAGAAATACCATGCTAAAAATGAAGAATATCTACGCACTACCTCTTCTCCACTTTGCACTCTCTTCAACTGGTATGCATTCTTAGAGCCATGTAATACACCCAATCAAAGAAAATCAGGTTCATGCTCATTGTCATTGCTGTCGGAGCATAGAATTATACCTGCAAAAAATATTGTACAAGTGTCACTTGCCATTTATGCACTATAGAATCGATAGGAAGACCAATCACCCAAGCCAACATAGAAAACATGTCTGGACACTTAAAATCTATTAGAGGCTTTGGAAAAGCTGGCAACTCTCCAAATTGTGGTATTTTTATCATTTGATTCTCCATGAACTGGTGCAACGTCACAGTCGACTACTATCTTTCATCTTGCTCCTTGAGATTTAACTTTTTGAACATAAAGTCCGAAGGAGGCCTTACCCTGCAAGCAAATGCTTCTTTGATTGTCTTAGCTGAAATGGTGAATAGTTTATCTCCATTCACATTTCAAACAACCCTCATAGCAATATTATACAGCTTCAAAATTGCTAACACCAGTTCTGGGCAAGCATGAACAGGTGTACATAGGTACCGAAAAATCTGCACACGATACGCAATAGTTAACAAGATTTTTGGTGTCAAGCCTTGTCTGAAAGTAACTTCTACATCCTGGCATAGTTTTTCCATGCTCTTGTTCAAAATAACACAGTCACCAATCTAATCCAGTGCATCATAATATGGATCAAGCTCTATATATTTTTTTTGCCTAGATTTTTTAGCTTTCTTACCTCCTACTTTTTTCTACATTTTCTTTGTTTCGGTAGATTTCTTCGCCATCTTCATCCTTCAACAATTTTACTTTAGCACTCTGATAGTTCTACAATGAAGCAGCAATTCAACAAAGCTGAGTGACAATCCTGCAATACTCCAGAGAAAATACTCTTGATCTTTCTTTGTCTACAAGCTTTCGGTTCGCCTTACTTATAGTTTTCGCTTTCAACTACCCAATTTAATGCATGTAACATGCCTAAGAAATCTGGGCAAACATGCTCCTTGGTTCTCTCACCCGATATAATTTTTTATGATTTTTTAACTGTTAATCAACTGCCAATAATACCCTTACGTTGTTAATCTTCTTCGAACGTCATGCCTAGTCGCTTTTAAATCTTGAGGGGTGTAATCTGGTTATTAACGACTAACCTCGAGAATGATGAATATGATGGAAGCACTCTTTAGGGTGAAATTAGTAAATTCGTTGGATTTGGCACCAAAAATATCTTCTTTGAGTTTTTCTAGCAAAATTAGCTTGATCTCATGCATTTTACTAGAGTTTACTCTGAAATTCATGTCAGCAAAAAATGCTTTTTTGGATGCACTTGTTTTTCCAAAAATGTTAACTTGGACGAAAATCATCATGCAGCTGATGGTATTGTATAACTAGTGCTTCGAAAATATTCTTCCCTGCTTTTCTTGGTGAAATTACATGCTTGGTAATATTTAAAATAATTCATCTTCTTTATTTGCTTGAAAAAACAAGCTTTATTTGGAAAAAGTAAGATGTAAATTAATTTCGCCTCCTTCCATGTCAAAAATAAACTTTGCAAACTAAAGTCCCCAAAAAAGCATGTGAATTTTTCTCTTAACTCAAGCTTTTGCTCCAAAAACGTCCTTTGGGGAATTTAACAAGAATTTCACCCCGAAAATATATATATATACTATATATATATATATATATATATATATATATATATATATATATATATATATATATAATTTGTTTCTTTCTCTAAACAATTAAAAATAGGGATGCTTTTTAATGAAAAAGCAAACCATTAAAATTCATATGTGTTCATATCGCCAAAAATGACGCTTTTAATAATTTTTTTGGAGAAAATAACCTGCTTTCTTTTAATGCTTTCACCCAAAAATGACCAAAATATATGTTTATAACGTTTTCAAGGTGAAAACAATTTCTGCTAGTGAAGAAGTCATTTCGGAGAGAAATCACCTCCTCAGGTTGAAATTAAATTCTCTTGATGAAACTACTTTTTTAATATTATTAAAATAAAGCATACTTAGCCATTTAAAAATAAAATGACATTATAGCCCCTAGTTGAAGATGATGAGATATCTATCCTAAAACCTATCCTTGATGGCACCATAGGTAGAAAAGTAGCATACTTCATCCAAAACATCAATGGGTCTAAAAGCTGGAAAGACCTCAATATTAACTTAAATGATGGGCACATAACCAGGGCAACGAGGGCTTTGGCTCTTATGCTGAATACTACAGTGATTCTGATAGATGGAAGAGAAGACCTTCTAATTTGGAAATAAACGAACAATGGATGTTTTTATGTTAAATCTACCTACCAACTTATCCTCAATCCACAGCAAGCTCCTTTCTCTCCTAGCCAAATCTGGATCAAGCACCTCATCACTAAAGTGGCAGTGTTTTCCTAGCTGGCAATTCAAAACAAGATTCTAACCATTGATAATATCATCAAGATGGGGATGATGGTACCCAATAGATGCCACTTGTGCTATAAATCTTGGGAATTCGTCAACCATATTTTCACTAAATGTGATTTCTCTTATACTATGATGAGTAACTTACTGTCCAATTTCCACATCAACTAGGTCCAACCCAACTCCCTGGTAGAGCTTTTCACTCAATGACCCAAACCTTTAAAAAACCCTCGATTGAAATCCTTGTGGAAAATGTGCACTCACCATTTCTTATGGTAGGTATGGCTAGAAAGAAATAGTAAGGTGTTCTCTAACACTCCCAAGGACCCTACCTCCATTTCCAGTAAAATTATCAGCTTTGCCACAGAGAACTCCTGGCTCATCCCTTGCACAGAACCCCCTAATGTGGGATTGGAGCTTTTTTTGTTCAGCGGCCTTAACATACCTAGGGAAGATAATCCTTGTTTTACTCATCCTCAACCAAGGCACACCTCTTCTTGGAAACCCCCCTTGGCAGGATGGCTCAAGCTCAATTTCAATGGAGCTTCTAAAAAAAACTCGGGAATGGCAGGGGTAGGAAGAATGGTCAAAGATAGAAGCAAAAATATTGTGGTCGCCTTTACGGAGAATCTAAGCATTCAAACTAATCACGTAGTAGAATCCCATGTCCTGTGGAGAGGTCTCAACATCATCCAAAAGCACAAAGAACTACGAAATAAAAGGGGACTCTCTAAACATCATAAATTATATCAACAACAGCTCCAATCCTTCATGGAAGGTCATGAATTCCATCAAGGAAGCCAAAAACATGATCAGAAGACAAGACATCATGATATGCAAAGTGTATAGGGAGACAAACAGATTGGCTGACCTCTTAGCAAACATGGGAATCAGTCAAAATTCCTTGACTGTATGGGATAACAATCCGCCCTCAAACATTGTCAATGAAACCAACCAAGAGTGGGCAAATCAACAGTGAAGAACCGGAGCAGTAGATTCATCATCATGCTGCCAACATCTTCATCAGCAGCCTTATTAGTACTCTTGATAGCATTAGCGAGAAGCTAAAGTAGCTCATAAAGACTGAGGAAAGCACTGCGAAGAAGAAGGTGGTTGACGCATGATGGAGGGTCATGGGTCTTTTTTTGTTTATGGTTCTCTAGGTCCTTATTGGGGTTTGTTTTCATGAGGGTTATTTTAACTTTACATATATTATATGCATCAATGTTGTTTTGGGTGTCTATTGTCCATATATTATCTGCATCAATCTTGTTTGGGGTGTTGTCCATATATTATCTGCATCAATATTTTTTGGGGTGTTTTTATTAGGCTTATTGGCTTTTAATCAATATATGGTGAACGATGTTTATCCATGTATGAAAACACTTTTTTAAACTTTAGTCTTCTAATTTTCTAGCCTTCTTTGAGGGTTTTGTAAATACTGGTTTTGGGATCCAAGAAAAAACCCTTTAATATAAGCTACACTTTTTACCAAAAAAAAATAACATTAAAAGAAAATTACATACATATTTACATACTTGGTCTAAAAATTTTCACTGATGATAGGTTTTCAAATGAAGACCATTTACTAGAATCGACAACACACGGTTGTTCATGTCTTGCAAGTAATAAGAATTGACTTGATTCACACCCAAAATCTAAAAAGGGTCCTCCCAAATCACCTTGAACTTGTGATGCTTGCCTAGATTTGTCTTGTTCTCATTCCACTTTAACACCATATCGCCCACCTTGAAAGCCTTTTCATAAGTATTCTTATTTAACCTCTTCTTCTTCATTTGGGCATGTTCCATGAAGGCATTGTACGATTTTTCCCTCTCTTCCTCCAGCTGTAAAAGCTTAGCCAACCTTGCACTCATGGGGTCGAATTCATCATCTTCACCATCAAGTAAGTGCAAGGATTGAAGGGCCAACAATTCAATGTGAACGGGCAAGATTGCTTCATTTCTATACACCAAGGAATATGAGGACATCTTGATAGATTTTTTTATTGAGATACGATCGGCCCATAAAGCTTGGTTGAAGAGCAAGTGCCAACTTCGCTTGTTATCTTTCCAAAGTCTTCTTTAGAATCCTAAGCAAATTCTTATTCATGAATTCAGCCAGGCCATTTCCCTACAGATAGTAATTTGATGAATTTTTTAACTAAATACTGTACTTACCCGCGAACTCGCTAATTTTAACGTCGATGAATGAGATTCCATTATCTGTTATAATAGCATATAGGACGTCAAAACGAGTGATCAATCCTTCAAGGAATGAGATGATCAGCTCTTGGTTGGCTTTCTTGGTTGGAATTGCTTCGATCCATTGAGTGAAATAGTCAATTGTAATTAGAATGTACTTATGTCCATCAGATGAATTAGGATCAATGACCCCAATGAAATCTAAGTCCCATTTTTGAAATGATGCTTCTACTTGAATCTGATGAAGGGAAAATGAAACGTTCTTGCTTTTGCCGATATATCTCTAGCATTTATCATAGCTTTGACTAAATTTGAAAGCATCTACAAAGAGAGTGGACCAAAAATAACCTGCTTTGATGATCTTCAATGCCATGGATCTCCCTGCATAGTGGCCTCCTCACAATCCATAATGGAATTATTCTAGTATGTTTTGCTTCTTTGATTCTCATATGCACCTGAGAAGTACTTCATTAATATTTTTATGGAACAATCCATTTGGCAACATCACATACCTAAGAGCCTATAGTCTGAATCTCATTTTCTATGAAGCATTGAGATGTGAAGGACATCTTTGTGAATTGAAATATTTACAAGGTCCTTTGCCCAATCACGATAAATGGTAGATTGATTAGTGAAATTACTTTTACTTACTAAATATTCAAGTTAGCAAACCATGGATTCAAAAGCAGTGCTTCTTGCCAGCTCCTTACATAGTGCTCGACCTTGAACCAGCTTGGTTGGTTAGATTTCAACATCATACTCCTAGATTTTGGAAATCCAACCTACTCTCTTGTCTCAAAGCTCTCCTTGAATGATGAAACTTTGAAAATTTGGATGAACAACATAAACTATTATTTTACGATGGGAAAAAAATGTCAAAATTTCTTCAAGGACTTCATTACCGCATACACTTACTTCTCAATGAAATTGTATTTCTCTTCATGCGGTTGGATGACTTGGCTTAAGAAAGCAATTGTATGCTCATCTCCATCATCTCCTTTTTGCATGAGCATCGTTGCGTACTCTCTTGTTCGCCAATAACATACATGATTAAATCCTTTGAATAATCAGGGTTTACTAGAACCGAGGCTTGAGAAATTCTTTCTTTGATTTCTTTGAAATCTTGCTTCCTCTGCTCAGTCCATCTGAACTCAAAAATTTCTTTAAAAGCTCAATCATCGATTTTACCACTTAGGCAAAATCTGGAATAAACTTTTGAACAAAGTTAACCTGGAAAAAGAATGACTGTAAATCCTTCTTGTTAGCTGGAAATGGAAGCTTCAAAAGAACCTCAGATCTAGCTATATCAATAGCTAAACTTTTTTCCAAAATCACATGGCCCAGGAGATTTCCTTCCTTCACCACAAATATGGACTTCTTGGGGTTGATGGATATTCCAAACTCTTAGCATTTATTGAACACTTGCCTTAAATGTAAACTACGCTCCTCCCTATTATGAGAGAATATAGTCATATCATCCAAATAAATTACAATGACATGATTTAATAACTCACAAAAAGCTATGTCCATCACTCTTTGAAAAGTTTCTCCCAATTTTGAGAGACCAAATAACATTCACTGATAAGTAAATGTAGCCCATTTGGTGTTGAACATCCTTTTATATTGGTCTTCATCCTTGACCAAATCTGATTATAGCCAGAGAATCCATCCAACAGAGAAAATATCTAAGCTCCTACAACTACGTGAAGAATCTGATCAATTTGGGGTAAAGGATAATGATCCTTTAGGGATGCCTGATTCAAATTACATAAGTCAACACACAGGCGAATATCTTCTTTCTTCCACACAAGGACCAGATTCGCTACCCAGGTAGAATGCTTCCAACATTTTTATCAATTTAGCTTTCATCAAGGCTTCAATCTTGGGGTTGACTGGCCTTTGCTTCTGCCTTAAGGGTTTCACCCCTTCCTATAGCTCAATGGTATGCTGGATCACATCCTTGTTGTAGCCTTTCAAATCTTGGTAGCTCCAGGTGACAATGTCTAGGAACTCATGGCACAACTCCTCTATCTGCTTCATTTATTCTAGAGTGCAATTGATACCAAATTTGATTGACTTATCGGGTTTCAACTACAACTCAATGTACTCCTTCTCATCCACTTTGATCTTGTGTTTGTCAACTCTGTCATTCTGATCAAAGAGGCCCTTTATCGTAATAAACCCTTTAAGGATATGATTATTCCTCAGTTGGATCAATCCTTCAGCTTCTTCCTCATCAAGTGTTCTTCCTTCCATAGTACTAGCTTCTCTTATGAGGAAATTTACAATATGTTCGTCACTATCGAACACTTGCTAGTAGATATTTTTGTCAAGAACTGAAGACTTGTAAACTAACCTCACAGTCTTGGGTTTCTTCACCACGTGCTAAATTGGAGAAAAATTGGTGCCAAAGGATGCCAAAATATCAGCGTGTTTGTTCTACTCCCGTAAGATCACTTGGATGTTCAAAGTTGTATAAGCTTCAAACAGGTTCCAAACTTTGCTGCGGTACACCTTCAAATAGTGTTACTTGGAGGCACATTTTTTCATTACTTGATTCACAATAAGTTCAATTTTTTTGAAAATTTGCAGTTTTTTAATCTCAAGCTTCTCTACTTTCTTCAAGCCTAGGCACAGTGCTTCATACTCGACAACATTATTTGTACAAATCTAGGTCAACTGGTATGAATAAGTTTTTTGTATGCCAGAAGAAGAAATGATGATGAATTCTGCTCATACACCGTTCTTGCATCTCGTACTGTCGAAGTACAACTTCCACAATTTATCGAGAATAGGATCTTGATCATAAAACACCTTCACTTTAACTTTTTCAGGCTTAATAATGGTGTAGCAGCCAATATCAGTTTCCATCATAGCATTAAAATCAAGCATTGAAAACTCGTCTTATGTTTGAAGCTCATCCAGAGCTTCTTCCACCAAATCCAATTCTTCAGTCATCATATTGATAGAATAAATGGATTTTTCTTCATCATTGATCTTCTATATATGAAAATTAGAAGGCTTCTCATTATAGATTCGAACTCTCTTCCCTTTGAAAGGAATATCCGAATGGGAATAGTCTAGAGAAATATAGCCTCCCAACTTGGCATTGAACTCTCTTGAGAGGCACATGCTAAAATATGGCTCCATATCAATGCTACATACCAAACCTAGCCCATCGACTAGGTTCTCCATGTGAAAGTAATTCATATTTATTAGAGTAGATATTTTATTGAAAATCATCTATTGGTTTTTTATATTCTTTCATCTGTGTATTTGCATAGTGCCTTTACGACGAGGGTCTGCCCACTGAAAGTGGCAATCATTTACTCAATTAATTTTTGTTCGTATTCTCTTTTGTTAAGTTGAATTAATCATCTAGTGAATTATATTATTGGTGATCATATAAAGTTATGTGTTTATTACTGCTATTGGAATATAATGGAATTCTTCCCTTTCATGTGGTATCAGTCTGGGCAATCCAGGGAAGGTGTCATCGATCTCACGGCATAAGCAATCAGGGCATTTTCGTTCGTGTATCATTCAGGGACACCACCTGTGGAAGGGGGAAGTCGCATATCTCCTAGATGAAATTAATTAAAGGATGCAGGCATCAGCACCAGCATACTCACGAGCTCCTTCGAAACAAATATCACTCATCTAAAGTGCAAGAAATCGATCGCAGAAAAACATATACATCCAAGGTTAGTCCACAGAATTCGGCGTCGTTTTTAGGGTTGGGCAGCCAAGGGACAAAGCACCAAAGTCTCGCATTTCAAAATAGTTCACTTACCACTCAAATCATAGAAGAGATACTGCCAAACTCACGACGTGCAAGCTTGAAACCGCCGACCAATCAGAAACACGAATTAAACCGAAAACAAGTTTAAACTAAGGTACCAAATTTAATTTGTTAATTTTTTGGGGACATTTATCCCACATTCACGGTGTCAAAAAGAGCAAGACGTTTATAATGTGTTAGTCGCACCAAATAAGGTGTGATTGTGGTCACACAATAGCTAGCGTTCCCTCACGCGTGTGTCAATCCTCGCTGTTACATGTCATTTCGATCACAGTTGTCAAGGTCTTCTACACTCGCCTAGTTGTGAGGATCTTCCACGTTGTCAAACTATCCTTCACTTTGTATCATTTTGTAGATCATGTTGCATGTTGTTACAAGTCGTGGGTTCTTCCTCATGTGTCATCCAAGTCGTGGGTCCTTCCTTCCTCACGTGTCGTCCAAGTCATGGGTCATTCCTTCCTCGCGTGTCATCCAATTCATGGGTCCTTCCTTCTTTGTGTGTCATCCAAGTCATCTCAAGAGTCAGGTCACATGTCAAACATCACCTTGTCCTTCATTGTTCGTGTGTTGTCCCTAGCTCGTGTCTTATGTGTCATGTCACACATCGTCTGTGTCGTGTCGCTTGCATCATTCATGTGGTGTCCCTCACGTTAGTATCGCATCCATTGCGTCGGTTGGTCTTGCGTCATTCGTGTGGTGTCCTTCGACCTAGTTTCACTTCATTCTTAGTAACTATCAAAATTCATCAAGAATTTGGCATTAGTTCCAAAATTTGTCAAGTGCAAGTTGTCAAAACTTGAACTTGTCAAGAAATTGTCGAAAGTTGTCACGTATAAGTTGTCAAAATTAGAACTTGTCAAGAAACTACCAAAAGTTGTCAAAATTGTTGAAACTTGTCCAAAGTTGCTATCAAGGGGGAGCCAAAAAACAAAAAAATCAAATTTGCATCACATTTGGAGCAATAGTTGAAGCCGACTACAAATTTTTGCCAAATTTAACAAAATCTAGCAGAAATTGAAGCT
Source organism: Wollemia nobilis (assembly GCA_028583015.1). Classification (NCBI taxonomy): domain Eukaryota; kingdom Viridiplantae; phylum Streptophyta; class Pinopsida; order Araucariales; family Araucariaceae; genus Wollemia; species Wollemia nobilis. The sequence continues at coordinate 204,968 of JAQPPZ010011364.1, forward strand.
CAAAAGCTTCTAAGCAGATGATTTTGAAAGTGCATGAACAAACAGTGGATCAAAGGTTCTGACAGTCAACTATCAAGCTCGATGACTCCCAACAACAACACAAGAAGAGCTCGTCGAAGCCCAGGTACAAAAAATTCTCCTTCTCCTTCTAGAATTGGTAGTTTTAATATGAGTCATCCAACGGTCAGCCCAATGGCATCCAATTCCTCTCTAGATTTCGCACATGAAAACGTCACCCAAGTAGAAAGTAATCATCCAGTGATCAATAATGAGGTGTTAAAAGAGTTAATATTAAATCTTCAGATGATGATTGCAAGCTTCAACGCATCTAGGAAACTACCCCAACCAAATCCTTCTAGTTCCAATCATTGGAGTACAGATGTCTACTATGACAACTATACACACCATAGAGGTAAAAATAGTCAATCCCTGAATCACAATGGTCACCAAAATATTGAGGATGAGGGTAATGAAGGAAAAAGTGAGCAACAAAGAGGTTTTCACAGACCTTATCAAAATAACTAGAGACAAAGAAGGAATGAGGAACAAACATACCAAATTTACCACTCTTATCAACTGAATGAATCACATCATGGACTTTTATGATTCCATCCAAAATTTATCTCCTTGGAAGAAATTCCCCTAATTGGAATCAATGATTCTATGAAGGATTTATTTGAGCTTATTAACCATATATTTGGCCAATTTTTTAAAAATAGTATTGCATAGGCTTATCGGTCTGAACTCCTTAAAATAATTAGTTGTAGCAGTCTTGGGGAGGAAGACTAGGAATGTGGAATTAAATTCTCTTGGAAAGAAATTATATATTTGCACATAAAATATCACTTCAACGACATAAACTCCTATAATGTGCCAATAATTTTGAAAAAAACATGGGAAAGCCATTCGAAACCAGTGCTTTCTCACCAACCATATATAAAATAGCCCCTTGATTTCATCAGGCTCAAAGGGGGATATTAATGTGGAATTTATTTCTTTAGAAATGAGGTTAGGGATGTTGGTGAACAGTCTTATTTCTACAGCAAGATCACACTAACTTTTGGCACCCAATAGAGATTCAAAGAATTTGACCACTTCATCCTTGATATCTTTTGGATCCACTAGACTAGATCCATCCTCTTTGATAATTTCTCTAATTTTTTTGTGACTTATGTGTTTGAGGGAAGTGGTATGAAAAACATTTGAAAGACGATCACCATGTTTTAGTCAGAGCACCCTTGATATTTGTCTCCAAAAGGACTCTTCTCTTATCATGGTATTATAGAAATTTGAGAGTAGAGGTTTTTATTTGCTTCTGAGATCCTCATTAAATAAGCCCGATTCCTGCACAGCCTCAATTTCCTTCAACTACTATTTCAAATCCTCCTTTTTTTCAAAAAGGTGAAAACTGATTTATTCCATGCTTTTAGATTGACTTTTACAAATTTGAGCTTTTTAGCAAGTTGGGAGATTAAAGGGCTTGAGAATATTTTAGACCACCATTCCTCTATTTTGGGATCCAACTCTTGATGATTGGTCCACATCGATTCAAATCTAAAGGGTATTTTAATATTTGAGTTGCCTAGGAGAATTTCCAACACCAAGGGGTTATGGTTCGACCCTATTTTGGGAGGGAAGTCAAGGAGAAATTTTCCAGCAAATTCATGCAACCCTTTAAGATCAAAATCCTATCAATTCTTATTTGAATTAGTTGAGAACCAAATATTTTGTTGCTCCATGTGTACTTTCTACCCTACAACTCAAGGTCTAGTAGTTCAAAATTTTTAAGAAAATTAGAAAAGTCCTCCATATTTTTTTACATTATAAAATTTCCTTTTTTTTTTTTATTTGAGGGATACAAGGGGGTATTGAAATCACTTTCTAGCATCCAACACCTATTCAAATAAAATACCCTCATCTACCCAATAATTTACCAAAGGGTACCTATTTTAGCCATGGATTTAGGGGCATAAATGTTGGAAAGAATCGTGTATACATAAAAACACAACACCATTGCAATAAAAATAACACATTTATTAAATTCAAGAAAATTCCTTTTGATACACTTTGACCCTTTTAGGGTGCATTTTACAAAGAGATGTTCCAAAGGGGAATACCTTTTTATAGATCAAAGATGGTGTCTTCGTCTCTTCATGCTACAACAATGAGAGAGGTGGGTTTTTCGTGACCACCGTGATGATCTTGAGCTTGTTGAATCTATAACCTGCACACATGCAAATAGACAAATGTTTAGTAGCACTTGTCACAATGAATATGATAAAATGTAATGAAAATGACTAATGTAAATGAATATGAATAGAAGAAAACAAATAATGAATATGGCTTACATAACACAATTCGAGCAACATAACATTAGCATTCCTCCTCTTCTTTTCTTGGTCATGTGATGGTGCCTTTATAGGTCTTTGAGGGTTTTGAAGGGAATGACAAGTGGCAAGCCAGGGCTACCAAGTGGCAGGGACTAGGTATCCACCTACCCTGGGTATTTGTAGTGAGTCACTAGAAGTATCTCATTTAATGGGAAGATGTGCCAAGTGAGTAGTTGGAAGTGGAGTGAAGTGTGGAGGGTTGCCCCATGTGAAGTGACAAAGGGGACAAGGTTGTATGAGAGGTGACAAAGGAGTGATGGTGATGTAGCTAGGACACATGTCAAGTGAGGAGAGAGGATATCCTAGGAGGATATTTTCAAAATTTAATAAACTCTAGAAAATATAATTATGTGCAGGATTTTATGCCTAAGTCAAAACATAGGCACATAATGTTATGTAGAACTGAAATGTGAAATGTGGATGAATAATTTGCAGGAATTATATGCCTAAGTTTATAGTTAGACATATATTATTATGCATAATTGTGGTGTGTAATGCCAATGAATAAATGCAAGAATTATATGCCTAAGTTTAGACCTAGGCATATATTATTATGTAGAATTATGATGTGCAATGCAAATGCCTAGATTTTAGTGTCTACAGATGTCCCTTTTTGTACTATGTTGTGTAAATACAATGCGGTGCAAAAATAAAAGACACCTGGTTTTATTTGATGGAGGAATGGACTCAAATCTTCTCGACATAAAGAATGAATGATTTTTTTTTGAAAATTATGATTTGTTTGTTTACCCCCTCAATTGGAGAATGGGTAAAGGATGAAACCCATGAGCCAATTGACCAAATGTGGATGATGAAATGAGGTGTTGATTGAATGATGTGGATGTGATGCAAATGTATATCATTTTGATCAACTTGATGCCCCAAATTTGGGATTGTTTATGTTTTCGTAAATTTGCCTTCGGTTTCGATGATGCACAAAATGTTGTGGTAAAATCTTCGATCATGTTTGGAGTTCTTGTTCCACTATGACTTTAGCAATTCCTTCCAAATGATGGGTTCAAGGAACCAGTCGTTCAAGAATTTTATACTCAAGTGATTTTTTATTATTACCAAATTGTTTTTGGTTGTTTTATGTTTTTGACCCAACATAAGGGTTGAAAGATAACCTTGTGCAAATCTGTTTTGAACACATCTAAGCTCAAAGATTTAGGGACCTAGCTGATTTAATACCATAGTGATTTGATGTTGAATATTTGAATGAGTGTCCTTATTGTGAGCTACCCATCCGACCAGATTGTGTGGATTGCTAGTCGCTACAACCGCAAGGTGTATAGGATAATCCACTAGATACAAGGTTCACTAAATGATGTGATGATGATGATGTTTGTGAAAATGCATGATGTGAATGATGTAAATGTTGGAAATCAATATCAAGTTGGATGTGCCAAGTCTAGGGTGGACTTATGTTGTCGCAAATTTGCATTTTGGTTTAATTGACATGCAATATGATGAGGTAAAGGGACCAATCACCCTAGGAGCTCGTTGTCCTAGTGACTATTAGCAATTCCTTAATGCAAAATGATGAAGTATAAGTTTTACATGATTATTTGGAGGGTTTTGAATTTTTTTTGTAGCCATTTGCATTTGAATGGGAATTATGTAAGATGGTCACAAATAAAAGTCAACTTGTGGTACCCCAATCATGGAAAATATGCTCATTTTAATAAGCGTAATTTTCATGATTGAGTGTTTTGAGTGTTGACTTTGATTATGAAACTATATTTTTTTATTTTGTTTTTCCCTTCAAGCGATGATTCGATGGAGAAGATATGAGATGATGAAAGCGATGAAACAAATGATAATGGTTGGAATGAAATAAATGTTTTTGTTTTTGTTTCAACTGTGATTTTGACCTTTTTTGATAATTGTGCACTTCTATCCCTTGGATCAGTCCAGTCGTATGTCTTTCTTAGAGAATTGAGATGATAACAATTCAATTTTTGCATGAGGTGAATCAATTTTCAAGGGCCTTATGGTAATTTATCCATCCTACCGGATTGCATGGATTGCTAGTTGTTGTGACCGCCACGTATATAGGATAAGTTACTGTATATCAGGATCGCTCGAGGCTAAGTGGAAGAAGGAAATGTACACCTCTATCCCTTGGAGCAGTCCAAATGCATGGCTTTCTTAGAGGGTTGAGATTATAGCATTTTTATTTTCAAAAGCCTTGTTGAGATTGAATTTGACCAAATACATTGTGTTACCTTTGGAGCTTTTTTTTTGAATTGAATGTGACCAAAGGTTTTGATTCCATTCGAGCTTTTTGAATTTTATTATTTGAAATGTGAATATTTAATGTGATTGTTGGTGTGGGTGTGAGACCTTTCATCCCCCCAAGTTTTTTGATTGATTGTTTGATGTTATTTATAGGGAAGGTGTGAGACCTTGAACCCCCCCAATTTTCTTTGTGATTGTTTATGTATGTGTAATGATTGATTGTTCAATTTTTTTTTTACATGTTAAGAAATGAATATGTTACGAATGAATGTAAATGAATGAAGGGTATTGCTTTATTAATTATTTTTCAAAGAGATTTTGAACCATTTGAATGAATGGTGTTGCTTTATTGATTGATGTTCAAAGAGATTTTTAACCATTTGAATGAATGGTGTTTCTTTATTGATTATTGTTCAAAGAGGTTTTGAACCTTTTGAATGTATTGTGTTGCTTTATTGATCGTTGTTCAAAGAGGTTTTGAACCTTTTGAATGTATTGTGTTGCTTTATTGATCGTTGTTCAAAGAGGTTTTGAACCGTTTGAATGTATTGTGTTGCAATAAAAATAACACATTTATTAAAATTAGGAAAATCCCTTTTGATACTCTTTGACCCTTTTAGGGTGCATATTACAAAGAGATGTGCCAAAGGGGAATCCCATTTTACAGATCAAAGATGGTGTCTTCGTCTCTTCATGCTATAACAATAAGGGAGGTGGGTTTGTTGTGAACACCGTGATGACCTTGAGCTTGTTGAATCTATAACCTGCACACATGCAAATAGACAAATGTTTAGTAGCACCTGTCACAATAAATATGATAAAATGTAATGAAATAAATATGAACAGAAGAAAATAAATAATGAATATGGATTACATAACACAATTCGTGCAGCATAACATTAGCATTTCTCCTCTCCTTTTCTTGGTTATGTGATGGTGCCTTTATAGGTCTTTGAGGGTTTTGGAGGGAAGGACAGGTGGTAAGCTAGGGATACCAAGTGGCAGGGACTAGGTAGCCACCTACCCTAGGTAGTTGCAATGAGTCACTAGAAGTGTCTCACTTAATTGGGGAGATGTGGCAAGTGAGTAGTTGGAAGTGGAGTGAAGTGTGGAGGGTTGCCTCATGTGAAGTGACAAAGGGGAGAAGGGTGTATGAGAGGTGGCAAAGGAGTGATGGTGATGTGGCCAGGACACATGTCAAGTGAGAAGAGAGGGTATCCTAGGAGGATATTTTCCAGATTTAATAAAATCTAGAAAATATAATTATGTGCAGGATTTTATGCCTAAGTCAAAACTTAGGTGCATAATGTTATGCAGAACTGAAATGTGCAATGTGGATGAATAATGTGCAGGAATTATATGTCTAAGTTTAGACTTAGGCATTTATTATTATGCATAATTGTGGTGTGTAATGCCAATGAATAATGTGCAGGAATTATATGCCTAAATTTAGACCTAGGCATATATTATTATGTAGAATTGTGATGTTCAATGCAAATGCCTAGATTTTAGTGTCTACAGATGCCCCTTTTTGTATTGTGTTGTGTAAATATAATGTGGTGCAAAAAAAAACACATGGTTTTATTTGATGGAGGAATGGACTCAAATCTTCTCGACGTAAAGAATGAATGAATTTTTTTTTTTAATTTTGATTTGTTTGTTTACCCCCTCAATTGGTGAATGGGTAAAATATGAAACCCACGAGCCAATTGACCAAATGTGAATGATGAAAGGAGGTGGTTGATTGAATGATGTGGATGTGATGCAAATGTATGTCATTTTGATCAACTTGATACCCCAAGTTTGGGATTGTTTGTGTTTTAATAAATTTACCTTCGATTCGATGATGCACAAAATTTTGTGGTAAAATACTCAATCATGTTTGGAGTTCTTGTTCCACTGTGACTTTAGCAATTCATTAAAAATGATGCGTTCAAGGAACCAATCGTTTAGGAATTTGATACTCGAGTTATTTTTTATTATTACCAAATTGTTTTTGCTTGTTTTTCGTTTTTGACCCAACGTATGGGTTGAAGAATAACCTTGTGCAAATATGTTTTGAACACATCTAAGCTCAAATATTTAGGGACCTAGCTGATTTAATACCATAGTGATTTGATGTTGAATGTTTGAATGAGTGTCCTTATGGTGAGCTACCCATCCGATCGGATTGCATGGATTGCTAATCGTTGGAAGCGCTAGGTGTATAGGATAATCCACTAGATACAAGGTTCACTAAATGATGTGAAGATGATGATGTTTGTGAAAATACATTATGTGATTGATGTAAATGTTGGAAATCAATATCAAGTTGGATGTGCCAAGTTTGGGGTGGACTTATGTCATCGCAAATTTGCATTTTGGTTTAATTGACATGAAATATGATGAGGTAAAGGAACAAATCATCCTAGGAGCTCGTCGTCCTAATGACTATTAGCAATTCCTTAATGCAAAATGATGAAGTCTAAGTTTTCCATGTTTTGTAACCCCACGGAGTAGGCATCAATGACAACCTTGGACAAATCTGCTTGAACACAAGTCACTCAAAAATTGAAAGATCAACCTAATTTGATTTCAAACATTATGATGTGAAATTATTTTGAATAAGTGTCCTTATAGTAATTTATTCATCCTACCGGATTGCATGGACAACAAATCGCTGCAACCGCCAGGTTTCTAGAGTAAATCACTAAGTAGAAGGTTCACTTGATATGATGACAATGTGAAATGATTATTTGGAGGGTTTTGCAATATTTTTGTAGTCATTTGCATTTGAAGGGGAATTATGTAAGATGGTCACAAATAAAAGTCAACTTGTGCTGCCCCAATCATGGATAAGATGATCATTTTAATGAGCGTAATTTGCATGATTGAGTGTTTTGAGTGTTGACTTTGATTATGAAACTATATTTGTTGATTTTTTCTTTCCCTTAAAGCGACGATTCGATGGAGAAGATATAACATGACGAAAGCGATGAAACAAATGATAATGGTTGGAATGAAGTAAATGTTTTTGTTTTTGTTTCAATTGTGATTTTGACCTTTGTTGATAATTGTGCACTTCTATCCCTTGGAGCAATCTAGTCGTATGTCTTTCTTAGAGAATTGAGATGATAACAATTCAATTTTTGCATGAGGTGAATCAATTTTCAAGGGCCTTATGGTAATTTATCCATTCTACCGGATTGCATGGATTGCTAGTCGCTGCGACCGCCAGGTATATGGATAAGTTACTGTATATGACGATCGCTTGAGGCTAAGTGGAAGAAGGAAATGTACACCTCTATCCCTTGGAGCAGTCCAACCGCATGGCTTTCTTAGAGAGTTGAGATTATAGCATTTTGATTTTCAAAAGCCTTGTTGAGATTGAATTTGACCAAAGAAATTGTGTTATCTTTGGAGCTTTTTTTTTTTTAATTATATGTGACCAAAGGGTTTGATTCCATTGGAGCTTTTTCAATTTGATTATTTGAAATATTAATATTTGATGTGATTGTTGGTGTGGGTGTGAGACCTTTCATCCCCCCAAGTTGTTTGATTGATTGTTTTATGTGATTGATGGGAAAGGTGTGAGACCTTGAACCCCCCCAAGTTGCTTTGTGATTTTTTATGTATATGTTTAATGATTGATTGTTCAATTTTTTTTTGTACATGTTAAGAAATGAATAAGTTATGAATGAATGCAAATGAATGAAGGGTGTTTCTTTATTAATTATTGTTCAAAGATATTTTGAACCATTTGAATGAATGATGTTGTTTTATTGATTGATGTTCAAAGAGATTTTAAACCTTTTGAATGAATGGTGTTTCTTTATTGATTATTGTTCAAAGAGGTTTTGAACCTTTTGAATGTATTGTGTTTCTTTATTGATCGTTGTACAAAGAGGTTTTGAACATTTTGAAGGTATTGTGTTGCTTTATTGATCGTTGTTCAAAGAGGTTTTGAATTTTTTGAATGTATTGTGTTGCAATAAAAATAACACATTTATTAAATTTAGGAAAATACCTTTTGATACATTTTGACCCTTTTAGGGTGCATTTTACAAACAGATGTGCCAAAGGGGAATCCCTTTTTACAAATCAAATATGGTTTCTTCATCTCTTCATGCTACGATAATGAGGGAGGTGGGTTTTTCATGACCACCGTGATGACCTTGAGCTTGTTGAATCTGTAACTTGCACACATGCAAATAGATAAATGTTTAGTAGCACCTATGAAAATGAATATGATAAACTGTAATGAAAATGACTAATGTAAATGAATGTGAATAGATGAAAACAAATAATGAATATGGATTACATAACACAATTTGGGCAGCATAATATTAGTATTTCTTCTCTCCTTTTCTTGGTTATGTGATGCTACCTTTATAGGTCTTTGAGGGTTTTGGAGGGAAGGACAGGTGGTAAGCTAAGGATACCAAGTGGCAGGGACTAGGTAGCCACCTACCCTAGGTAGTTGCAGTGAGTCACTAGAAGTGTCTCACTTAATTGGGGAGATGTGGCAAGTGAGTAGTTGGAAGTGGAGTGAAGTGTGGAGGGTTGCCCCATGTGAAGTGACAAAGGGGAGAAGGGTGTATGAGAGGTGGCAAAGGAGTGATGGTGATGTGGCCAGGACACATGTCAAGTGATAAGAGAGGGTATCCTAGGAGGATATTTTCTAGATTTAATAAAATCTAGAAAATATATATATGTGCAGGATTTTATGCCTAAGTCAAAACTTAGGCGCATAATGTTATGCAGAACTGAAATGTGCAATGTGGATGAATAATGTGCAGGAATTATATGCCTAAGTTTAGACTTAGGCATATATTATTATGCATAATTGTGGTGTGTAATGCCAATGAATAATGTGCAGGAATTATATGCCTAAGTTTAGACCTAGGCATATATTATTATGTAGAATTGTGATGTTCAATGCAAATGCCTAGATTTTAGTGTCTACAGATGCCCCTTTTTGTATTGTGTTGTGTAAATACAATGTGGTGCAAAAAAAAACACATGGTTTTATTTGATGGAGGAATGGACTCAAATCTTCTCAACGTAAAGAATGAATGAATTTTTTTTTTTAATTTTTATTTGTTTGTTTACCCCCTCAATTGGCGAATGGGTAAAAGATGAAACAAACGAGCCAATTGACCAAATGTGAATGATGAAAGGAGGTGGTTGATTGAATGATGTGGATGTGATGCAAATGTATGTCATTTTGATCAACTTGATACCCCAAGTTTGGGATTGTTTGTGTTTTAATAAATTTACCTTCGGTTCGATGATGCACAAAATTTTGTGGTAAAATACTCGATCATGTTTGGAGTTCTTGTTCCACTGTGACTTTAGCAATTCATTAAAAATGATGCGTTCAAGGAACCAATCGTTTAGGAATTTGATACTCGAGTTATTTTTTATTATTACCAAATTGTTTTTGCTTGTTTTCCGTTTTTGACCCAACGGATGGGTTGAAGAATAACCTTGTGCACATCTGTTTTGAACACATCTAAGCTCAAATATTTAGGGACCTAGATGATTTAATACCATAGTGATTTGATGTTGAATGTTTGAATGAGTGTCCTTATGGTGAGCCACCCATCCGACCAGATTGCATGGATTGCTAGTCGTTGGAAGCATTAGGTGTATAGGATAATCCACTAGATACAAGGTTCACTAAATGATGTGATGATGATGATGTTTGTAAAAATGCATTATGTGATTGATGTAAATATTGTAAATCAATATCAAGTTGGATGTGTCAAGTTTGGGGTGGACTTATGTCATCGCAAATTTACATTTTGGTTTAATTGACATGAAATATGATGAGGTAAAGGAACCAATCATCCTAGGAGCTCGTTGTCCTAGTGACTATTAGCAATTTCTTAATGCAAAATTATGAAGTATAAGTTTTCCATGTTTTGTAACCCCATGGAGTAGGCATCAATGACAACCTTGGACAAATCTACTTGAACACAAGTCACTCAAAAATTGAAAGATCAACCTGATTTGATTTCAAACATTATGATGTGAAATGATTTTGAATAAGTGTCCTTATAGTAATTTATTCATCCTACCGGATTGCATGGACAACCAATTGCTTCAACCGCCTGGTTTCTAGAGTAAATCACTAAGTAGAAGGTTCACTTGATATGATGACGATGTGAAATGATTATTTGGAGTGTTTTGCAATATTTTTGTAGCCATTTACATTTGAAGGGGAATTATGTAATATGGTCACAAATAAAAGTCAACTTGTGTTGCCCCAATCATGGAAAAAATGCTAATTTTAATGAGCGTAATTTGCATGATTGAGTGTTTTGAGTGTTGACTTTAATTATGAAACTATATTTGTTGATTTTGTCTTTCCCTTAAAGCGATGATTCGATGCAGAAGATATAACATGACGAAAGCGATGAAACAAATTATAATAGTTGGAATGAAGTAAATGTTTTTGTTTTTGTTTCAATTGTGATTTTGACCTTTGTTGATAATTGTGCACTTCTATCCCTTGGATTAGTCCAGTCGTATGTCTTTCTTAGAGAATTGAGATGATAACAATTCAATTTTTGCATGAGGTGAATCAATTTTCAAGGGCCTTATGGTAATTTATCCATCCTATCGGATTGCATGGATTGCTAGTCGCTGTGACCTCCAGGTATATAGGATAAGTTACTGTATATGAGGATCGCTTGAGGCTAAGTGGAAGAAGGAAATGTAAACCTCTATCCCTTGGAGCAGTCCAACCACATGGCTTTCTTAGAGAGTTGAGATTATAGCATTTTGATTTTCAAAAGCCTTGTTGAGATTGAATTTGACCAAAGAAATTGTGTTATCTTTGGAGCTTTTTTTTTTAATTGAATGTGACCAAAGGGTTTGATTCCATTGGAGCTTTTTGAATTTGATTATTTGAAATGTGAATATTTAATGTGATTGTTGGTGTGGGTGTGAGACCTTTCATCCCCCCAAGTTGTTTGATTGATTGTTTTATGTTATTGATGGGAAAGGTGTGAGACCTTGAACCCCCCCAAGTTGCTTTGTGATTGTTTATGTATATGTGTAATGATTGATTGTTCAATTTTTTTTTGTACATGTTAAGAAATGAATGCAAATGAATGAAGGGTGTTGCTTTATTAATTATTTTTCAAAGATATTTTGAACCATTTGAATGAATGGTGTTGTTTTATTGATTGATGTTCAAAGAGATTTTAGAACCTTTTGAATGAATGGTGTTTCTTTATTGATTATTGTTCAAAGAGGTTATGAACCTTTTGAATGTATTGTGTTGCTTTATTGATCGTTGTTCAAAAAGGTTTTGAACCTTTTGAAGGTATTGTGTTGCTTTATTGATCGTTGTTCAAAGAGATTTTGAACTTTTTGAATGTATTGTGTTGCAATAAAAATAACACATTTATTAAATTCAGGAAAATACCTTTTGATACACTTTGACCCTTTTAGGGTGCATTTTACAAAGAGATGTGCCAAAGGGGAATCCCTTTTTACAGATCAAATATGGTTTCTTCGTCTCTTTATGCTACAAAAATGAGGGAGGTGGGTTTTTCATGACCACCGTGATGACCTTGAGCTTGTTGAATCTATAACCTACACACATGCAAATAGATAAATGTTTAGTAGCACCTGTGACAATGAATATGATAAACTGTAATGAAAATGACTAATGTAAATGAATATGAATAGATGAAAACAAATAATGAATATGGATTACATAACACAATTCGGGCAGCATAATATTAGCATTTCTCCTCTCCTTTTCTTGGTTATGTGATGGTGCCTTTATAGGTCTTTGAGGGTTTTGGAGGGAAGGACAGGTGGTAAGCCAGGGATACCAAGTGGTAGGGACTAGGTAGCCACCTACCCTGGGTAGTTACAGTGAGTCACTAGAAGTGTCTCACTTAATTGGGGAGATGTGGCAAGTGAGTAGTTGGAAGTGGAGTGAAGTGTGGAGGGTTGCCCCATGTGAAGTGACAAAGGGGAGAAGGGTGTATGAGAGGTGGCAAAGGAGTGATGGTGATGTGGCAAGGACACATGTCAAGTGAGAAGAGAGGGTATCCTAGGAGGATATTTTCTAGATTTAATAAAATCTAGAAAATATAATTATGTGCATGATTTTATGCCTAAGTCAAAACTTAGGTGCATAATGTTATGCAGAACTGAAATGTGCAATGTAGATGAATAATGTGCAGGAATTATATGCCTAAGTTTAGACTTAGGCATATATTATTATGTATAATTGTGGTGTGTAATGCCAATGAATAATGTGCAAGAATTATATGCCTAAATTTAGACCTAGGCATATATTATTATGTAGAATTGTGATGTTCAATGCAAATGCCTAAATTTTAGTATCTACAGATGCCCCTTTTTGTACTGTGTTGTGTAAATACAATGTGGTGCAAAAAAAAATAGATGGTTTTATTTGATGGAGGAATGGACTCAAATCTTCTCGACGTAAAGAATGAATGAATTTTTATTTTAAATTTTGATTTGTTTGTTTACCCCCTCATTCGGGAATTTGATACTCGAGTTATTTTTTATTATTACCAAATTATTTTTGGTTGTTTTTCGTTTTTGACCCAACGGAAGGGTTGAAGGATAACCTTGTGCAAATATGTTTTGAACACATCTAAGCTCAAATATTTAGGGACCTAGCTGATTTAATACCATAGTGATTTGATGTTGAATGTTTGAATGAGTGTCCTTATGGTGAGCTACCCATCCGACCGGATTGCATGGATTGCTAGTCGTTGCAAGCGCTAGGTGTATAGGATAATCCACTAGATACAAGGTTCACTAAATGATGTGATGATGATGATGTTTGTGAAAATGTATTATGTGATTGATGTAAATGTTGGAAATCAATATCAAGTTGGATGTGCCAAGTTTGGGGTGGACTTATGTCATCGCAAATTTGCATTTTGGTTTAATTGACATGAAATATGATGAGGTAAAGGAACCAATCATCCTAGGAGCTTGTTGTCCTAGTGACTATTAGCAATTCCTTAATGCAAAATGATGAAGTCTAAGTTTTCCATGTTTTGTAACCCCATGGAGTAGGCATCAATGACAACCTTGGACAAATCTGCTTGAACACAAGCCACTCAAAAATTGAAAGATCAACTTGATTTGATTTCAAACATTATGATGTGAAATGATTTTGAATAAGTGTCCTTATAGTAATTTATTCATCCTACCGGATTGCATGGACAACCAATCGCTACAACCACCAGTTTTCTAGAGTAAATCGCTAAGTAGAAGTTTCATTTGATATGATGACGATGTGAAATGATTATTTGGAAGGTTTTGCAATATTTTTCTAGCCATTTGCATTTGAAGGGGAATTATGTAAGATGGTCACAAATAAAAGTCAACTTGTGCTATCCCAATCATGGAAAAGATGCTCATTTTAATGAGCGTAATTTGAATGATTGAGTGTTTTGAGTGTTGACTTTGATTATGAAACTATATTTGTTGATTTTATCTTTCCCTTAAAGCGACGATTCGATGGAGAAGATATAACATGACGAAAGCGATGAAACAAATGATAATGGTTGGAATGAAGTAAATGTTTTTGTTTTTGTTTCAATTGTGATTTTGACATTTGTTGATAATTGTGCACTTCTATCCCTTGGAGCAGTCCAATCGTATGTCTTTCTTAGAGAATTGAGATGATAAAAATTCAATTTTTGCATGAGGTGAATCAATTTTCAAGGGCCTTATGGTAATTTATCCATCCTACCGGATTGCATGGATTGCTAGTCGCTGTGACCGACAGGTATATAGGATAAGTTACTGTATATGAGGATCTCTTGAGGCTAAGTGAATGAAGGAAATGTACACCTCTATCCCTTGGAGCAGTCCAACTGCATGGATTTCTTAGAGATTTGAGATTATAGCATTTTGATTTTCAAAAGCCTTATTGAGATTGAATTTGACCAAAGAAATTGTGTTATCTTTGGAGCTTTTTTTTTTAATTATATGTGACAAAAGGGTTTGATTCCATTGGAGCTTTTTGAATTTTATTATTTGAAATATGAATATTTTATGTGATTGTTGGTGTGGGTGTGAGACCTTTCATCCCCCCAAGTTGTTTGATTGATTGTTTTATGTGATTGATGGGAAAGGTATGAGACCTTGAACCCCCCCAAGTTGCTTTGTGATTGTTTATGTATATGTGTAATGATTGATTGTTCAATTTTTTTTTTGTACATGTTAAGAAATGAATAAGTTATGAATGAATGCAAATGAATGAAGGGTGTTGCTTTATTAATTATTGTTCAAAGATATTTTGAACCATTTGAATGAATGGTGTTGTTTTATTGATTGATGTTCAAATAGATTTTAAACCTTTTGAATTAATGGTGTTTCTTTATTGATTATTGTTCAAAGAGGTTTTGAACCTTTTGAATGTATTGTGTTGCTTTATTGATCGTTGCTCAAAGAGGTTTTGAACCTTTTGAAGGTATTGTATTGCTTTATTGATCGTTGTTCAAAGAGGTTTTGAACTTTTTGAATGTATTGTGTTGCAATAAAAATAACACATTTATTAAATTCAGGAAAATACCTTTTGATACACTTTGACCCTTTTAGGGTGCATTTTACAAAGAGATGTGCCAAAGGGGAATCCCTTTTTATAGATCAAATATGGTGTCTTCGTCTCTTCATGCTACAACAATGAGGGAGGTGGGTTTTTCATGACCACCGTGATGACCTTGAGCTTGTTGAATCTGTAACCTGCACACATGCAAATAGATAAATGTTTAGTAGCACCTGTCACAATGAATATGATAAATTGTAATGAAAATGACTAATGTAAATGAATATGAATAGATGAAAACAAATAATGAAAATGGATTACATAACACAATTCGGGCAGCATAACATTAGCATTTCTCCTCTCCTTTTCTTGGTTATGTTATGGTGCCTTTATAGGTCTTTGAGGGTTTTGGAAGGAAGGACACGTGGTAAGCTAGGGATACCAAGTGGCAGGGACTAGGTAGCCACCTACCCTACGTAGTTGCAGTGAGTCACTAGAAGTGTCTCACTTAATTAGGGAGATGTGGCAAGTGAGTAGTTGGAAGTGGAGTGAAGTGTGGAGGGTTTTCCCATGTGAAGTGACAAAGGGGAGAAGGGTGTATGAGAGGTGGCAAAGGAGTGATGGTGATGTGGCCAGGACACATGTCAAGTGAGAAGAGAGGGTATCCTAGGAGGATATTTTCCATATTTAATAAAATCTAGAAAATATAAATATGTGCAAGATTTTATGCCTAAGTCAAAACTTAGGCACATAATGTTATGCAGAACTGAAATGTGCAATGTGGATGAATAATGTGCAGGAATTATATGCCTAAGTTTAGACTTAGCATATATTATTATGCAGAATTATGGTGTGTAATACCAATGAATAATGTGCAGGAATTATATGCCTAATTTTAGACCTAGGCATATATTATTATCCCTAGATTTTAGTGTCTACAGATGTCCCTTTTTGTACTGTGTTGTGTAAATACAATGCGGTGCAAAAATAAAAGACACCTGGTTTTATTTGATGGAGGAATGGGCTCAAATATTCTTGATGTAAAGAATGAATGAATTTTAAAAAAAAAATTGATTTGTTTGTTTACCCCCTCAATTGGCGAATGGGTAAAGGATGAAACCCACGAGCCAATTGACCAAATGTGGATGATGAAAGGAGGTGGTTGATTGAATGATGTGGATGTGATGCAAATGTATATTATTTTGATCAACTTGATGCCCCAAGTTTGGGATTGTTTGTGTTTTTGTAAATTTGCCTTCGATTTTGATGATGCACAAGATGTTGTGGTAAAATATTCGATCATGTTTGGAGTTCTTGTTCCACTGTGACTTTAGCAATTCCTTCCAAATGATGGGTTCAAGGAACCAGTCATTCAAGAATTTGATACTCGAGTGATTTTTGATTATTACCAAATTGTTTTTGGTTGTTTTCCGTTTTTGACCCAATGGAAGGGTTGAAGGATAACCTTGTGCAAATATGTTTTGAACACATCTAAGCTCAAATATTTAGGGACCTAGCTGATTTAATACCATAGTTATTTGATGTTGAATGTTTGAATGAGTGTCCTTATGGTGAGCTACCAATCCGACCGGATTGCATGGATTGCTAGTCGTTGTAACTACTAGGTGTATAGGATAATCCACTAGATACAAGGTTCACTAAATGATGTGATGATGACGATGTTTGTGAAAATGCATTATGTGATTGATGTAAATGTTGGAAATAAATATCAAGTTGGATGTGCCAAGTTTGAGGTAGACTTAGGTTGTCGCAAATTTGCATTTTAGTTTAATTGACATGCAATGTGATGAGGTAAAGGAACCAATCACCCTAGGAGCTCGTTGTCCTAGTGGCTATTAGAAATTCCTTAATGCAAAATGATGAAGTATAAGTTTTCCATGTTTTGTAACCCCACGGAGTAGATTTCAATGACAACCTTGGACAAATCTACTTGAACACAAGTCACTCAAAAATTGAAAGATCAACCTGATTTGATTTCAAACATTATGATGTGAAATGATTTTCAATAAGTGTCCTTATGGTAATTTATTCATCCTACCATATTGCATGGACAACCAATCGCTAAAACCGCTAGGTTTCTAGAGTAAATCACTAGGTAGAAGGTTCACTTGAGATGATGACGATGTGAAATGATTATTTGGAGGGTTTTGCAATATTTTTCTAGCCATTTACATTTGAAGGAGAATTATGTAAGATGGTCACAAATAAAATTCAACTTGTGTTGCCCCAATCATGGAAAAGATGCTCATTTTAATGAGCGTAATTTGCATGATTGAGTGTTTTGAGTGTTGACTTTGATTATCAAACTATATTTGTTGATTTTGTCTTTCTCTTCAAGCGATGATTTGATGGAGAAGATATAACATGACGAAAGCGATGAAACAAATGATAATGGTTGGAATGAAATAAATGTTTTTGTTTTTGTTTCAATTGTGATTTTGACCTTTGTTGATAATTGTGCACTTCTATCCCTTAGAGCAGTCCAATCGTATGGATTTATTAGAGAATTGAGATGATAACAATTCAATTTTTGCATTAGGTGAATCAATTTTCAAGGGCCTTATGCTCATTTATCCATCCTACCGGATTGCATGGATTGCTAGTTGCCGCAACCACCAGGTATATAGGATAAGTTACTGTATATGACGATCGCTTGAGGCTAAGTAGAAGAAGGAAATGTACACCTCTATCCCTTGGAGTAGTCCAACTGCATGGCTTTCTTAGAGAGTTGAGATTATAGCATTTTGATTTTCAAAAGCCTTGTTGAGATTGAATTTGACCAAAGAAATTGTGTTAAATTTGGAGCTTTTTTTTTTTGAATTGAATGTGACCAAAGGATTTGATTCCATTGGAGCTTTTTGAATTTGATTATTTGAAATGTGAATATTTAATGTTATTTTTGGTGTGGGTGTGAGACCTTGCATCCCCCCAAGTTGTTTGATTGATTGTTTTATGTGATTTATGGGGAAGGTGTGAGACCTTGAACCCCCCCAAGTTGTTTTGTGATTGTTTATGTATATGTGTAATGATTGATTGTTCAATTTTTTTTTTTGTAAATGTTAAGAAATGAATAAGTTATGAATGAATGCAAATGAATGAAGGGTTTTGATTTATTAATTATTGTTCAAAGAGATTTTGAACCATTTGAATGAATGGTGTTTCTATATTGATTGATGTTCAAAGAGATTTTTAACCATTTGAATGAATGGTGTTTCTCTATTGATTATTGTTCAAAGAGGTTTTAAACCTTTTGAATGTATTGTGTTGCTTTATTGATCGTTGTTTAAAGAGGTTTTGAACCTTTTGAATGTATTGTGTTGCTTTATTGATCATTGTTCAAAGAGGTTTTGAACAGTTTGAATGTATTGTGTTGCAATAAAAATAACACATTTATTAAATTTAGGAAAATCCCTTTTGATACACTTTGACCCTTTTAGGGTGCATTTTACAAAGAGATGTGCCAAAGGGGAATCCCTTTTTACATATCAAAGATGGTGTCTTCGTCTCTTCATGCTACAACAATGAGGGAGGTGGGTTTGTCGTGACCACCGTGATGACCTTGAGCTTGTTGAATCTGTAACCTGCACACATGCAAATAGACAAATATTTAGTAGCACCTGTCATAATAAATATGATAAAATGTAATGAAAATGACTAATGTAAATGAATATGAATAGAATAAAACAAATAATGAATATGTATTACATAACATAATTTGGGCAGCATAACATTAGCATTCCTCCTCTCCTTTTCTTGGTTATGTGATGGTACCTTTATAGGTATTTGAAGGTTTTGGAGGGAAGGACAGGTGGTAAACCAGGGTTGCCAAGTGGCAGGGACTAGGTAGCCACCTACCTTGGGTAGTTGGAGTGAGTCACCAGAAGTGTCTCACTTAACTGGGAAGATGTGGCAAGTGAGTAGTTGGAAGTGGAGTGAAGTGTGGAAGGTTGCCCCATGTGAAGTGACAAAGTGGAGAAGGGTGTATGAGAGGTGGCAAAGGAGTGATGGTGATGTGGCCAGGACACATGTCAAGTGAGGAGAGAGGGTATCCTAGGAGGATATTTTCCATATTTAATAAAATCTAGAAAATATAATTATGTGCAGGATTTTATGCCTAAGTCAAAACTTAGGCACATAATGTTATGCAAAACTAAAATGTGCAATGTGGATGAATAATGTGCAGGAATTATATGCCTAAGTTTAGACTTAGGCATATATTATTATGCATAATTGTGGTGTGTAATGCCAATGAATAATGTGTAGGAATTATATGCCTAAGTTTAGACCTAGGCATATATTATTATGTAGAATTATGATGTGCAATGCAAATGCCAAGATTTTAGTGTCTACAGATACCCCTTTTTGTACCGTGTTATGTAAATACAATGCGGTGCAAAAATAAAAGACACTTGGTTTTGTTTGATGGAGGAATGGACTCAAATATTCTCAACGTAAAGAATGAATGAATTTTTTTTGAAAATTTTTATTTGTTTTTTTACCCCCTCAATTGGAGAATGGGTAAAGGATGAAACCCATGAGCCAATTGACCAAATGTGGATGATGAAAGGAGGTGGTTGATTGAATGATGTGGATGTGATGCAAATGTATGTTATTTTGATCAACTTGATGCCCCAAGTTTGGGATTGTTTGTGTTTTCATAAATTTGCCTTCGGTTTCGATGATGCACAAAATGTTGTGGTAAAATATTCGATCATGTTTGGAGTTCTTGTTCCACTATGACTTTAGCAATTCCTTCCAAATGATGGGTTCAAGGAACCAATCGTTCGGGAATTTTATACTCGAGTGATTTTTTATTATTACCAAATTATTTTTGGTTGTTTTTCATTTTTGAACCAATGGAAGGGTTGAAGGATAACCTTGTGCAAATCTATTTTGAACACATATAAGCTCAAATATTTAGGGACCTATCTGATTTAATACCTTAGTAATTTGATGTTGAATGTTTGAATGAGTGTCCTTATTGTGAGCTACCCATCCTATCGGATTGCATGGATTGCTAGTCGCTGCAACCGCTAGGTGTATAGGATAATCCACTAGATACAAGGTTCACTAAATAATGTGATGATGATGATGCTTGTGAAAATGCATTATGTGATTGATGTAAATGTTGGAAATCAATATCAAGTTGGATGTGCCAAGTTTGGGGTGGACTTATGTTGTCACAAATCTGCATTTTTGTTTAATTGACATGCAATATGACGAGGTAAAGGAACCAATCATCATAGGAGCTCGTTGTCCTAGTGACTATTAGCAATTCCTTAATGCAAAATGATGAAGTATAAGTTTTCCATGTTTTGTAACCCCACGGAGTAAGTGTCAATGACAGCCTTGGATAAATCTGCTTGAACACAAGTCACTCAAAAATTTAAAGATCAACCTGATTTGATTTCAAACATTATGATGTGAAATGATTTTGAATAAGTGTCCTTATGGTAATTTATTCATCCTACCACATTGCATGGACAATCAATCGCTGCAATCCCTAGGTTTCTAGAGTAAATCACTAAGTAGAAGGTTCACTTGAGATGATGACGATGTGAAATGGTTATTTGGAGGGTTTTACAATATTTTTGTAGCCATTTACATTTGAATGGGAATTATGTAAGATGGTCACAAATAAAAGTCAACTTGTGCTGCCCCAATCATGGAAAAGATGCTCATTTTAATGAGCGTAATTTGCATGATTGAGTGTTTTGAGTGTTGACTTTGATTATGAAACTATATTTGTTGATTTTGTCTTTCCCTTCAAGCGATGATTTGATGGAGAAGATATGAATTTATGAAAGCGATGAAACAAATGATAATGATTGGAATGAAATAAATATTTTTGTTTTTTTTCAACTGTGATTTTGACCTTTGTTGATAATTGTGCACTTTTATCCCTTGGAGCAGTCCAGTCGTATGGATTTATTAGAGAATTGATATGATAACAATTCAATTTTTGCATGAGGTGAATCAATTTTCAAGGGCTTTATGGTAATTTATCCATCCTATCGGATTGCATGGATTGCTAGTTGCTGCGACCGCCAGGTATATATGATAAGTTATTGTATATGAGGATCGCTTGAGGCTAAGTGGAAGAAGGAAATGTACACCTCTATCCCTTGGAGCAGTCCAACTGCATGGCTTTCTTAGAGAGTTGATATTATAGCATTTTGATTTTCAAAAGCCTTGTTGAGATTGAATTTGACCAAAGAAATTGTGTTACCTTTGGAGCTTTTTTTTTTTGATTGAATGTGACCAAAGGGTTTGATTCCATTGGAGATTTTTGAATTTTATTATTTGAAATGTGAATATTTAATGTGATTGTTGGTGTCGGTGTGAGACCTTGCATCCCCCCAAGTTGTTTGATTGATTGTTTGATGTAATTGATGGGGAAGGTGTGAGACCTTGAACCCTCCCAAGTTGTTTTGTGATTGTTTATGTATATGTGTAATGATTGATTGTTCAATTATTATTTTTT
Source organism: Wollemia nobilis (assembly GCA_028583015.1). Classification (NCBI taxonomy): domain Eukaryota; kingdom Viridiplantae; phylum Streptophyta; class Pinopsida; order Araucariales; family Araucariaceae; genus Wollemia; species Wollemia nobilis. The sequence goes on from JAQPPZ010011364.1 coordinate 226,644, forward strand.
TGTACATGTTAAGAAATGAATAAGTTATGAATGAATGCAAATGAATGAAGGGTGTTGCTTTATTAATTATTGTTCAAAGATATTTTGAACCATTTGAATGAATGGTGTTTCTTTATTGATTGATGTTCAAAGAGATTTTAAACCATTTGAATGAATGGTGTTTCTTTATTGATTATTGTTCAAAGAGCTTTTAAACCTTTTGAATGTATTGTGTTGCTTTATTGATCATTGTTCAAAGAGGTTTTGAACCTTTTGAATGTATTGTGTTGCTTTATTGATCGTTGTTCAAAGAGATTTTGAACAGTTTGAATTTATTATGTTGCAATAAAAATAACGCATTTATTAAATTCAGGAAAATCCCTTTTGATACACTTTGACTCTTTTAGGGTGCATTTTACAAAGAGACGTGCCAAAGGGGAATCCCTTTTTACATATCTAAGATGGTGTCTTCATCTCTTCATGCTACAACAATGAGGGAGGTGGGTTTGTCGTGACCATTGTGATGACCTTGAGCTTGTTGAATCTGTAACCTGCACACATGCAAATAGACAAATATTTAGTAGCACTTGTCACAATGAATATGATAAAATGTATTTAAAATGACTAATGTAAATGAATATGAATAGAAAAAAACAAATAATGAATATGGATTACATAACACAATTCGGACAGCATAACATTAGCATTCTTCCTCTCCTTTTCTTGGTTATGTGATGGTACCTTTATAGGTCTTTGAGGGTTTTGGATGGAAGTACAGGTGGTAATCCAAGGCTACCAAGTGGCAGGGACTAGGTAGCCACCTACCCTGGGTAGTTGCAGTGAGTCACTAGAAGTGTCTCACTTAACTGGGGAGATGTGGCAAGTGAGTAGTTGGAAGTGGAGTGAAGTGTGGAGGGTTGCCATGTGAAGTGACAAAGGGGAGAAGGGTGTATGAGAGATGGCAAAGGAGTGATGGTGATGTGGCCAGGAAACATGTCAAGTGAGGAGAGAGGGTATCCTAGGAGGATATTTTCCAGATTTAATAAAATCTAGAAAATATAATTATGTGTAGAATTTTATGCCTAAGTCAAAACTTAAGCACATAATGTTATGCAGAACTGAAATGTGCAATGTGGTTGAATAATGTGCAAGAATTATATGCCTAATTTTAGACTTAGGCATATATTATTATGCAGAATTGTGGTGTGTAATACCAATGAATAATGTACAGGAATTATATGCCTAAGTTTAGACCTAGGCATATATTATTATGCAAAATTGTGATGTGCAATTCAAATGCCTAGATTTTAGTGTCTATAGATGCCCCTTTTTGTACCGTGTTGTGTAAATACAATGCGGTGCAAAAATAAAAGACACCTAGTTTTATTTGATGGAGGAATGGACTCAAATCTTCTTGACGTAAAGAATGAATGAATATTTTTTGAAAATTTTGATTTGTTTGTTTATCCCCTCAATTGGTGAATGGGTAAAGGATGAAACATGGATGATGAAAGGAGGTGGTTGATTGAATGATGTGGATGTGATGCAAATGTATGTCATTTTGATCAACTTGATACCCCAAGTTTGGGATTGTTTGTGTTTTCATAAATTTACCTTCGGTTTTGATGATGCATAAAATATTGTGGTAAAATCTTCGATCATGTTTGGAGTTCTTGTTCCACTGTGACTTTAGCAATTCCTTACAAATTATGGGTTCAAGAAACTAGTCATTCGGAAATTTGATACTCGAGTGATTTTTTATTATTACCAGATTATTTTTGGTTGTTTTTCATTTTTGATCCAACGGGAGGGTTGATGGATAACCTTGTGCAAATTTATTTTGAACACATCTAAGATCAAATATTTAGGGACCTAGCTGATTTAATACCATAGTGATTTGATGTTGAATATTTAAATGAATGTCCTTATGATGGGCTACCCATTCGACCAGATTGCATGGATTGCTAGTCGCTGCAACCGCTAGGTGTAGAGGATAATCCACTAGGTACAAGGTTCACTAAATGATGTGATGATGATGATGTTTGTGAAAATGCATTATGTGATTGATGTAAATGTTGGAAATCAATATCAAGTTGGATGTGCCAAGTTTGGGGTGGACTTATGTTGTCACAAATTTGCATTTTGGTTTAATTGACATGCAATATGATGAGGTAAAGGAACCAATCACCCTAGGAGCTCATTGTCCTAGTGGCTATTAACAATTCCTTAATGTAAAATGATGAAGTATAAGTTTTTCATGTTTTCTAACCCCACAGAGTAGGCGTCAATGACAACCTTGGACAAATTTGCTTGAACACAAGTCACTCAAAAATCTAAAGATCAATCTGATTTGATTTCAAACATTATGATGTGAAATTATTTTGAATAAGTGTCCTTATGGTAATTTATTCATCCTATCGGATTGCATGGACAACCAATCACTGCAACCGCCAGGTTTCTAGAGTAAATCACTAGGTAGAAGGTTCACTTGAGATGATGATGATGTGAAATGATTATTTGGAGGGTTTTGAAATGTTTTTGTAGCCATTTGCATTTGAAGGGGAATTATGTAAGATGGTCACAAATAAAATTCAACTTGTGTTGCCCCAATCATGGAAAAGATGCTCATTTTAATGAGCGTAATTTGCATGATTGAGTGTTTTGAGTGTTGAATTTGATTATGAAACTATATTTGTTGATTTTGTCTTTCCCTTCAAGCGATGATTCAATGGAGAAGATATGAAATTATGAAAGAGATGAAACAAATGATAATGGTTGGAATGAAATAAATGTTTTTGTTTTTGTTTCAACTGTGATTTTGACCTTTGTTGATAATTGTGCACTTCTATCCCTTGGAGCAGTCCAATCGTATGGGTTTCTCAGAGAATTGAGATGATAATAATTCAATTTTTGCAAGGTGAATCAATTTTCAAGGGCCTTATGGTAATTTATCCATCCTACCAGATTGCATGGTTTTGCTAGTCGCTGTGACCGCCAGGTATATAGGATAAATTACTATATATGATGATCGCTTGAGGCTAAGTGGAAGAAGGAAATGTACACCTCTATCCCTTGGAGAAGTCCAATTGCATGGCTTTCTTAGAGAGTTGATATTATAGCATTTTGATTTTTGAAAGCCTTGTTGAGATTGAATTTGACCAAAGAAATTGTGTTACCTTTGGAGCTTTTGTTTTTTTGAATTGAATGTGACCAAAGGGTTTGATTCCATTGGAGCTTTTTGAATTTGATTATTTGAAATGTGAATATTTAATGTGATTGTTGGTGTGGGTATGAGACCTTGAATCCCCCCAAGTTGTTTGATAGATTGTTTGATGTGATTTATGGGGAAGGTGTGAGACCTTGAACTCCCCCAAGTTGCTTTGTGATTGTTTATGTATATGTGTAATGATTGATTATTCAATTTTTTTTTGTACATGTTAAGAAATGAATAAGTTATGAATGAATGCAAATGAATGAAGGGTGTTGCTTTATTAATTATTGTTCAAAGATATTTTGAACCATTTGAATGAATGGTGTTTCTTTATTGATTGATGTTAAAAAAGATTTTAAACCATTTGAATGAATGGTGTTTCTTTATTGATTATTGTTCAAATATATTTTGAACATTTTAAATGTATTGTGTTGCTTTATTGATCGTTGTTCAAAGAGGTTTTGAACCTTTTGAATGCATTGTGTTGCTTTATTGATCATTTTTCAAAGAGGTTTTGAACTGTTTGAATGTATTGTGTTGCAATAAAAATAACACATTTATTAAATTCAAGAAAATCCCTTTTGATACACTTTGACCCTTTTAGGGTGCATTTTACAAAGAGATGTGCCAAAGGGGAATCTCTTTTTACATATCAAAGATGGTGTCTTCATCTCTTCATGCTACAAAAATGAGGGAGGTAGGTTTGTCGTGACCACTGTGATGACCTTGAGCTTGTTGAATCTATAACCTGCACAAATGCAAATAGACAAATGTTTAGTAGCACCTGTCACAATGAATATGATAAAATGTATTGAAAATTACTAATGTTAATGAATATGAATAGAGGAAAAAAAATAATGAATATGGATTACATAACACAAATCGGTTAGCATAACATTAACATTCCTCCTCTCCTTTTCTTTGTTATGTGATGGTGCCTTTATAGGTCCTTGAGGGTTTTTGAGGGAACGACAGGTGGCAAGCCAGGGCTACCAAGTGGCAGGGACTAGGTAGCCACCTACCCTGGGTAGTTGTAGTGAGTCACTAGAAGTGTCTCACTTAACTGGGGAGATGTGGTAAGTGAGTAGTTGGAAGTGGAGTGAAGTGTGGAGGGTTGTCCCATGTGAAGTGACAAAGGGGACAAGGGTGTATGAGAGGTGGCAAAGGAGTGATGGTGATGTGGCCAAGACACATGTCAAGTGAGGAGAGAGGGTATCCTAGGAGGATATTTTCCAAATTTAATAAAATCTAGAAAATATAATTATGTGCAGGATTTTATGCCTAAGTCAAAACTTAGGCACATAATGTTATGACTGAAATGTGCAATGTGGATGAATAATGTGCAAGAATTATATGCCTAAGTTTAGACTTAGGCATATATTATTATGCAGAATTGTGGTGTGTAATGTCAATGAATAATGTGTAGGAATTATATGCCTAAGTTTAGACCTAGGCATATATTATTATGCAAAATTGTGATGTGCAATGCAAATGCCTAGATTTTAGTGTCTACAAATCCATCATCTATTTCAAAACTTGCAACAAAAAGAATATTAACAATTTAGCTAGAATAGGAAACCAAAAAACCATCAACTCTTGTTGGCTCCCATAAACAAAGTAATCCCCCGGAAGAACCTTAGACATGACTTGCAAAAAAACTCACCTATTTCCACAAACAATCCTTTATCCTAAATAAATTGTTCTCATCCAACTTAGTTTCTTGAAGTAAAATAATATGTGGTGATAAGTCCTTTCTCAAAGAGGAAACTAGTCTTTGTTTGGTGAGACCATTGAGGCCTCACACATTCCATGAAATAATTTTTATTTATGGGGTTTGGAATGTTTCTTGCCACCACTAGATTTATCCAAGAGATGAGTCCTTGTGTCTGAAGTGGAGGGAGCATTTTCCATCTCAAAATTATTACCCTTGAGCTTTAGAACTCTTTGGGAATCATTAGCGATGTTTATCTTTGTAGCCCACTTCCTTAGGTCTTTAGTTGAGGTTTTTCTAACTTTGTATTGACCCCAACATCCACACTCCCTTTATTTTAAGTTTTAGTCATAGATTGAGGGGTCACTGACCTGCTTCCCATGGATATTTTACCTTTTGAGGGGGGTTTAAATATTTTAGTAATATCTTTCTAGGGGAATCAGACTCCATTACACCATAATTAATCCCATTAGAAGGAGAATCTTGTTTAGGGTTAATCAAAATACCAACAAGGAAGGAGGATCCCATTGGGAGGAAACTAGACTTGGCCCCATTAAAAATACGGGGCTCTTCAATTTATCCAATGGTTCTAGAACTAAAGCTAATTATTTTAAGGGGTTACCCTTAGGGAAATTAGACAATAGATATTTAGGACCAGACTTTGGATATACCTTCCATGAGTTACAAAGTGCATAATATTATAATATGACACTATGTTATATATTATTATAATTTTATTTGTGATTGATGCCATAGTAAACTATTATAGTATATATCCACATGCATATACTTAGGTACCTAACATTGGTTTTATTTATTTTTAAAAACTACTATAAAATCCGATATTGTATTAGAGTAAGTGTGAATCTTAATTTTTTGATTGCTTCTAAAAGCAAAATTTCCCTCTTCCAACTTCTCTTGATGATAACTTTTGTAGGGGATTTTGAAGAATATTTTTTGAAATTTGATAATGTAATCTAAAGAAGGTTTTTTGATAAAACCCCAAGTGGACATAGATCATGAGGATCTCACTAGAATTAGAAAAATTTATCCATGATAAATATTCACTGAAAAGTTCATTTTTTTCCTCTCGTTGACACTTAATCTTGATTTCTTAGATTTCTAACTAAATGGATGTCCTAGTTTTAGGATTGGCTTTTATGAGGTTTTTTGAGAAGCTCATTTGTCCAAAAATTTTCAAAAGCATCAATTTCCTTTTCTCTTAATTTTTTATGACCCATAATAGCACTATTGATAGGATAAACTATTTTGTCATCATGAAAAAATAAGAGGTTAATTTTTTTAGATATACCCCTAGTACCATAGAAGCCATATGAAGTTTTTATACTTAGCAAAGACATTCAAGCCACTTGATAAAGCTGCAAAAATATTTTGGTAATTTTTTTGCTACATAGTCATGAGAAGAGGACTTGATTAGCTAGTTTGACAAAATGGTTGTGTAGGCAAATCATAATAGATACAAATGAACTGTTAGATTTTTTTGATTATTTGCAAAAACTTAGGGGGATCGCAATTCAATACTTTTCACTATTTTGCATCAATGTATTCCAAAATTATGTTTTAAATTTTTTCTCTTTTCCTTTAAAATTTTAAATTTTAAATGGAAATATTTAGAGAATATTCCATATATCATGTATTTTTTGACCTACATCAATAATGCTAGAAAGAGAAGGAAATGACTCTTGCATTTAATTTATTAGTAAACTTTTTAATTCACCTCCCAAGCTTGGCACTTAAGAATGTATCTAGTACAATAAGTGCTAGAGCATTGTCTATGGGATGTCATGAGTTTGAACCTCTCCATTATTTTAATGATAAAATCAATAAACATAATTGCAAGTCCTTGATGACATTAAAAAAACTCATGATATGACAATTTTTGATGATGTGGCACCCTGTTTTCTCTATCATGATAACATGGCAAGTCATATGGATACCTTGAGTTAGTCCATACAACTGAGGTGGAATTAGGTGTGTGAATCTTGACATAAAATGTGGTGGTCCATACAACTAAGGTAGCATCAAGTATGTGAATCCTAAGGAAACATGTAGTAGTCCTAATAGCTACAATGGAACTAGGGGAATGCATCTTGAGGTGACATATGATAGTCTATATAGGTAATTTGCCAATAGGTACACAAGTCCTAAGGTAGCATAGCCAAGGTGGTAGTCCAAATAGGTGATGCAAGGTGATATGTGATAGATTACAAAGGTGTTGATGACATCCATACTAAGGCAACATGTGGTAGGTTCTAACGTAGGGGCTAACATGGTATATTCTAGTTGGGTAATCATAATGACCAACATCGTACATTCTAGTTGGAACCTCTAAAAATAGAATTGACCAATCAAATTTTTCCATCTAATCAAACTTGAAAAGTAACTTGTATAATCAACAATAGACTTTTCAATGCATAGATTTTGGAGTGAATAAGACATTAACAAGTAACATAGTATGGTTTATAGAAAGACAACAAACCAAATTATGACAAGTGAAATCACGCAATTCATTGGTCCATTGTATAGTCAATTAATAGTAAGCAACAACTCAACCACTCATACAATAACACATGGTATCCTCCTATTCATTGTATGTACTAAGATGATGAGGATCACTTATGAAATATGTTGTAATAGACTAGATGTTTATCTTTTACTTGTTTGTTTAAGTATAAAGTCCTAAGTCTAGGTTTGATTTATTAAATATCCTATTCCAACTTGTCAATGTCGATACATTTGGATGACATAAGTCATTGGGTAGAATTTGTTCTTCTTTTGTGAGTTAGAAAGATAAATATTGTTAGCATATTTTTCTTAACTATAGCCTTTGCTTAAGCATCTTCCTAAATTAATATATTATGGTTGTAAAATGCTTTTAAGCATAGTTTGGAAATGTAAATGTTAGATTATGTTTGGTTCTAGTTCTTTGGTATCAAAGCCTTGGATCAGTTGTGGGTGGGAGAGTCTACCTAGTTATATTTGGCTCAAATTGGATTTGCATTTGCATATGCAAGTCTTAGGAAGCTCACATAGTGCTAGGATTTGATTTTTAAATCATAGCAAATTTGTCATAAAATTTCTAATTTTAGGTCTCAAATTGGCTTTTGGTTAGTTATGTTCAGTCAATTGGACTCCATGCACAAAAATTGATGAACAATTACCTAGTGTACATTAGTTATAGAGTGAACTATAGATTTCTAAGGACTAAATTAATATTAATATTAATATTTTGTTATATTTAATATTTCCTTCATTATTATTGTTTAGGTTACATGATTTTGGTTGAAAATATGATGTTGGAAGAGAAGCTAGCCCAATGGTGGCATGCCACCACCCTACCAACCTGTTGTCTCCCTGTAAACAATTCCACTTATAGGAACCGCTCCACCAACCCAATAGCTCTACCTCACGATGTTGCTCTACCGATCAGCCACCTATTGGTTAGCTAACTCTGACCACCTATCGACATATCGATCTTGACACTGCTCTCCCTTGTCAACCACATAACAATGAATGTTGATCAAATCTTCTAGAATGCCAAGTAGCTAACCTGTTACCCAACAACAACATCAACCATTGATGACATGTCCTATTAGCTAGCCATTATCGATAAATTAACTCTAATATCCAATTTTGGCACCCAATTGGTCGTTTTTTAGTCTATCTTGGTATCACAAAGGGAGAATTTCAATTTTCAACCAAGAATCATGAATTACAACCTATTACCAATAAAATCAATGGAAATTTCCATGGATTGCTAATTCATCCTATAGATTCTAGTAAGACAAATAGTTTTCCAATGGGTATGAAGTGATAAGTTTAGTCCTAATTATCCCACATTTGTGACACTGAGGATATCATCATGATTTATTAATGTTTTCCTATAGGAAAATTTTCAACCAAATACCCCTGCCCTGTGCTATTGTCATGCATAATCCTTACTCCCGATTGATCACATGTTAGAAATAATTGTTGTTGATTGGTTAATGTGTGGTGGATTCTGATTGGTGGTCCCAATTTTTGTTTCATTCTTGTTTTATTATTATTTTATCCCATATTCAATATGTGGGAGTATTTATAGGGTTTAAAAGGTGTTAGGTACCTAGGAACTTATAGCCATCCACAATGGTTGGTTACGCGATTATTGCTCACTATAGCATGTTGAATTGGTCATTATTTACTTGCCTACTTCTTGCAAGTTGATCCACATTGACCTACTAGAGAATGGTCTATTAAACATTGATTGGATGCACTCCTCTATTGACTTGGTAGTTTATTTGCAATAATAAATATATTTTTTAAATAATTTATTTTTCTACCCACTAGAAATCATTTTTTTTGGTAAAATATTGCCTCTCTACCTTATGCAATGAACTTGTTTCTAGAAGCATTAAATTATTATTTTTTTCTTGGGTATAGATAGAAATTTTTGAGGAAGTATTTCATTGAGATCGACATCACTTGTAAGCCTTATTGAGATCGTACTTTGATCTTTTTTTAAGGTAACTATTTTAAATATTGTAAGTCCTTAGCTATATTGGCTTACACTAGATTAAAAATGGCATCTAACTTAGCTTACAAAATGTTTCTTTGGCTCAAACCATTGGTAATTTAGTCAAAAAAATAGATGATATTGTAGTTCATTATGCTCCTAATGTTAAAGCCTCTAAAGATGCTAAAATGCACATAAAGTGTTATGTCAAGCCATATGATGGGTCTAGGAACCCCGATGTGTTAAATAGATGGATCATGGACATGGAAACCTAGTTTGCATATACAAAAGTTCTTGTTGATGATCAAGTTCCTTTTTCTAAACTCAAATTGAGTGGGTTAGCTAAACTAGTCATCATGGATAGACAAGATGACCAAAATATGATTTCCATCTATAATGAATTGGTCCAAAATTTGAAGAATTTATTCTATCCTTCTAATTATGCACAATAATTGAGAGTGAAATGGTTTAGATTGTTCCAAGCATACAATATATCTATGCAGGATTATATCTATCACTTCAATAGGTTATGCATTTTACTTTGTGTAAAATATCCCATGGAAGACTTGATTGTCAAATTTACAAGTGGTCTTCATGAGAAATTTTATAGGGAGTTAAAATATACTCCCTTGGAAACATTATATGCATCCTTAAAACCACACACAATTGGAATAAGATAATATTACCCCTACATCAAGAGGAGCTCGACCTACACGATCCAACAAGGTGTCTTGTTAGCCATAGCAACAAGTGAAGAAAACATATTATTCCTTTTCTTCTCCATCTCATTCTTCTTATTCCTCCTCCTCTTCTACTTCTTATAATAAAAGGAAATATCCTTCTTCTTCTTCCTATTCTTACACTCAACAATATTGTAGTCATTGTAAAAAGAAAACATTGGAGGAATAATTATTATGACTTACAAAAGATGAAGCAAAAACCTTTAGTTTTTTAGCCTTCTAATGGGGAACCACATAATGGATCTATAGAGACTAAGGGAGAATGGAAGACATACCAAGAATTTTTTGGAATATATTACATTATTTAGTACATGCTAATGTACCATCATGGGTACATATTTAGATTAGGAGTTTATCTTAGATTAGGATTTGAGTATTTAATTTATGAAATGTAATAAATGCACAAGTGTTAGAACATGAAAAGTATTTGATGATTTAAATATGCATGCAATCCATGTGTACATGAGTCATAAAATAGGAATATTAAGAGTCATATGTAGGTGAAAGACCAAGAGATGCATCTCATTCTATATAGACCTCTAATAGATAAGAGAGAGTGTGAGGAAAGAAAGCATAAGTGAGAGTAGAAAATAATACAAACTATATACAATGTATAACTTGTATGAAGCATGGAGCTTTTGAGATATCCACATTTTGTATGAAAATCCTATTTTTATGAGCTTTTGTTAATGGAAATTTTATGAGTTGTAGAATTTTCTTATGAGTTTTTCCTATATAGTATATTACCATTATCATATATTTAATATTGCATATTCATTTTAGTCTTTATGGTTGTATTTTCTTAAATATATAGCATCAAAAGCTAACAAGGGTATCAAAGCACAAGGTAGATTGATAAGAGATAGGGAGAGCCACAAGAGAGACTGATAGGAGATAGGGAGATCTCATTTTTAGAATTTTAGAATTGTTTTTTGGTTAAAGTCTTTTCATAGGGTTTCAAGAAAACACATGAATACTAGGACTCAACATAGATCTCTTTCTACTAGATTGAAGGATAAGTAGTGATGTTTATTGATTTATAGAGATCTAAAAATTGTTATGCTTGCTACTATATTTGTTTTTGTTACAAAAAATTAGTTCTCAGAAGTTGAGAAGCTTTCATTGTATATTGAAGGAAGAAGAGACTCAATAAAAATAATCCTAGAGAAGGTTGGAGATTGGAGATCTCCATTGAATATTAAAGAGTACAGATTGCAAAGTGAAAGAAGAAGAAAATAACTCAAGAAGCTGAAGAGACCCCATTGAAGAACTTCCAAACTTGGAAGATTGAAAATAGAGAAGGAAGAGGATCCCAACCAAGAGGTCCAAGCAGAGTCAATTATACACGCATTGACATGCCTACCTTTGAAGGATAGGATCCCCACAGGTGGATTGCAAATATGGAAGGCATATTAGCATTTTACAAATTTTTGGAGGGGGACAAAGTCCCTTTTGCAGCTACCAAATTCGGCACTGAAGCTTATCAATGGTTTATATTGTATAAACGTGAGGAGCCCCAATATGCATTATAGTGGGATACTTTAAAAAAAACCTCTCTTCACAGATTTGACAAAGGTCCCACAGGTTCATACACAGTATGATTGTTGTCACTTAAGCAAATAGGATACGTAGAGGACTATATTTCAGAATTCACCAGTATGCTTTCCTATACACAAGACTTACAATAGGATGTGGTAGTAGCGGATTTTCGAAATGGATTGAAAGCACATATTAAATTTGAAGTTGACCTGCACAATCCATCCAAGTTGGATGAGTATATAAGGATTGCTTATTTTGCGGAGACAAAGGCGCACATAGGCCCATCCACACGATGTGATTCATATGGGCGACCTCCATTTCGCTATAATTCTTTCCATATAAATGATCAACTATCACGGTACTTCTGCTACAAATGTCGCACTCAACATAAAAAATATCAAGCATGTGCACCACAACAAAAATTGTAGATTGAATATGTTGACTATGAGGAAGAAGAAATAGAGGAGTACGACACACCTGAGGATCTCCCAATTGAGGACCAAAATGCACAAGAAAAAATTGTCGCTGAGGAGGATACCATGACTATTTCAGTACATGCTCTCATGGGGTTGTCCTCTCACCATACAATCAAGGTGACAAGTTTCATTCAAAAATAGAGGGTGACAGTATTAATTGATTCTGAAAGTACTCACAACTTCATTGATGCAAAACTTGCAAGGACATTGGGGTTGCACGTCTTCTATTCTAATCAAGATCGGTTTCAAGTCAGAACTGTAAGCAGGGAAATTTCTCACTATTTAGGTAAGACCTCTTCAGTTTCATCATAAATGGGTACATATACTTGGCAAGGTCCTCTTTTTGTTATGAAACTAGGAAATTCATAAGTTATTTTAGGCGTTGCATGGATGGAACAATTAGAAACCACCGTGGGTTTTAACCATAAACATCGCTTTGTCGAATGGTAAGCCAATGGGAGGACTATTCATATTCAAGGACTACCCACACCTCCATCCAAAGTTGGAAGTTCACATAGCATGGAAAAGATATTAAGAAAATATGGTGGGAGATTCATAGCTCGAATAAATTGCATAGAGAAATTAGATCAAGACATTCCTGAAATCAAAGAAGATGATCTCCAAATCATCGTGGCTAACTATGAGGAGGTTTTTCAATAACCAAAAGGATTACCTCCCAACAGATCTCATGACCATGCCATACATCTAGTGCCTAGTAGTCTACCACCCAATGGTTGTCCGTATCGATATCCCCAACCCCAAAAATCAAAAATTGAAAATATTTTCCAAGAGCTATTAGAACATGACATCATCCGTCATAGTATGAGCCCTTACTCCTCACCAGTGGTCTTAGCTTATAGAAAAGACAATTATTGGCGTATGTGTCTTGATTTTCGTCCTCTTAACAAAATCATGATCAAATATAAATTTCCTATCCCTGTCATTGATGATTTACTAGATGAATTACATGGTGCCAAATTCTTTACCAAATTAGACTTACATTCAGGGTTTCACCAAATCCGAGTTAGGGAAGAAGATATTCCCAAAATAGCTTTTCAAACTCATGAAGGTCATTATGAATTCTTGGTCATGCCCTTTGGTCTCACTAATGCACCATCTACATTCCAAAGTCTCATGAACCAGGTGTTTCGTCCATTCTTACAAAAATTTGTTCTAGTCTTCTTTGATGACATACTCATCTATAGTAAATCATGGAAAGATCATTTAGTACATGTGGATAGAGTTCTCCTTATCCTACGCAAAGAAAATTTGTTTTTCAAAAGATCTAAATACTCCTTTAGTGTTCAATAATTTGAGTACCTCGGTCATATAGTATCTCACGAAGGTGTTAAGGTAGATCCCAATAAGATTAAGGCAATACAAGATTGGCCTTTGCCTAAAACCATCAAGAAACTTCATGGTTTTCTAGTTCTCACATGATATTACCATAAATTTATGCGTGACTATGGTAAAATTGTGGGTCCTCTCATGGTTCTCACCAATAAGGATGCTTTTCAATGGTCATTAATAGCTACTAAAGCCTTCGAGGCTCTCAAGGAGGCAATGTGTACGACTCCAGTTTTGGCCACTCCAGACTTTCAAAAACCATTTATCATTGAATGCGATGCCTCAGGAATAGGTATTGGTGCAATACTCATGCAGGAAGGTCATCCCTTAGCATTTGAAAGTAAAAAACTTTCAGAAAAAAATTTGGGTAGATCCACCTATGAAAAATAAATGTTGGCTATTTTACATGCAGTGGAAAAATGGAGGCATTACTTAATCAATAGCCATTTTATTATTAAAACCGATCACAATAGTATCAAACATTTTCTAGAACAAAGGTTCTCATATCCTAAACAAAATAAGTGGTTGAATAAATTGTTGGGATATGATTTTATGATTGAATATAAGAAAGGGAAAGAAAATGTGGCAGCAGATGCATTATCTAGGAAATACAAAGATGAAGTCGTTATTAATACCATTTCAGGACCATGTTCACAGTGGGTGTCTCAGTTACAGGCAGCATGGTTGTCCAACAATGAAACAACTCAAATAATTCAAGAATTATCTATGGGTTCCTCTAAATACCCTCTTTTCACATATGACAACCAAATATTACGTAAGAAAAATCGCATTTACATCCCTCACAATTCACCAATCAAAGCACAAATTCTAGAGGAGTCACATGCTTCTCCTTTCGCAGGACATTCAGGGTTTTTGAAAACTTACATGCGGGTTAAATGATCCTTTTGTTGGAAAGGATTAAAGTAGAGGTTAAGCAATGGATAGCTGGATGTGAAATGCGCCAACGCAATAAGGGAGAAACAGTAAAATCACCAGGATTGCTTTAACCGTTACCTATTCTAGATCACCAGTGGGAACATATTTCCATGGATTTTATTGAAGGTCTTCCTAAGTCATAAGGTAAAACAATAATTTTTGTGGTATTTGATCGCCTTTCCAAATATGCTCACTTTAAGGCTTTACAACATCCATTTTCAGCAAGCAAAGTGGCCAAGGTATTTATGGATTCAATTTTAAAATTACATCGAATACCCAAAAATATTGTAAGTGATCGGGATCCCATCTTTACTAGCAATTTTTGGAGAGAATTGTTTCGACTTAGTGGTACCAAATTAAATATATCTTCCACCTACCATCCACAAACAGATGGTCAAACGGAGGTAGTTAACAAATATTTAGGTACCTATTTAAGATGTTTTGTCCAGGATAAACAATATAAATGGAGTCAATGGTTGTCATTGTCAGAATGGCGGTACAATACTTCTTACTATTCTTCCACTAAGATGTCTCCTTTTGAAGCATTATATGGAACAAAGCCACCCACAATAGCCGATTATGTACCATGATCTTCCAAAGTGGTCCAAGTCAATGATTGGTTACAAAAGAGACAAGCAATTCTCACTATATTGAAAGATAATTTGGTCCAAGCACAAAATCATATGAAGCAACAACAGGACAAACAATATTCAAAAATATCATTCAATATTGGTGATAGGGTATTCTTACATCTTCATCCCTACAAGCAGCTATCATTGAAGCTCAAATATAGTCAGAAGTTGGCCCCACAATTCTATGGTCCTTATAGAATTGTGCATCGCATTGGCGAGGTAGCATATAAACTGGAGTTACCCCAATCCTGTCGTATACATCCAGTATTTCATGTCTCATGTCTCAAAAATTTGATTGGCCAAAAAGTGCATTCTCATTCAGAATTAATAGTGTTGGATGAAGAATGATGTATCTATCTACAACCAGAAGAAGTGCTACAAACTAGAACATGCAGACTCAGATCTCGTCACATCCAAGAATTTCTCATCAAGTGGCAGGATTTACCCAAAGAAGATGCAACCTGGAAATCTGAAAGTATTTTCCAGTCATTTCTAGCTTTGAGGACAAAGCTTTTTGAGGAGGGGAGTCATGCTACATACCAAACCTAGCCCGTCGGCTAGGTTCTCCATGTGAAAGTAATTCATATTTATTAGAGTAGATATTTTATTGAAAATCATCTATTGGTTTTTTATATTCTTTCATCTGCATATTCGCATAGTGCCTTTACGGTGAGGGTGTGCCCATCGAAAGTGGCAATCATTTACTCCATTAATTTTTGTTCGTATTCTCTGTTGTTAAATCGAATTAATCATCTGGTGAATTATCTTGTTGGTGATTATATAAAGTTCTGTGTTTATTACTGCTATTGGAATATAAGGGAATTCTTCCCCTTCAATCAACCACTACAACCTCTTGGATCATAGTGATCTAAGGCATTTTATGCAACACAATGGGGGTGTCTTTGATAACACCCATTGTTATCATAGGGGTTCCATCTAATTACAAAATGCCAGGGTTGCTTCTTGTATATTCCATGCCCATAACATCATAAACTACCTTTGGCATGATAGTTGTCCCAGCGTCAGAGTCGATCATACAATTGTGCACAATCCAACCTTCCATCTTGAGAGACAAGTAGAAAGGGGGTGGTCTATTCTCTCCAGTAGCTGAAGTAGTTAGCATTTGAGCAAAAATTGTCTGAGTAGGATTCTTCCCCTTATCTTTAACAAACTTCAACGATTCTTGCAACAAGTAGACTTGTCCAAACAATTGTAATGCATCAAAGAGACTAACCTTCGTTGGCATCCTCTTCAATTTTTTAACAATATTGTACGTATATGCGCTAGACTCCTTTCCTTTATTGGCAGACTCATACTTGCTCTTATACTACTGTGTATCCCCTATCCTCTGACGCTTAGTCAAGGATGGGTATTTAAGCTTTTCTCTGGCTTGTTCCTCCATTTTAGCCTTGGTTTGCAAAGTTGAAGCATTTTATTGCAATATTTCTTTCGCTTGCAGAGGCAAGAGATATTTTAACAGGACATGTGCATCTATATTGGGTGCTGGAACAGGTGCTTTCGCTAGTGCTTATTTTTTCTCATTTTGCACCTTCAGGTCAACGGGTACCTTTAGTGGCCCCATTTAAGTTGGATCAATGGTGACGGGTTTTCTTCCAGCTCTCATGAGAAGTGAATCTTGTTCTTCAAAAGGGACCATGAAATTATGATCGACTTCTATAATCATGTTGATCTGACCACTGGAAGAACTATCTGCCAATATTTGTACATAGTTCAAGTGAACCATCCAAGTTTCCTTACTATGCAGACCATTGCAGGTAGAGCACCAATACGTCTTATATGATGGGCCAACTTCTTCATTTGTCAATACGGTCGGATTTCTCTCAGACACCTTGCTAGTCGAAGATGCTTTCTTCTTGGTAATTGGCAGAGATTGAAATTTCCTAGGCTGGAAATCCCTCTCAACCTACTTCTTCTTAATTATCATGATCTCATTACTCATCACTTTTATGGATGATTTCATTGACTACATCTCTTTTAACAACTTCTCTTGGGGATTAGGATTGGAGGGTGCTAAAGGAGATGGTAATGGAAGTGGTATAGACAGATATGACAGTGTTGATAATAGAATCAGAGTAGGTAGTTGTGGAATGGATGAAGCAGGCAGTTGCAGGATAGAAACCGTCATCGCGGTTTGAGATGAACTCAGATTCCATGAAGAGACTGGATACATGGGGGCTATTGGCAGGGACTAAGAAGATGCATTGGAATATAAATACTATGGTAGGTCAGGAAATATAGGCATCATCATCTTCGATGAAATCTTATCGATAGCAATCATATTAGCCTCAATATTTTGCGTAGTAGAATACAAGGCCAAAAATGTATAAACGTTGGACTGATGGATGGCCATGTTAATGTTAGAATTGAAGGCTCGAAGGTAATAAAATGCGACTTGTTTAGGAGTCGATCGGAGGCCATCGAGGACTCTCTGCCAAGTTTGGGTGAACCTGACATTAAAGTCAATAATTTCCTCTTGTGGGTACCTTTGAATGGTAGTAAATTGATGCAACAGATGGAAAGGATTCACTTGTTCATTGAAATATTTTATCAATAATTCAACCAACTGGTCCCACGTGGTAATAGTGGTAAACTATAAAGATCGATACTAGTAAAGCAACTTCCCTCTGAGAAACAACACAAGCAATCTTACCATGACATCTTCGTCTATGATGTTATGAATGGTTGCTAGAGAATCTATGTCTTGAACATGCTCGTAAGTTTTTTTCCCTGTACCATCGTAAGTAGGCAAAGCCTTCAATGTTGCTTGTGAAATCAGGTTCTGAGCTTGCAGATTCAAAGCTTCAAAGTGATTCCAAGCTAGAAAATGTCTTGGTGGTGGTTGTGGATTTTGGGCCATTTGGATTGGAGTGTTGGCTTGAGGAGGAGGAAAGCTAGTGGTTGTGCTAGCGGGACTTGAAGGAACATAAAACATACCATCTACTTGTGAAGATGTTGAAATTATGGAATAGTCAGAGTGACTAACCTAGGATGCTCTCCTAAAATTTGGGTGTTAAGCTCAAGCTTTCGCCAACTTTACATTCATAGGCTTCTGGGTAAAACCGAGTCGCGAGATGTTCTAGTTAGACAGTAAAAAGATGAACATAAAACCTTAATACTAGTCAAAGTGGAACTTTTAATGTCCCATCGGGCATGCCAAAAAATGTTGATCATGAATCTGCCTAAGTACAAAATACATGTGCGTCCTAGACCCGACCAACATTGAAAGGTCGAAGGAAAGAGATGTCGTTTGGACCAATCTCCAAAGAGGGCTGGTTCCTGTACTAATCTAGCAATCAATGTAAAGTTTAGGGTAACAGAAAGAGATGGGAAATGACAAAAAGGAATGGGAAATATGGCTGATCCAAATACGTAAGGTGGGGATAAAATAACAGCTAAAATCTAAATCAAGTATTAATTAGCATGTAACAGAAAGAAAAGCATATGAACCATTCATAGCTTTGCAAAGATAACTTCCAATAAACATTTCAGTATTCACCTCTTTATCAGGAATTAAATTCAGATGCAAAATTTAAACTTATCTAATAATGAAAATGAACATATCATAAATGATAGGCAGAAAGTAATTGCATACAACACTGATCCAGGAACCAGAAGCCAACAATCTTTCAATTGATGTAGAGAACTCAAAGTGTTTTTGGCAGAGTGTCTATCCTCCTTTACATCAAAATGATTAGTATTTACAGAGGATTGCACCTCTGTAATTAAATGAATATTAAAATAAAATGTTGGCTAGTCAAAGATAATTGCAACAATTTCATCCTCGACAACATCAATGCACAAATCAATGTATTCTTTAGGAAGCAACGATCTCATTTTGGTGAAGAGCACCTGAGAAATCAGTAAGGGTGAATTATGGAAAATCATTTTAGGAGTCGATGCATTGAAACACAACAATATCGTGCAAAAATAAAGAGCTCAAGCTTTAAATCTTGGTTACCGCTTCGTCGTCGTATGCCTCAAAATTTTATTTTTTCCAGGAAGACCTAACGAAAATCAACTTTGCTTGGAGAAGGGGTGAAATTAGTGGACAGTACCTCGAGAATTAATAAGATCGCACAAAACTCAACAACCCTCCAACCAAAATGCTGGAAATATTAATTTCTTCACCACAAGAATTAAATTTGTGAGCCTTTGGTATTTCTTGAAAATGATTTGCACTGAAATATTTTTGGAAAATAACTTAGGAAGAGGAAAAGGCAAGGACGAATTGCGCCAAGGAATTTTGCTGAGAATATAATTTCACCCAAAAATTCAGTCGAACACTGCTTTTGCTGAGACATCGGGTGCAAATGAAGTTCGTGATAAAGGTGGGGTGAAATGGAGCTTTACTAGCAGTCTCACCCAAGCACGTACTTTCACCATTAATTTGATTAATTTCGCCCAAAAGGAGTCCTTGCTTGCTTATGCTTTTTCCATCTAAGGGGATTTCGCTATAAAGTGGGGTGAAAGTAACCTTTGCTAGGAACTGGGGCGAAAATACTTACTTTCGCTGCCAAAGGAGGGAAAAAATAAATTTCGTCTCCACTTGGGGTGATATCGACATTGACTTGCTTACGTATTCGTTCCCACGACACCAACTAACAAATTTCGCTTCAAAATCAATCAAAGTTGGCAAGTTGCCCAGAAGAAGGGTGAATTGGACTTTGACTTGCACAGGAAGATGCCTTTTTATTGTTTTCACTCCAAACTGGGCGCTTTCATTACTTTCGCTCAAAATTGGATGAAATCATATAATTGGCCAAAAAAAAGGGCGAAAGCACTTGGCAGATGCTTTCACTAATTGTTTTTACTCATTTCTAGGAAAATTTAAGTTTGACTAGCGCATGCCTTTGCTTGAATTACTTTCATCTGTTACTTTTACCCCGAACTTAATTAAAAATAGCAATTCATCCAAAAGAGAGGCAAAAATTACTTTGACTGCTTGGGCGAAAACGTCTTATCTTTTTCTATTTTACAGGTGAACTCCTCTTAGACTATTTTCGATGGCGCAACCCTTTTCTTATATTTTCGTCCATAAAATTGTCCAAGAGTATTATCCCTGGCGCCATACTTTTCAGCAAACATCATTCTCGAGTTTAACTTTTAATTGTAGGCAAAACCATTTGATCTTTCCCTTGTTGGCAAACACTTGCTTTTTTATTCCATGGGCAAAACCATTCTTCTTCATTTGAAATAGTGAAATCATTGAAAAGGGAGAGAGCAAAAATCAACAAAGATTTAAAAGACCACAACGAAAACACATCATTCATTTTATACTTGGAATTTTTACAATGAAAATTCAATGTGGCTCTTGGGGTATTTAGTTTGTCTTTTGGCGGCTCTTGGGGTATTCAGTTTGTCTGGATGTAACCCCAGGCCTTCATACATTGGGCTCAAATTTCACATCCACTGGTTGCATCAAATGATATATTTGATTCAGCAACCTCCTTCTACTCTCTTTCCACCCTTGTCTGTTCTTCTTACTCCATGAGACTTGCATCGATAGTCTCATACACTATAATTGCCTTGACCCAAGAATCTTCATCAAGCATCGCAGGATACTGGAGCGAATTAATAATGAAGTATAATGTCTAGATCTGGTCCAAGTAGATGTGATTGGCTCTCTGGCACAGTTCGTACAAGGAAGATTCAATGCGGGTGAGCCTCTTCATGAATGATAATATTTGCTCCTTTGTAATTGACTCTGTCCAACTATTGATCTCAAAGGCATCCTTTGTGAACTCTTTCCATGTTGCCTCCAACTCTTTCTTTGATAAGATCTCCTCCTGATCATCAATGAATCTTGGGAATCCAGTATTAGCTACAACCTCAAAGTAAATGAGCAAAAAAATTGTTCTTTCTCATACATATCAAGCAACTTACAACCTTCTCTTTTCCAGATACAACCTAGAAAATAATTGCACATCATTATCCTAGCGTTAGACCAGGCTCGGTCCATCCCACTCGTTGGTTTACATCAGATGGCGACGTTAGCTAACATTTGAATATTTAGTGCTATATCCAATTTTGGCTCTAACTGCTCCTCAACATACTATAATGCTTCCTCACCAAATATTATTATTGTTCGTGCCTCTTGAAGATATAGCAGAACCAAGAGTGCTTTCACTGCCCATTTTGTACAGTCTTCAGTCAAAATATGGTGAGCTTCCTTGATCTTCTCCTTGGAGAATCCCACTGATTTTGTGGCTTTTTTAGCCAACTGATTTTGTAAAGATTACATCTAGGCAATTAATATCTGCACTTGTTGTTTAGCTTCTTCCCGTGTTTTTAATGCTCCTCAGCTGCTTTCTCCAAATCCTTCACTTTTCGCTGCCAACGCGCTACCTCTGATTTTGCTATCTCAAACTGTGTCCTATTTTCATTTAGAGCTTCCTCTAACTCAACGATCTTTGCCTTAGCGTAAAAAAAATTCTTGTAATGCTCGCTGAACAAGTAAAGCGATTTCATATCTACCTGAATATTCTCCATCTTCTCTATAGTATCAATCTTTGTCAAGTCCTCAATAGTGACTTCATTAGCATAATCGCTTAGAGCCATCTCTCATTGTGGCTTCTAGACCTGGGGGATCATATTTACAATGTGGGACTCCATAGCTTTTGGGTCAAAGGAGAGCTTCTTCACCATCTTTGCTGGAGATTGAGCCTCTTTCTGCTTACGACTTTTCAGCCACTGTGATGAACTCTGGTGAGCTAAAAAGAGTATCTGAAATGTCAACCTATGCAGCTAGAACTGCAAGAGGAGGGTTTGTACCAGATGAAGAGACTGCACCAGTCCTTGGCTTCTTGGAGATTTAGGAAAAGGAAGTACCTCATGCTTACTCCTCTTCTTCTATTGGGGCTGCTCTTTTGGTGATGGTTGTTTCTCTTCCTCCACAAGTGGCACTTCCTCAACCATATGTTGCTCTCCTCCAACCACGATCTCTTCATTTTTAGATATTTAAAAGCTTTGAGGTACAATTTTAGGAAAAGAGATCAGCTGGTAGTTTTTATAATATTCATCATATATTTTTGAAAACATATCATCCATTGCCAGGCCATAGGCTGACCCAATTTTTTCTCTATGAGCCCTCATAACCCACCAATTGGTGATTTTCTCCTCAGACCAAGCGGGCAACTGATCCTTCATTTTTCTAAATAGGCCCAGAGGAGGAATCTGGTGCTTGTGGACTTCAGGATTATATTTGACCTCAATCTCGTAGAAATCATACCATTGCTGCTCAATATATGCCCAAGGGTAGTAATGAAAACTATTTGCCTTGATCAATGCCATGAAATGATCCAAAGGTTCGTATTTCCATAACTAGGGCACTCAACTAAACCGAGGTCGTAGAGGGTTTCTATAATCAATTGATTTTGTCCAACCTGGCTTACTTCAATGTCATCAAAACAAAAGGGCATTGTACATGTGGTTCGTTTCCCTCAACCTGCTCCATAGATGTGATTAATGAAATCATTTTGGTAGGCAACCTCCAACACGAAAAGGTGTTCTGTAGCAAAATACAAAAGGAGAAATGACTTGCCAATAAAGCCAAAAATTTGTACGATGATGCCTTACATCAACAAGAAAATATCACCTTTCTCCTTTGTGACAACCTCCTCTCTCATCATCCTTGGCACTCTCTCACATGTGCTAAAAATAAGCTCGAGGACGAGGCCCAAGAAAATTCGGTTGAAATTATAATGACTCCTTTTTGGACAAACTCAGAGTCCATAAATAAATTGGCAGTTTCCTATCTACCACATTAGTTTGCTTGACAGTTATAAATGAAAAGCACTGGTGCATATGAAAAATAAATACCATGCTAAAAAGGAAGAATATATGAACACTACCTCTTCTCCACTCTGCACTCTCTCCAACTGGGTATGCATTCTTCGAGCCACTTAATTCATCCAATCAAATAAAATGTGGTTCATGCTCGTCATTGTTGTTGAAGCATATAATTCTACTTGCAAAATACATTGTACAAGTGTTGCTTGCCATTTATGCATTGCATAATCGATAGGAAGACCAATCACCCAGGCCAACATAGAAAACATGTCTAGACACTTAAAACCTGTCAGAGGCTTTGGAAAAGCTGGCAACTCTCCAAATTGTGGCATTTTTATCAGTTGATTCTCCATGAACTAGTGTAACATCACAGTCAACTGGTACCTTTCATCTTGCTCCTTGAGATTTAAATTTTTAAACATAACGTCCGAAGGAGGCCTCACCCTACAAGCAAATGCTTCTCTAATTGTGTTACCTAAAATGGTGAACAATATATTTCCATTCATATTTCGAATAGCCCTCGTAGCAAGATTATAAAACTTTAAAATTGCTAAAACCAGTTCTAGGCAAACGTGAACAGGTGTACATAGGTACCCAAAAATCTGTGCATGATATGCAATAGTTAACATGATTTCTAGCGTCAAGCCTTGTATGACAGTAACTTCTATATCCTAGCATAATTTTTTCATGCCCTTGTTTGAAATGATACAGTCATCAATCTGGGCTAGTGCATCATAATACGGATCAAGCTCTATATCTTTGTTTTGCCTGGAATTTTTAACTTTCTTACATCCTGCTTTTTTCCGCATTTTCTTCGTCTCAGCAACTTTCTTCATCATTGTCATCCTTCAACAATTTTACTTCAGCACTTAGACAGTTCTACAACGAAGCAACAATTTGGTAAAGTTGAGTGACAATCCTGCAATACTCTAGAGAAAATACTCTTGATCTTTCTTCGTTTGCAAGCTTCCAGTTCACCTTACTTATAGTTTTCACTTTCAACTACCCAATTTAATGCATGTGGCATGCCTAAGAAATTCAAGCGAATGTGCTCCTTGGTTCTCTCGCCCGACACGCTTTTTATGATATTGTAACTGTTGGTCACGAATCCGCCACGAGGAAAGGATTTTGTCGTTACTGCGCCCTGGACCCCCCCCCCCAAAAGGAGCCGGCCTTCTCCGAAGATCGGCCCGGAAGGCATCTCTTCCTTCCGGCCTTTCTGGGCGAAGTGCGCACTTCGCCCAGTTTTGGTGCGAAGTTCGTACTTCGCCTAGTTTTGGTGCGAAGTCCGACTTCGCCCCTCTTTCTGGGCGCACCTTGTAACTGGCAGGCTGGCAGGCTAACAAAGAAGAATGATAACTGCCGGAGTAGGTCCGTACAGCGGCAGACACCAGTGTTCACTCGTGCGCAGACTCGACTTTTCAACAGAGCCGAAATGCACCCTTGACAGGTGTACAGTAGGGGAACAAACCCGGAATTTGACCAAGGCGTGAAGGCCTTCCCAACTGCACTGTTTTCTGCCCACGCATCCCAAGGATCTTCGATCCCAAGCAAAGATAGATAGATCGCCCTTCAAGGCGGACATGTGTCACACAAAGATAACCCATCATACGATAAGTGTCCGACTTCGGGATTTGAACCAAGACTGTCGACCAAAAGGGATAAGTATGGGCCGCACCGCCTCGTGTCACCGCCTCATTTAAAACTCGGTGAGAGTTTCCACCGCCTCGCCTACCCACATTTCGTCAATATAAAGTTCTACCCAACGCGCCGCCACGTGGGCTGTTCAACCTTCGGGGAGACCATGCCGAGGGTACGAGCCCGACTGACAGAGGTCAAGATCGCTAGCTGCAGCATCGCTTTTGTCAGCTAATGTTTGACTGGGACGTTGTTCCCATTAATGTAACGGGGGGAGCTTTGGGCTATAAATACCCACCACGTTTTCATTGTAAGTGGTGGAGGGGGAATGTTTGTTAGGGAACTACTATGCTTACTGTAACCATGCTTCTGCTTATGAATACAATCTGTATGCCTGGTTTTGTTCTACTGTCTTTATTCTTTTATGTTGTCTTTCATTATATGCCTTAGGCCCACCTGTGTCGCGGCTCGTTGATTCATTTCGGCATTTGGCGATCAGGTTCCTCTAGCATTGCTTGTTTAAAGCACCTTCTGTACTTCATTAATTTAAAGCATTCATATAATAGATCTGGTAGTAGTTCCATCAGTTATGTGTGACGTTGCTGGCCCGTATCTGGTGATTAATGCGATCCCCCGCGTTAGTTCCTTGTAGGGAATGTTTGCTAGGGAGCCATTGAAGTCGTGCGGTTAAACTCTCTCGCCTAACACATATACCCGGCTCTGACATCTCTAGGTTTACTTTCTACCCTTGTCGATGTAAGTATCCGGTGATTGATACGATCCCTCGCCGTTAGTTCCTTGTAGGGAATGTTTGCTAGGGAGCTATTGAAGTCGTGCATACGCCTCTGGTGTATCGAAAGTACGCCTAGGTTTTGCAGTTCCTTCTCATGCTCTGTGTTTGTATGCAGTAAGTAGCAGTGATTGGTGTGTTCCCCTACTGTTAGTTCCCCCCACCAACCTTTGGACATATTTGTAATCTCTTTCTATACATTTATCTCTTTCAGTTCATTTATTTCTTTCCTGTTCCCTTTGGCTTAAATCAAACCCCCCCCGAAAGGAGCCGACCTTCTCTGGAGATCGGCCCGGAAGGCGTTTCTTCCTTCCGGCATTTCAATGTTGGTTCGCGGGTCCAGGGCGCAATAGCAGCAAATCCTTTCCTCGTGGCGGATTCGTGACCAACAAGAACTACCAATAATGCCCTTACACTGTTAATCTTCTTCGAACGTCATGCCCAACTACTTTTAAATCTTGAGGGGCACAATCTGGTTATTAACGGTTGACCTCGAGAATGATGAATGTGATGGGAGTGCTCTTTTGGGCGAAATTAGTAAATTCACTGGATTTGGTGCCAAAAACATCTTCTTTGATTTTGTCAATAAAATTAGCTTGATCTCATGTATTTTATTGGATTTTACTCCGAAATTAGCTCATGTCAGCAAAAAACATTTTTTCAGACGCAAATAGAAATCATCATGCAACTGATTATTTCATACAACTAGTGCTTCGAAAATATTCTTCCCTGCTTTGCTTGGAGAAATTACATGCTTGGCAATCGTTAAAATAATCCATCTTCTTTATTTGCCCAAAAAATAAACTTTATTTGGAAAAACAATATGTAAATTAATTTCGCCCCTTTTCGTTCTGAAAATAAACTTTGCCAACTGAAGTCCTTGAAAAAGCATGTGAATTTCTCTCTTAACTCAAGCTTTCACTCTGAAAACATCCTTTGGGGAAGTTAATAGGAATTTCGCCCCAAAAATGGAAAATACATGGCGAATTCTCTTTTTTGGGCAAAAATAACACCTTTTATATTCTTGCTTTCTCACTTTCTTTTTCCTTTTTCACTTTATATTTTTTTTTTCTTTTTCTCACGATTAAAAATAGGGGTACTTTTTAATGAAAAAGAAAATAATTAAAATCCATATGTGTTCATACTGCCAAAAATGACGCTTTAAAAAAAAAAATCAGAGAAAATAATCTGCTTTTTTTTAATGCTTTCGCCCAAAAATGACCAAAGGATCATTTTAAAACGTTTTCAGGGTGAAAACAATTTCTGCTAGTGAAGAAGTGCTTTCGGAGCGAAATCACCTGCTCAGGGTGAATTTAAATTCTCCCAACGAAACTACTTCTTTTATTATTATTATTATTAAAATAAAGCATACTTGGCCATTTAAAAATAAAATGACATTAAAAGAAAATTATACACATATTTATATACTTGGTCTGAATTTTTTCATTGATGATAGGTCTTCAAATGAAGACCATTTAATAGAATCATCAACACACGGTTGTTCATGTCTTGCAAGTAATAGGAATTGACTTTATTCACGCCCGAAATCTGAAAAGGGTCCTCCCAAATCACCTTGAACTTGTGATGCTTTTCTGGATTTGCCTTGTTCTCATTCCACTTTAACACTAGATCGTCCACCTTAAAAGCCTTCTCAAAAGTCTTCTTATCGAACCACTTCTTCGTCATTTGGGCATGTTCCATGAAGGCATTGTACGATTTATCCCTCTCTTCCTCTAGTTGTAAAAGTTAAGCCAACCTTGCACTCATGGGGTCAAATTCATCATCTTCACCATCAAGTAAGTGCAAGGATTGAAGGGCCAACAATTCAATGTGAAAGGGTAAGACTGTCTCTTTTTCGTACACCAATGAATAGGGGGATGTCTTGATAGATTTTTTCATTGAGATATGATCAACCCATAAGTCTCGATTCAAGAGCAAGTGCCAACTTCGCTTATTATCTTTCTAGAGTCCTCTTTAGAATCCTGAGTAGATTATTGTTCATGAATTTGGCCAGGCCATTTCCTTACGGATAGTAATTTGATAAGAATTTTAAATAAATATCGTACTTACCCATGAACTCGTTGATTTTAGCATCGATGAATAGGGTTCCATTCTCTGTTATAATTGCATCTAGGATGCCAAAACGAGTGATCAATCCTTCAAGGAATGAGATGATCACCTTCTAGCTGGCTTTCTTGGTTGGAATTGCTTTGGACCATCAGGTGAAATAGTAAAATGTAGTTATAATATACTTATGCCCATTAGATAAATTAGGATCAATGACCCCAAGCCCCATTGTTGAAAAGGTGTTTCTACTTGAATCTGATGAAGGGGTAATGATGCATTCCTGCTTCTATCGATATATCTCTGGCATTTGTCATAGCTTTGACTAATTTTGAAAGCATCTGCAAAGATAATGGGCCAAAAATAACTTGCTTTGATGATCTTCAATGCCATGGGTCTCCTTGCATAGTGGCCTCCTAGCAATCTAGAATGGAATTATTCTAGGATTTTCTACTTCTTTGATTCTTTAATGCACCAAAGAAGTACTTCATAAATATTTTTGTGGAACAGTCCATTTGTCAACATCACATACCTGAGAGCCTATAGTTTGAATCTCCTTCTCTGTGAAACATTAAGATGTGAAGGACGTCTTCGTGAATTGAAATATTTGACAAGTTCCTTTGCCCAATCACGATCAATGGTAGAGTGATTAACGAAATTACTTATACTTACTGAATCTTCAAGTTGGCAAACCATGGATTCAGAATCAGTGCTTCTTACTAGCTCCTGACTAGTTCTCGACCTCGTACCAACTTGGTTGATCAGATTTCAATATCATACTCATGGATTTTGGAAACCCAACCAACTCTCTTGTCTCAAAAATCTCCTTGAATGATGAAAATTTGAACATCTAGATGAACATAAACTATTATTTTACTCTAGGAAAAGAAATGTTGACACTTCTTCAAGAAATTCATTACCGCATACATTTTCTTCTCAATAAAATTGTATTTCTCTTCATGCGGTTGGATGACTTGGCTTAAGAAAGCGATTGGATGCTCATCTCCATCATCTCCTTTCTGCGTGAGCACTGCTGCATATCTCTCTTTTTCACCAATGGCATACATTATTAAATCTTTTGAATACTTAGGGTTTACTAGAACCAAGGCTTGAGCAATCCTTTATTTGATTCCTCTACTCAGTCCATATGAACTCAATATTTTTCTTTAAAAGCTCAATCATCGGTTTTACCACTTAGGAAAAATCTATAACAAACTTTCGAACAAAGTTAAAAATGGCCAAAGAATGACTATAAATCCTTCTTGTTAGCTGGCAATGGAATCTTCAAAATAGCCTCAGCTCTAGCTGGATCAATAGCTAAACCTTTTTCTGAAATCACATGGCCTAGGACCTTTCCTTCCTTCATTGCGAAGATGGATTTCTTGGGTTGATGGATATTCCAAACTCTCAGTATTTCTTGAACACTTACCTTAAATGTAAACTATGATCCTCCCTATTATAAGAGAAAATAGTCATATCATACAAATAAATTACAATGACATGATTTAAAAACTCATCAAAAGCTACATCTATCGCTCTTTGAAAAGTTACTTCAGGGTTCGAGAGACCAAAAAACATTCGCTAATAAGCAAACGTACCCCATTTCTTGGTGAACATCATTTTATATTGGTCTTCATCCTTGACCAAATCTAATTATATCCAGAGAATCCATCCAACATAGAAAATCTCTAAACTCCTGCAACTATGTGAAGAATCTGATCAATCTGGGATAAATGATAATGGTCCTTCAGGGATGCCTGATTCAAATTCCAAAAGTCAACACATAGGTGAATATCTTCATTCTTCTTCCATACAAGGACCAAATTCGTTACCCAGGTAGAATGCTTAATTGGGTAAATGATCTTGGCTTCCAACATCTTTAGAAGTTTAGCTTTCATTAAGGCTTCAATCTTGGGATTGACTGGCCTTTACTTCTACTTGAAGGGTTTCACCCCTTTTTGTAGCTCAATGGTATGTTGGATCACGTCCTTGTTGTAGACTTTCAAATATTGGTATATCCAAGTGATAATGTCTGGGAACTCATGGCACAACTCCTTGATCTGCTTCATTTCTTCTAGAGTGCAATCGGTACCAACTTTGATTGACTTATTGAGTCCCAACTGCAGCTCAATGTACTCCTCATCTACTTTGATCTTGTGTTTTTTAGCTTTGTTATTATAATCAAAGAGACCCTCGAGTGTAATAAATCCTTTAGGGATATGATTATTCCTCAGTTGGATCAATCCCTCAACTTATTCCTTATCAAGTATTCTTCCTTCCACAGTACTAGCTTCTCTTATCAGGAAATTTATAATTTGTTCGTCGCTGTCGAACACTTGCTAGTAGATATTTTTTTCAGGAACTTAAGACCTGTAAACTAACCTCATGGTCTTGGGTTTATTCACTGAGTGCTCAACTGGAGAAAAATTGACGCCAAAGGATACCAAAAGATCAGTGTATTTGTTCTGCTCTCGTAAGATCGTTTAAATGTTCAAAGTTGTGTAAGCTTCAAACAAGTCCTTGACTTTGTTGTGGTACACCTTCATGTAGTGTTGCTTGGAGATACATTTGTTCGTTACTTGATTCATAATTAGTTCAGAATATTTAAAAATCTATAGTTGTTTAATCCCAAGCTTCTCTACTTTCTTCAAGCCTAGGCATAGTGCTTCATACTCGACAACATTATTTGTACAACTCTAGGTCAACCAGTATGAATAAGTTTTATGTATGCCAGAAGGAGAAATGAGAACAATCCCTACTCCTGCATCATTCTTGCATCTCGCATAGTCGAAGTACAACTTCCACAGTTGATCGAGAACATGATCTTGATCATCAGACACCTTCACTTCAGCTTTTTCAAGCTTGGTAATGGCGTAGTAGCTAATCTAAGTTTCCATCATGGCATTAAAATCAAGCATTGAAAACTCATCTTTTGTTCGAAGCTAGTCCAGAGCTTCTTCCATCAAATCCAATTCTTCCAATTTTCAATCATCATGTTGACAGAATTCGTGGATTTTTCTTCTTCTTTGATTTTCTCTATATTAAAAGTATAAGGCTTCTCATTATAGATTCAGACTCTCTTCCCTTTGAAAGTAATATTCCATATGGGAATAGTCCAAAGAAAGCCTCCCAACTTGGCAGTGAACTCTCTTAAGAGGCACGTGTTGAAATACGACTCCAGATCAACCACTACCACCTTTTGGATCATAGTGATGTGAGGCATTTTATGCAACATAATGGGGGTGTCTTTGATAACACCCATTGTTATCATAGGGTTCCATCTAATCATAAAATTCCAGGGCTGCTTCTTATATATTCCATGCCCATAACATCACAAACTGCCTTTAGCATGATAGTTGTCGCAACATCAGATTCGATCATACAATTGTGCACAATCCAACCTTCCATCCTGAGAGACAAGTAGAAAGGGGGTGGTCTATTCTTTCCAATAACTGAAGTAGTTAGCATTTGAGCAAAAACTGTTTGAGTAGGATTATTCCCCTTATCTTTAACAAACTTCAACGATTCTTGCAATAAGTCGACTTGTCTAAACAATTGCAATGCATCATAGAGACTAACCTTGGTTGGAATCCTCTTTAGTTTTTCAACAATGTTGTACATAGATGTGCTAGACTCATTTCCTTCATTGGCATCCTCATACTTGCTCTTATACTTCTATGTAGCCTCTATTCTCTGATGCTTGGTCAAGGATGGGTATTGGAGCTTTTCTCTGACCTATTCCTTTGTTTCAACATTAATTTGCAAAGTTGAAGCCTTTTCTTATAATATTTCTTTCGCTCATGGAGGCAAGAGATCTTTTAACAGGACAGGTGCATCTATCTTGGGCGCTGGAACAGGTGCTTTCGCTTGTGCTTATTTTTTTTCATTTTGCACCTTTGGATCAACGAGTACCTTTAGTGGCTCCATTTCAATTGGATCAATGGTGACGAGTTTTCTTCCAGCCCTCATGAGAACTGAAACTTATTCTTCATAAGGGACCATAAAATTATGATCGACTTCTATAATCATGTTGTTTAGACCACCTGAAGAACTATCTACCAATGTTTATACATAGCTCAAGTGAACCATACAAATTTCCTTGACATGCGGATCATTATAGGTAGAGCACCAATATGCTTTGTCTGATGGGCCAACTTCTTTGTTTGTCAATACGATCAGATTTCTCTTAGGCACCTTGCTAGTCGAAGCTGCTTGCTCCTTGGTTATTGGCGGAGGTTGAAATATCCTAGGCTAGAAATCCCTCTCAACCTGCTTCTTCTTAATTACTATGATCTCATTACTCATCGCTTGTATAGCTGAGTTCATTGAATGCATCTCTTTTATCAACTTCTCTTAGGGATTAGGATTGGAGGGTGTTGAAGGAGTTGGTAATGGAAGTGGTTCAGGCGGATATGGCAGTGTTGGGAATGGAATCCAAGCAGGTAGTTGTGGAATGGATGGAGCAGGTAGTTGTAGGACAAAAACTGTCATTGCAATTTGAGATGAACTTGTATTCCACGAAGAGACCGGATACATGGGGGACATTGATAAGGACTAAGAAGATATGTTGGGATATAAATACTATGGTATGTAAAGAAAGATAGGCATCATCATCTTCGAAGAAAGCTTACCAATAACAATTAGATCAACCTCAACCTTTTGCATGACAAAATACAAGGCCAAAAATGTATAAACGTTGGACTGACGTATGGCCATGCTAACATTAGAATTGAAGGCTTGAAGGTAATAAAATACAGCTTGTTCGGGAGTCGATCGGAGGCCATCGAGGACTCTCTTCCAAGTTTGGGTGAACCTAATATTGAAGTCAAAAATTTCCTCCTCTGGATACGTCTGAATGGTAGTAGACTGATGCAACAAAGAGAAAGGATCTGCTTGTTCATTGAAACCTTTTATCAATAATTCAACCAACTAGTCCTAGGTGGTAATAGTGGCAGGTTGTAAATATCGATACTAGTAAAGCAACTTCCCTTTGAGAGAGAGCACGAGCAATATTACCATGACGTCTTC
The DNA here is from genome assembly GCA_028583015.1 of Wollemia nobilis. NCBI lineage: Eukaryota > Viridiplantae > Streptophyta > Pinopsida > Araucariales > Araucariaceae > Wollemia > Wollemia nobilis. Next base: position 259,057 of record JAQPPZ010011364.1, read on the forward strand.
GTTTGTGATGCTATGAATGGTCGTCAGAGAAGCTACATCTTGAACATGCTCATAAGTTGTTTTGCCTTTTCCATCATAAGTAGGCAAGGCCTTCAATGCTGCTTACAAAATTGAGTTCTAGGTTTGTAAATTCAAAGCTCCGAAGTGATTCCAAGCTAGAAACTATCTTGGTGGTGGTGGTGGATTTTGGGCCATTTGGAATGGAGTGTTGGCTTGAGGAGGAGGAAAGCTAGTGGTTGTGCTAGCGGGACTTGAAGGAACAAAAAACACACCAACTACCTGTGAATATGTTGCAACCGATGGAATAGTCGGAGTGACTAACCTAGGATTCTCTCCTAAAATTTGGGTGTCAAGCTCAAAGAACCCAATGGATTTTCAAAAATTTTGGCCTTCGATCTTGTGATCATGAAGTAAAGCTTTCGCCAACTTCATGTTCAAAGGATTTTGGATAAAACTAAGTTGCAAAATGTTCTAGTCTAGAAAATAAAAATACAAACATCATACCTTAATATTGCTCAAAGTAGAAATTTTAATGTCCTATCGGGCGTGCCAAAAAAGGTTGGTCACGATTCTATCTAAGTACAAAAGATATGTGCGCCCTAGACTCAACCAACATTGAAAGGTCAAAGGAAAGAGATGTCCTTCAGGCTAATCTCCAGAGAGGCCTGGTTCCCATACTAATCTAGCAATCAATGTAAAGTTTAGGGTAACAAAAATAGTTGTAAAATGACAGAAAGGAATGGGAAATATGGCAAAAATAAATTTCATCCCCACTTGGGGCAAAATTGACTTTGACTTGCTTATGTTTTCATTCCTACAATGCCACCAACTGTTTTCACTTCACAATCAATCAAAGTTGGCAAGTTACCTAGAAGAAGGGCGAATTTGACTTTGAATTGCATAGGAAGACACCTTTTTATTGTTTTCACTCAAAATTGGGCGAAATCATATAGTTAGCCAGACAAAAGGGCAAAAGCACTTGGCAGATGCTTTCACTAACTGTTTTTACTCATTTTTGGGTGAATTTGACTTTGACTAGTGCATGCCTTTGCTTGAATTACTTTCATCCATTACTTTTACTCTGAAATTAACTGAAAATAGCAATTCACCCAAAAGAGAAGCGAAAATGACTTTGACTGCTTGGGAAAAACATCTTAACTAATCTTTTTTTTTGCATTTTGCGGGCGAACTCCTCTTAGACTATTTTCGATGGCATAACCTTTTTCTTATATTTTTGTCCATGAAACTGTCCCAAAGTATTATCATCGGTACCATAATTTTCAAAAAACATGATCCTGGAGTTTAACCTTTAATTGTCGACAAACCCATTTGATCTTTCCCTTGTTGGCAAACACTTGCGTTTTAATTCCATGGGTGAAATCATTCTTCTTCATTTGAAATAGCGAAATCATTGAAAAGGGAGAGAGCAAAAATCAACAAAGATTAAAAAGACCACAACAAAAATACATCATTCATTTTATACTTGGAATTTTTACAATGAAAATTCAATGTGAGAAAACTGCCAACAAACTGTAATTAAATGAATAAAATCACAACCTCTTCATTGTCTTTTATTTTAATAAAAACAATAATCTATTCCCTATGTATCTAAAAAATAATAATAATAATTTCTCACAAATATAAGGTTATGTATTTTATATGATTCTCACATGATTTTAAATTTAAGGTAAATGAAATGAAAGATTTTAATTACATCCTATGGGACCTCCAAATATGGAAACACAATTATTCAAATCATATGACCATTAATATCCTTGAGAAGGTTGTTCTTTCTTCTACTGATTTGGGTTAGCAACTCCCTAACTTTTTTTATTTTGTTGTCTTCAAATAACTCTATTATAGACCCTTTTCCAAGCGTTTCTTTGTATTTGCCATGGATGTCCGAAAAACTCGGGCATTCATAGATGAAATGTTTCTTTGTCTCTATTGTCCCTATGCTACATAGAGTACATATCCTTTCTTTCCATTATTCCTTAGGCGTTGTCCATCTCCCTGTTTCACATCTAAGCCTATGAGAGCTAAATCCTTATCTGAGCAATGAGGATTTTTTCCCTCCACTTGATTTCAACGCCTATATCTATTTTTTTCTTATGGTCATACACTAGGTTAAATAGTTTGTGGGTCTAGGTGGATTGGTAAGTTGGGGCGCTTATCGAGAGGAGACCTAGGTTCCAATCCTACAGGCATGCCCATGCATAGCTAGTAGCCCAATTTGACTCCTTTGCGTGTTGCACCTGACTGATGACGACGATCTGTTTCCTGCTTGTCCGACGGTCCCCTTCATGCCACGTGTTGAACCAGAGTAACGAAGACAGTGCAAACCCTGTGCGTCCGATGGTCCCCATCTCACGTCGGGTTACCATTAATGAGACATTGGGTGTGTTGGAAGCCTTCGCTGATAGTTTGAACCCTACCAGCTACGCTGACAATTACTAAAAATTGTGATTGTAACTAATTCATCTATGTAACCAAAAAAAATATGTTGGGTTAAACTTTGCAATATAGTATTACCTTTTCTTCCTTGCATTTTTCCACATTCCACTTTTAAACTTTTTGTTCACATAGGTTTTTATGTCTTTATTGAAATTTGGGCATTCATTTATGTTAATTTCCCAACATTTCATCCATTTCTGATTTTGTTTCATCCATGTGTTCTTCCGCCTATGCAACTCTTCGTCCCTAACTGCCTTAAGCCATTTGTTGTTTTTCATATTTTTTGTTTTTTTCAAGTAACATAACAACTTGGTCATAGCAATTTCAACTAGAATAATTTCATAAGGGATGTGGCCTTAATTCTAAGAAAATATGTAATTAGATATTTTTTAATCATTTCTATTTGCCTTCATTTTATATTTTTCGTGCCACTAGCCCACACCTTGCAACCATACAACACAATCGATGTGACAAGTAGACCAAATAAGACCTTGGTGGTCTTCTAGTCCCACAAGTCGACATTCCTACATCGATTTTGAAGTGCATAGTGTCTCCAACCACTTAGAGTTATTTCCAACCTACATGTATTCCAATTCAGCTTGTTATGAAAGTTTATGCCTAGATATTTGTATTCTACCACTACCTCAAAAGGTTCTCCTGCAAACTGAAATTCGAGATGTTGCTTCTTTTTTGTTGAAAAAATCATGATTTTTGTTTTTGATAACATTATTTTCTTGAATGTTCAATATGGCATGCAAAAATGTATGATAAATTGACACGTTGGATAGTAACAATAATATCTAGCAAAACTATTTCATCAATTAACATACGAATTTTTTATCAACCTCTCTATATTTTTTTATTGTTGAACCTCTATAATCCCTAACCTTAACCTGTTGAATAAATACAAAATCAACAAGAAATGAAATTAGAACAACCCATTAGCAAGCACATCCCTCTACCAATAAACCTATTCCTTCTTAAACTTTTATCAATCTATTTTACTATAAAACTTTTAATTATAACTCTACGTAGTAAGATAAAATACCTCTTTATATCGTCAAAATCTAAAAAGAGAAAAAATCTCTTTAAGTTGTAATTCAATGAATAAAATTAAAACCTCTTGATGATCTTTTTACTATTATATTAAATTAATAATATATCTTAAATATAAGGTTATGTGCTCCATGCAATTTTCGCATTTTTATAAACTATCCTCTTTATATTTGAACTTTTATTTAAAATTTTAAAAATTAATAAAAAATATTATGAAAGTGTTTTTGATTAGAAGTTCCTATGATTTAAGGATTTCTATCTTAATCATAACCCTTGTAAGACCACCGTTTGAAGCACAGCTATTGTTATTATTTAAAAAATATGATTTTTACATAAATATCTTTCCCATGCTATCAAACTATCACAAAAAGAGCGGGAAAGGAGATCAGATAAGAAGAGGCCGACCGGTGACGTATTTTGCTTGTTTTTAATTTCATGAAACCATTTCTTCTGCAAAATCCAGCCAACGCAAAACTTTTTCGGAGCAATTACGGATGGAAAGTTCAGGTGAAGGAGGGGACAATGCAGCAGAGAATTTCCTGCTGGCCATCAAAACATCCAAGGTAAGCGATTTCAATAATTATTAGGGCTCTTTGGAATTCTTTCGCAAGCCGCTAAAGCATTGAATTAATGCATTGCCAATATTTTACCACGGATTCTACTTCCAGAACTCGTTAAATTTAAGCTAATATGTTCAATTCAATGCATTTATGAAACATCTGTGATTTAAGCTAAATTTCTTCTTTTCCTCTGTTTTGACAAGGCTTCTTTTGGTTATAAAAATTTAAGAAGCACATGTAATCCATAATAACTTGTTTTGACAAGTACAGTAGTTGTTGAAATCACTGCTTGTAGTGATCATGTAATATATGACATTTAGTTACTACATGGTTTTCACTGAGGTGGCTAGAATCTCTGCTTGAGTAAGGTCTGGAAGTTAGAGAGTGTTGTCTTAGGTAACTCATTGTAATATCTGATCAGTTTAAAAAGTATTTGGTCAGCTTTTAAAAATACTGACTATATATCCTTTTTTCCATTTTATGTTTGTTACATTGCTATCTTTCTATAGAAGCAGGTAGGTGTAACAAACTACAGCATAAATATGTGTAAGTCTCACAATGACACTGAGAGGGGGGTGAATCAGTGTAGCTCTTTAAAACTTAAATCTTCAACACTCAAAGCCAAAACAATGAAAACATAAAACCAAATAAAGCAAGTATAACAAGAGAACATCACACAACACAAGATGTACCGAGGTTCACCGATTTGGCTACATCCCCGAAAATGACTGTTTGGACTCCCATCCAAATCCAGCCTTTGCAAAGCACCAACTTTACAATCAATTTACCAACACCCACTTGAAGGAGCACCAACCCCTGATTTATCGGCACCAACAGAAAGGAGCACCAACCCCTGATTTATCTGCACCAAAAGAAAGGAGCACCAACCCCTCTACCAAGCACCCACTTGATTTTGATATTGATAATAAAATGACATATATGAATGTCTTCACTGAAACCAGAACCCTCTATGGTCTCGTAAGCTCAAAATCTAAAACTTTCTATTTCACCCAGTATAACATCCCTCTCTCTCGCATTACTCAGAATTTGAATCTTCTCTTCTCACAAAAAAAAACTGATTGTTCTCTTAGCTCGTTCTGCCAATTGCTAAATGCTTTCTGGGTATTGTGCAACACTTTGTCTGCGAACTCCTCTCAAAATTTCAGCCAAAATGGATATCATATGAGAAAGTTATGCCCAAAATACTGAAGTGACGTTTTTCACCACTCTCCAAAAAACACGGATTTTCACTCTTTATTTTTCTCCACACACACTTCTCTCTTCACAAAATAAAGTCCCCACATTTCAATAAAATCCCTTGTCACTTAAAAAGCACACACTTGCATTCTTTTTCCCTTTTCAATTTTAAAAAGATTTTCTTTAATGAAGCTTCTTAAAACAATATAACTTCCTTTTTTTATTTTGAGAAGACATTTCGTCAAACACGTCACATGCAAAGAATTGACACCTTACTCGTTCTCTTACTTCGAAGCCACGTGACACCTCAAACCAAAAACGAAAGATGCTCTATTTGATGCCTTGAAGGTGTAACAACACTGAAAGCGAAACTCTGGCGACTCTGCAAGGTCGAAACGGCCAACTAAAGGATTTTGCACAAGTGGAACAAATTGACATAAAAGTGACCTGTACCGTTTTTGCAACAATCATAACTCTCACCTCGTAACTCTGTTTTCTCTGAAATTTGAAACGTAGAATCTCTGCAATGCTGACTACATCCAGTCCGAATCTCGCTGCATAACTCCTTACGGTTCGCCTGTACCACCTCCACGAAAACTGCTGCTGACACACTTTTTCCAAAAAGAGCGTTTTTGTGACAGTCTTGCAACGCTTGTAACATTCGCCTCATTTCTCCGTTTTGGTGGAAATTTGGAACACATGTTCTTGAAGATAACGACCACCTCCAGTTCGAATTTCGCTATCAAATTCTTCTCGGTTTGCTCGCAGTGCTTCTGACAAAACTGCCCTTTTTCGGCCTGTACAACCACTTGCCAAATCATCCGCCAAGATACCGGAAACGTCACCGATCAATCCAAACACTGTGCTGACATCTCCAACACTGTTCTGGACTGTTTCTTGACATGCTGGCATGTTCCAAACTGATCCATCCCGTCCAACTGCGCCCGTGACGACTTTTGCAATTTTTTGACAACTTCTTGACAATTTTTTCAACTTTTGCAAATTTGCACGAACAACCTGTAACAACTTCACCCGAACATCAAAAACATCCTCATAAGCATTGAACATCACTGTACATACTCCGAACAACCTCCGAACAATTGTCCACTGCATCAACCTGTCCATCTGAGTGTGTTGACAACAATGACAATACTGTCGTTGCACCTTGCTCAACAATAGGTAACTTGAGTGAAATAATAAAGACTTTAACAACTAATCCATCAATATTTAGGAAAATATAGAGCCAACAACTTAATGAAAGAAGATATTTGTTTTCTTCTCATCGTTAACATTGCATCATTCTAGGCAATGCGCATTCATTCCATTTCCTTCCCCTCTCCATTCTCTTGTGACAGAGGTTCTACTCTCTGTTCCTTTTTACTGAGTTTCCTTTGTCTCTTCTCTGATAACATAGGTCCTACTCTACTTTATTTTAATTGGTTATATACCAATATTAGAGCTATTTCAATAAACTGCATTATTGTGACATTACAACCAAATAAACTGTATCATCGAAGCCGCCTAAGAGCAGGAGTGTTGTAATTCGGATTGTGCCCATCCAATCGAATCTCATTTACTATTGCTTCACAATGGCTTGTACAAGGGCCTACTTCTTGTTATCCTATAGAGGGTTCTTCGTATTATTTTGGCGTGTTGTTCTATGTGACAACAACCCTGTCTTGCCCTTAGCGTGCATCCTGACAGTCCTTAGCTTTGGTGCCTTTCCTTGACATCAGTCTTCTCTGTCTTCTGTTGATAGGGGCATGATTCCTTCCTAGTGTTCTCATTTGGATAACTTCAAATATGCACTTAATGGTTGGACCTCACTTTTCTGCTGGCATTAGCAGTAATGTATGAACCGCATCAATCATTTGACATGATTGTTCCAGACAATATAAATATGATTAGTAATCAATCTTTATCTTGATGATACCATTATTTATTAAGGATCTGTATTCATCTAGCGTAGAATTTTCCCATTCTTGCTTAGCAGGAACTTCATATGTTTGAGGATTGTAACTGTTCATAACTTATGTCATGAATACATAACTAGTATACTTTTTCCTCAAGTTTTGCTAGGACCACATTATTAGCAAGCTAGATTTTTGAATTGGTTTGGAACCTTGTAAAAATAGAATCGAATGCTTTTCAAGTTCACGAGTTCAAACAACCTATGGGACTATAATGGAAGATAAGCTTCACTTCTAGTAGGACAAAAATATTAGGATGTGAGAGACGTATTAAGAATAGGGTCCAACTCTTCATTAGAGGAAAGTGGTTGATCAACACCAGGAAGAGCTTCGACATGAATATTAAAAGATACTTTAATTTGGAGGAGGCTGTTTATGATGAGACTGCTTCTATTCAAACTACATATTCTTTCAATAGCACATTGTATTGAATGTTGAGTTGTTCAAGCTTAATATCATAAGATACATGTATATTGTATCCTCATTATATCCCATTTAACTTTTGTATGTGACCTTTCTAGTGTGACTTATTTTGCTTCTCATTAGGGATAGTATGCCTTGCATCACAACTGCAAATCCAAAAATGAAAAACGAGAGGCCCTCAAGTTTCATCCACTTTATGCTAAGAGTTTGATGTACCATTTGCCATTGCCTATGACCTGTAATCCAAAATTAATTTGGGAATACATCTAGCCATCTCAATGATGGTCATATTCTTTTCATCAATAGTCAATTTTGTCCAGATGTATACAAAATAGCGGGCTCACATTTAATATCAAGTTACATGCAAAAGTACTTAAAGACAATTTTTAGGAGAATTAATATGTAACCATATTCCATGCCCAACTTGCCGATTAAATTGAAGTTTTGTAATCAAGATGATCCAAGTTTTTTTTAATATGGAAGGCTCCTTGGATGGTTGTCAGAAACATGACAGTCTATATGCGTTTTTGAGGAGAAATAATATGTAACAATGTTCCATGCCCAACTTGCCCATTAAATTGAAGTCTTGTAATTAAGATGATCCATCCTTTTTTATTGCAAGGTCCTAACCTAATCAACATGTGCAATATAAGCATGGGGACCAAAGCATGTAGTAAGATTTTAAATATATCAAATTTGTATGGTCTAATTCCCTAGTCTATATCATGGTTAGAAAAATTGCATCTCGGCAAAAAATTGACACTCCAATTTTGGAGATTTTATTAGTAACTCGGGAAAATTTGACAAAAACGATTGAAAAAAATATTTCAATTAGAAAAAAAAAGAACATTTTAATAAATAATTGGAGAGCCAAAAAGCTGATTTTATATTATATATTCATAAAAAAGAGTACAATTACAGTTCTTGATCATGAAATCCAACCAAATACATCATACAAATTCAAAATTTCAAAATATAAAGCAATTTTTAAATTGCTTTTTGTTTTCCCCTCCTTCCTCTCAAACTAGATGGTTGGACTTGGCTTTGGATAGATGGTTGAATTGGAGGCTCCTTAGGTATGGGATCATCATGGTATATCTCCTCTAATCCTCTCATATGTTTAGCTTCCGGCTCTAGTGCTTCGATGTCCTTTGCAGTAAACTTGGTATGTGATGGACCTTCAACAATCCAATTTGATAGTGGATCCAGCTCATTGAAGTCAATCGCCTCACAGGATTCATTTGCCTCCACTTGTCTAGTGCAAAGCAAAAGATTGTACTATACGAAGACAAGGTCATAGAGGTGCTCGTGGGTCAATCAATTGCGCTGGTTTGTACAACTTCAAATAGAGATTGGTTGCACTCACACCCAAAAGCACTACAAGGCTGACTCAAAATGCGGATTGTAATCTTCCTTAAATTAGGTGTTTTTGAGCCATAATCCTCCCACCATAAATCTAATTTTTTTTTTTTCAAATTATTAACTTACATTTGTAATTGTATCGTAAACTACAAGAAAAAATGTTTAAAAGTTTAAATATTTTACTTGGTTGCAAGCTTGACCTTGAGGCTTTAACAAAATTGGGATGAAAGGTTCCCCTACTCCTCCTTATAGACTTGCAACTTGGTAGGGACCAGGCAATGTTTGGTGGGGTCATCTATCATTCTATCAACAGAAGTATAGAACCCCCATGGATCTCTTCATCAAAATTAATATTGCTAGTGAAAAAGAGTTTAGGATTCAAGAAGTACCCTGTTGCATGAATAGGTTGATGGAGGTGCCTCGTCCATATTTTATCAATGATACACCAAATGGGTTCTTACTTGTGCTGATTGCTACTGTAATAGTGTTGAATGGCCTTTTTTGCTCATATAGATACCCCATAGCTAATTTTTTGCCATCTACAAGGCAAAGAACTGATTCAAAACTCAAAATTTCGATTGATCAAAAATTTAGAATTTTGAGTTAAGGAAGATCATGAAAGAGTGCAATTTAAAAAAATAATAGAGTATAACAAATCATAACACACACACACACACACACACATATATATATATATAAGCAAAATAACAAAATGATTTTATTGCTCAGAAAGCAAAGTACATTGCAAGCAATCTTTGAGAAGAGATGTGAGGCTATAATATTGCATCCATTAATCATGCTTCTTACAGTCTAAAATAACGAGAATCTCCTTGTCGTGGCTAATTCCATCCTATATAGCTTAAATTTGTGGGAAAGAGACAGTTGACAAAAACCTCTCCTAGAATTTGCTATCCAAATATTTATGTTGAAGCACTTTATTCCATTTTTGTTTTCCCTCGGCATACACCTTCCAAGCCAACTTAACAATGACGGCTAGGTTAATCCATTTTGTGTTATAAATACTAGCTCCTCTCTACTTCTTTGAAAGATAGATTTCCTTTTAGGCTATTAGCAAGAAATTCCTCTTCTCTTGGTGTCTTGCCAAAGAAAAGATCTCATGATCAAATCTATTTCGTTGATTATCTTTAAAGTTGACATTAAAATTGAAAACCAATATGTAGGTATAGCTTGAAAAATTGATTGAATCAAGATAGCCATTGACCTTTTCAACTAGCAAGATGTCTTCGAAGTCGATTAGTAAGTTAAGTTGAAATTGTGTTTTTCACTTGTGCTTGAAATAATAGAATACCTAAGTAGGAATTTCGTAGAGAAGCTCTTTCAAATTCTAACTATCTTTCAAAATAAAATTTAACTGTTGCACCTAGGTTGAAGAAGAAAACCTTCGACTTTTTCCTCTACACTACCTTACTAGAGGTAAATCTATAGTCCCTAACTATTTCCTTGACCTTAATTATCTCTTTAGCACATAGTTGCACAACAAGTAAAATGTCATCAAGAAATTGTTGATGAGTAAGAGGGCCCGCTAAACTTGAGATCTTCAAGCCATGCAAACCACCTGTCTCTCTAGCCTTATTAAAACATCTACAGACTTTGCCATAATGATGAAGAGATAAGGTGAGATCGGATCCCTTTGACTCAATCCTTTAGAAGATTGGAAAGGGTTGATGGAGATCCATTGACTAGGATTGAGAAGGAAGGGCACTACAATATTCCTTTAACCATTCCTGAAAATTGGGATCAAAACCAAATTGACAAGATAGTGAATCATTGGATTGTCAATACAACTCCATCCATAATATGTCTTCCCTTAACAAATCCCCTTTGATCTAGAGAAATGTACTTTGGGAAGATCACTTTTATCCATTTAGGTAGTACTTTTAATTAGGCATTTATGTTATTAGCTTCACCATCCATGGGGATCAAAGATTTAAAATTCATGTTTAAATAGTTAAGCACCAATTCTTCATTGATTGAAGTTAGTTTTAAAAATATATCACATTGAAAAGATTAGATTCTACCTAAACAATCATCCAATTTTTCAAAGATGCCACCATCTGAATATGTAGGTGCTTTCCATTCCAAAGAATCACTAGGCCTCTTGAAAAACCTTCCTTATTCAACCTTATTGCTTGAAGATTCTTACTACTCTTACTAATTATCGTCCTTGGAAACTCTAAAGTTACCTTTGTCTGTTTATGTTATTTTGACGATTTTATTGAAACAAACCTCTTAACATTTTGTGTCTCTTTGGTGATGCTGGTTCCCTAAGGTTCCATGTAACAATCTCCATTTATTGGCTTGGATTTTTTAGGCCTTTCAAAGACCTCCTTTGTTGAGGTTGAGAACCTACAACCAAATCTGCCAAAGTCTCCTTATAGATTTTGTCATGATTTGAATCTCCTCCTCTTTTGTTTTAATATGTGTGAATGGATCAAATCAAACTGAAAGATTGTTTTATCCTTGTGCCATTTCCATCTTTGACAGCGCAAGAGGGTCTATCTTGGTTAAAGTTTTTTGACCTTATGGCTTCTTTTGAACTTACTATTTGTCCCCAACCTATTGATTAACCTTTGTTACTCCTTTTTCTATTTTTTCATATTATTGTTCTTTGCATTTGGGGATTCCTGTAATAGTCCTTTAATATCCATCTTAAAAGCGTCATCTTTGAACATCCATTCCTTTGCTTCCTTTTCAACCATCTATAGAGCTTGAGATTTTGGAACTACTCTATCTTCCTCCATGACTTCCTTCAAATGGTTATTTTCTCTAATGTAATTATTTTGTACCTTCCACCTATTTTTAGTTGCTTGTCTTTGCTTTGGCTTTTGAAAACTCTTGACATCTTTTTTGGAAACATTGTCTTTCTTTGCCAATTTGTTTTGTTTACGATAGACGATCCATATCTAAGTGACTATTTTGATGACACTTGTGACATTAGAATGGAATACACTCATGGTCAACTTCTTGGTTCCATTTGAATCCCTCCATTTATAGAATTATGCTTTTTGTGAGTTTTTTCTCCAGGTTAAGCATAATAGAAGTTCTTGCGTTTGTGGCCAATCCTAAATCTAGAGTGATCCAAGTTGTGCGTATATGCACACATAAAGTTATTGGTCTCTTGAAATATACATATATTCCAGATTTCATAAGACAATGCACACATATGGATTTGTATAGGAGCTTTGAATGATATCTCTGTAGTTTGTTTAAACCATAGGTGGCAATACTTAATGAACAACCTTGAGTAACAAAGGAACCATGGGCCACCTTGAAAGATGCTTTATTGATGTTTTAGCATAGATTTAAGATTACAATAAAGTAACTGTTGACAATTTTGTCACATTGCTTGAAGGGGTAGAGAAAATAAAATTTTGTAAAGTATTTTCTTGCTTTTCATGAATTCCGTAATGCGAAAGCGCTCAATCTTAGGGTTCGTGGGGTGCCCAAACCTATTGATCCGCTTCAAGCCGGAAATGCCTTCATTCACAACACTCTTGAGTTAACAGATGTTACTCTCGAGAGAGCATGGTTCTCTCCCGACTCCACATTGGTCATACGCTTCAAAAATGCGGAAGAGCGTATGAAGGCGTTGAGGGCCAAACGGAAATTATTTACTCTTCAGGACAAGATCTACCTTGATGAGGACCTTACGCGACTCCAAGTTGAAGAATTGAAGAAAGCTAGGGAACAAGTAGCCGCAGCCAGGAAAGCTAACAAATGGGCAGTTATTCGTAATTTGCGTGCAGTGATTAGGGACTCTCCCCCACCTGGGTGGTCCAAACCCTTGCCTAACAAATGACTCCATCGACACGGAAGGGGGGTGGCAGATAAGCTAGCTATAGCTTGTTGGAACTGCAATGGTATGATGTGGTCTGCCCCAGGGTCCCTTCTTGATGTGATTGGTAGACATGACATCATTCTTATCTGTGAGACGCACGAGAGTCCCGAGCGGGCCCTTCCAGTTATCTCTGGTTACTTTTGGTGGTCCAGTTGTCGGCAACTCACTCGACGCTCTGGAGGGGTTAGAGGATCAGGAGGTGTTGTTGCTCTTATCAAGGATAAGCTCCAGGGTTCGGTTTCCTTGGTTTCGATTGACCCCCACTCCAGGTTTTTATGGATTAAAATCCATCGTCACCCACCTCTTTGGGATATCTACATTGCCACTTGTTACTTTCCCCCCACCACGTCCAATTTTGTTATTCACACGGACGGGGACCCTTTCCAGGATCTCTATGAGGACATTACTAGATACTCGGCTTCAAGGGGAGATACTTCTGTTGGGAGATTTCAATGCTCGGACCGGACCTATGCAGGTTTCTCTTCATGACCTCACAACCGATGAGATGCAGACTTGGGAATTGGATCTTGAGGACCTTGGTTTTGCTCGAACCTCCAGCGACACACAGTGACTCGCTATGGTAAGCATCTTATTGAGTTGGGTGAATCCAACAAGCTAGTTCTTCTCAATGGTATATCTTGTTTTCCGGATTCTAGTGGGTTTACTTGCTTTCCTCATAGTGGTGGAGCCAGTGTCGTCGACTATGCTATTTCCTCTACCACCCTCATTCCATTCATTTCCCGATTCAACGTCTCTGATCACCCTCCTCCCCTTACCGATCATTCAGTTCTTTCTCTTACGTTATCCACTGTTTCCCTTCCTGTTACTCCTCCCCCTCCTCCCTCCCCTTCAATCCCTCGAGTCACTATAGACTTTGACTATTATTATTCCTTTACCTACATGGACCGGTTGCGTCATGTTCTCCCCAAGGTGTCTTCTCTTTCCGATGTTTCCGATCGTTCCGCTTGCTTGGTCCAAACTATTTGGAAGGCTGCTTTGGAATCATACCCCCACACTATTCGTCCTCCCCTTCGTCCTCGTCCCCCTGGTCATTGCCCCATGAACATCTGGTATGATGAGGAATGTAAGTCTGCCCACCGAAGGTTGAAATATGCCATTCGAAATCCTTCCCAACCCCATGCCATTTCTCACAAAGACTATAGGATGCTTCTTCGAAAGAAGAAGCGTCTCTTCCTCTCTCGGCATCGACTTGATCTTATCCACTCCCTTCAAGGAATCTCCTAAATCCTTCTGGCGCCTTATCCTCCCCCGTGATCGGATTACTCATGGGATCGATCTTTCCTCTTGGACCATCCATGCCTCTTCCCTTTATACCATCCCAAATCAGCCTCGTATTTCTGTTCCCTCCCCCCTCTTCGTGCCACCTCTTTTCTACTGGTCTTGTCGTGCAAGGCTATCCGGAAACTCTGTACAAGCAAAGCAAGCAGATTTGGATGGGTTACAAGCGGAATTTTTGAAGCATGGTATTGACCCTCTTGTTGGGCCCCTTGCTGATCTCTTTAATCTTGTCGTCTGTTTCTGGGTTTCCCGAGTCCCGGACTCAAGCATATCATTCACCCCATTCATAAGGCAAGTGATCCCCATGAACCCAATAACTACAGGACTATCATGATTGGGCATATCTTTGCCAAGCTCTATGCCACAACATTGGATGTGCTTCTCTCTCGAAGGTTGGAGGAGGGGGGTTTCAGGGCTCTTGGCCAAGCTGGTTTTCGGCAAGATCATCGCACTCACGGATCACATTCTAGTCCTCGTAGCTATTATTGAGGAGGCGCCGTTCCAGTGTCCTCGAAGGTTTATTGTTGCTTTGTAGACTTCAAGAAAGCTTTCGACACGGTGCCTCGACATTTACTTCTTGAGAGGCTTCGATCAATTGGCATCTCTCGGGGCAGCTTTTGACAACGGTTACACGGTTATATGAGACTGTGAAAGGTCGGTTTCGCTCCCCTCAAGGGCTTTCAGCCAATATTCTTAGCACCATAGGAGTGAAACAGGGATGCCCCCTTTCGCCGACACTTTTTGGGATCTTTATCGACGAGCTTGAGACTTTTATCAGTGGAGAACGCTCACCCAGAGGATGGTTGCCTTCTTCACCATGTGTTGATTTCTATTCTCCTCTTTGCCGATGATGTTGTTCTTTTGGCCTCATCCCCTGAGGGGCTTTAGCGTCATCTGGACACACTTGCCGCTTTTTGTGACTCGAGACAGTTGACGGTGAATCTTTCTAAGACCAAGGTTATGGTATTCAATACTACCAAAGAGGCTCTATCCCATCTCCACTTCCTTTTCCAGGGCCAGGAGGTCGAAATCACCACCTCTTATGTGTATTTGGGGGTTCTTTTCACTGGTCCCACTTTTGGTATGAAACCCGCCGCCTAGGTCCGGGTGTGTAAGGGGTATGCAGCTCTGTCTTTGCTAGAGAGGAATTGCTTCAAAGCACATTTTCAGGATATACCTGTGAAGATGAGGATCTTTGACGCTTTGGTCAAGCCAACTATTACTTATGGGTCAGTGGTTTGGGGCCCTAGTCTTGGCCCGACTGAGTGGTCACGGGTTGAACGAGTGCATACACTCTTTCTTCGACGATTCATTCGTTGCAAGGGAACAATCCCTCGTTGTATTATTCTGGCAGAGTTTGGGGCTTCTCCTCTCCAGCTTGAGATTATCTTCCTGATTATCGGTTATCTTCACAGATCCGTACTTTCGGAGATACCCCCGAGGGTTGCAGGCGGTACCCTTACCTCGCCCTTCGCTCCTCGATGGAACTCTCTCCGAGTTCTCGGGGAGGCCGGAGGAGCCGGTATTTTCAGGTTTCTACTCTCCTGGCCAGCATTCAAATACAAATAGACAGGCTGCCCCCTTATTCTTTGGGGGTTCTCCCCCTCTCGGCTTACTAAGGAGAAGATGCTCCACGAGATTCGGAAGGATGTTAGTCTTCAAGGACACCGTATGCACATGGATCTCTCCCCGTTGCCCCTCTTTCCCCCAAGCCGTCTTTCTACCATGAGCACTTCTTACAGATACAGGAGGGCAGAATAGTTCCTCCACAATACCTTCAACAAGACACAATGCATAGTCTTCGGATCACTATTGGGCAACTCAGGGTGTGTTCTCACCAACTCCGGATTGAGTCAGATCACCATCTTCCGATGGAGGAGCGGATTTGCTTGTTTTGCTCCTTGGGTGAAGTTGAGACCCTGCATCACTTCATTTTTTGTTGTCCCATTTATTATGAGATCCGGGGTAGGTTCCATTGCCTTTTCAGGGACAACTCTCGATGTGTTTCTACCTTCTTCAGATACCCGGACCAGCGTTGTCTCGCACTCTTTCTTAGGGAGATAACTCAGCTTCGACGACATAAAAGTTCTCCAAATGGATCTCACCCTCCTCAACATCGGCTCATCACAACATACTTCACCAACTCCGACGGACCATGTGACTTCGACCGGAAACGCCCCACACCATCCAGTTTGAATAGAAGTAGGGTCACTAGACAGCGCACCAACAGTTTGTCGGGGTTCCGAACTAGCAATGGGCAGAGACATATCATGGACTTCTTCAGCTCCGGTACTTCGGCCTCGACTGTTAGGAGAGATTAGTTTTTGGGGGATTCTCGGAGCTTGCCCCTCCTGGGCTGCTCCCTCCCCTCCTCCTCTCTCTCCGTTCTTCTTGGCATGCACTTCTCTCTGGTTGGACTGCAGCCCTCCCCGTCTATTCTCCCTTTTCTTTTCTTTTCCCTTTCTCTTTGGCCCGTTTGTCGGGTTTGATCTTGTATTTTTCTTAGTTCTTTTCTTTGTTGGGCTTTTTAGCCTGCTAGCTGGCAGTCATTATTGTACTTCTTATAGTCCCTTGGGTCTTATTTTGGCCCACCGCGGACATTAATAATATTTCATTTCATTTCATTTCTATACATGAGTTTAGATGTGTGAGACAATGCCTCTCCCATAGGGTAGTTATGAGGGCACCACCTTCATAGATAGGATGAAATAGTCAACATCACTTATGCTCACAACCCAAGCATTCTTTATAGATAGTTGCTTTTAGATTTCATTTTGTATCTAGAGGGTCTTCGGCCTTGGATGACAAGATGTTTTAGGATATCCAACCTAGTTTGTTTTATCTCGACCATTCGTCAAACATAGGGAGATTTTACATCAACTTGTCTAGAGTGGCTGATGATGATTCACAAGAGATGGGCATAGGCCAGTGATAGTTGCCTTCAATTCATAATCCTAACTTGCAATCCACCTCTTCTTGACTGTAAATCTCTATGACAGTTTGAGCCTCCATTATGCTATGATTGTATTATATCTATATTATGTCTTAGATGTGTGTGTTCCTGTTGGTCAGAGATCTGCCTTAGGTAAGGGTTTGGTTATTAGTGCGCCTTAGACCCGGCCAACATTGAAAGGCCGAGAGGAAGAAATGCCTCGTGCCAATCTCCAGAGATGGGTTGGTTCCCTTTCTATTCTATCTTGGGGGGTTGAGATTAGGGAACTGGAAAGAAATGTAAATGATTGAAAGGAATGGGAAATATGGCCACAGGTCGGATAGAACAGAGGTGATGGGCTAACAACACGATAACTTAACTGTAGGTCGAATCAAATAGCCATTTAACACAAATGCTAATAGAATTTAAAACTGAACAGCTAACATGCATAATCTCCAGGGCTACTCTAGAATTCACATTTTACCAGAAGCTAAATCCAGATACTAGAATTCAAGCCTACAGATAAACCAGAGAATTTTAATAGAAGATAAGCAATAGAAGACATACACACAATCAGAAGTCCAGAATTAGAGCCAGACACTATTTGTATTTATAGCAGAATCCGAGTTACAACAAGCTTCTAGCAAACACCCATCATCTTTACAATAAAAGAGCAGGCTTATATAGCAAATTTTGCCGCTTGAACATTAAATGCACACCAACAAACTATGGCGGTGGCAGCCAAGATAAGAGTTACAAGAGAGTACAGTCATGAAATAGTTATTCAGGCATGGCCGGGACTGATGACTCCCCAAGAATGCAGTTGAGTTCCTTCAATGCCTTGACAGGCTTGGCTTGTTGGCGCTGCCTCCTCACTCGCGGGGACCGCTTCCATGGAAGATAGACTTGAAATCCCGGAACGTCCAGTCTGGAAGCTTCTCAGAATGGCTGCGCTCGGATGGATAAGGATGCACCTTAACTTTGCTGATGTGGAGCGCAGCTGAGAAAGACCGGTGCCAGAGTTGACAGGTCCGGAGGTGAAGCGCAACCAGATAGTGCGCAACACTCTTGCGCGTTGGAAGGAGTGCGCTAGAGCCTGACGCACCTAAAGGAGTGTGCCATAGCCCGACACACCTGAGGAGTGCGCCAGAGCCTGGCGCACCTAAGGAGTGCGCCAGAGCTTTGCCTGTACTTAGTCATTTTTTTGGGCGAGGTGATGCACCTTGTCGGAGCCATAACTTGTGAACCGTACGCCCGTTTGCCTTGAAATTTAACAAGTGGTTCCGCGTGCGTGTTCTGCATCAGGCTAATCTTTGATTTGCCTGACCCTCCAAAAAACATACTTTCGGGACCTAACTCCTCCATCTAGTGTCCCAAAATTAGCTTTTAGAATAGGTTCCCAGGTTTTTTGGGTTTTTTGAATGTTAGAATTTTATTATCTTTTGTTATACCTTAAGTTGAGACCTAATATTTTAAAGTAAGGTTCGTTATTGTAAGAGGGATGTGTGCACCGAACACCTTGCCGGAGCCATAACTTGTGAACCGTACGCCCGTTTGCCTTGAAATTTAACAGGTGGTTTCGCGTGCGTGTTCTGCATCAGTTTAATCTTTGATTCGCCTGACCCTCCAATAAACATACTTTAAGGACCTAACTCCTCCATCTAGCGTCCCAAAATTAGCTTTTAGAATAGGTTCCCGGGTTTTTTGGGTTTTTTTTAATATTAGAATTTTATTTTTTGTTATACCTTAATTTGAGACCTAATATTTTTAAGTAAGGTTTGTTATTGTAAGAGGAATTGCGCCCAAATTCGGTGCACATCCCTTTTACAATAACGAACCCTACTTTATAATATTAGGTCTCAACTTAAGGTATAACAAAAGATAATAAAATTAGGTCCAAGGTGTAGACCAATTGGTTCATCCAAACCCCATAAGGGGCGGAGGTCCAAGGTTCAAATCTCGAGCCTCGTCGGATTGAACGCTTGTCCCTTTCCTGGTGCTTTCAGCGGCGTAAAAGGTTTAAAATGATTGTGGCATGGCGGTTATAGGGACGGACTGCGCGAAGTTCTGTGTGGCGGCTTCCGGGGCGGACAACGCAGAATACTGTGGTGGCCATAAAAGCTGGACAGCCTGCCGGATTCGTGGCGGCTACCGATTCCACCATGTACAAAAAAAAATAAAAACAAAAGATAATAAAATTCTAACATTCAAAAAAACCCAAAAACCCGGAACCTATTCTAAAAGCTAATTTTGGGACACTAGATGAAGGAGTTAGGTCCTGAAATTATGTTTTTTGGAGGGACAGGCGAATCAGAGATTAGCCTGATGTAGAACACGCACGCAGAACCACCTGCTAAATTTCAAGGCAAACGGGCGTACGGTTCACAAGTTATGGCTCCGGCAAGGTGCATCACGAGGTTGGGTGCTGCACCTTTCCTTCTTCCTGGGGCCAAACTGCATCAGGGACTTAGCACAAAACACCATCGCCATCGGAAGGAGGATTTTCCTGCATGGTCAGTAGACAGAAACAACTGCACACTATTTTAGGCTCTGTAGCAAGGGTTTGGCAGAAAAACTCAGGAGAGAGAAAAATGCATTGGAAAAATGAGAACAGAGTTTCTGAGGAGCAAAAATTACTGGAAAGCTAAATGTACACCATGTTGCAGAAGTGACAACATCTCTGGCGGCTCGCGGGGAAATTGAGCTCGCCTCAATGTCGAAACCCTAGGCCTTATTCATTGGGCTCAGAGTCATCATCGTTATCGCTCTCTGAATGCTCGCTGGTAGCAACGGACTCTTCTCCCGATTCTTCTTTTCCTGTCTCTTCCTCATGAATTTCGTTGTGCTGCTCTTCATCTCGTCCTGGTACCTCGTCTAGGTGCTCGTCTTCCTCATTCTGAGGCCCTTGGCCTGCGTCTTGTTGGGGCTCAAGGCTTTCGCCCTGGCCCTCCTCCTGAGCGTGCACCTCTTGCTCAGCACGAACTTTTTTTCACCCTGAGGCACTTGGCCTACGTCCTGTTGGAGTTCAAGGCTCTCGCCTTGGCCTTCTTGCTGAGCAACCTCCTCTTCGGCATGAACTTCGCCCTGCGCCTGGTTTTCTCCTTGCGCCCCGATTTCCCCTTGCGCTTGGATCTCTCCTTGCGCCTGGGTATCTTCCTGCTGCTGAGGAGGCTCGGGTGGCGCGAGCTCCTTCTGGATACGGTCATAGGTCGCTTGGACCAGGGCCCAGTTGTCCTCATGCATGGCGTCGCGCTTCTGGAGCTCTCGGATTAGGTACCCGAACCTTTCCAAATGGCGGACTTCAGCAAAATTAAACCTCTCGCTGAGGTCCACAAGACAAGCTTCCATTAGCGCGAATCTGGCTGTATATTGCATCACCTGAAGTTCAGTAATGGGCTCCTCCCAACTGTCGATTTCCAAAGTGTCGTTTTCGAAGGAGTCCCACACTGATTGCAGTTCTTCTTCATTTAGGAGACGGTCCCCCTCATCGGTGAAGCCCGGGAAACCGTTCTGCGCCAGAGTCTCGAAGTACATAAGAGCAATCTTTCTCTCTCTTTCAAACATGTCCATGAGATCTCGGGCCTTTCGGGCCGCCTTGGCCTTCTTGAAGAAATATCTGAGCGTTGTATCTGCGGACGCCCATGACCGAGCCAGGTCAGACATCGGGGCAAGCCGGATGCCCGATCTATCCAGGGTTTGCGCCTTCATGGCCAGTTCCAGCCATTGGTCAACTTCCGCCTCGACATCTTCTACGATGGAAGCGCCGTGGGAAACTATCTGCTTGGCTTCCCAGATGAACGCCAGGACTGCAGCTGCCCGACGCGCCCTATTCCTGAACTTGGACAAGAAGCGACTGCGCGCCTCCTTGACACGGTCTTTTGACAGGGCCACTGTGGATTCTGGTTTACTGTCCAATTTAGCCTGTAGCTCTTGGATCTGAGCATCTAACACTTGCAACTGGTCCTTTGCCTCTCCCTGAACCCTGAGGCGCTCCTCAAAATCTTTCTTGGTGTCCTCCAGTTCTTGCTCCAGATCGATCACTCGCTGCTGCAACTGCTTCACTTTGGACTGCTCGTCTTCGAGCTGCCCCCTCGTGAGTGCCAAGGTTTCTTCAAACTGCGTATTTTTGGCCTCAGCGTCGTAGCAGCGATCCTTAAAATGCTCCACCTGGAGGTAGAGGGATGTCGCCTCAACATGAATATTCCCAGCTTTCTCTGCGGGGTCGGCAGTCTTTAGATCTTCCACCGTTTGTCGATAAGAGTAGTCCGCTGGCGTCATCTCATTCAATGGTTTCTGTACCTTGGGCGCCTTCTCCATTCTATGGAGCTGCATGTTCTGAGGATCAAAGACTGCCCTTTTCTCTGGTCGGGCCAGCACCTGCGCACTTTTTCTCTTCTGGCCTTTCAGCCAGGTCGAGGAATTTTGTTGCGCCTTGCGAATGCTCTCAGCCATTGGGCCTTCTTCGCAGAAATCCAGCTCCGCAGGCTCCTGCACTCCAAAGAACGGGGCAAAGGGAAACAAAGCCCGCTGAGGGCTTGATCCGACAGGTGTTTCTGGGATAGCGGGAGTGATGACTGTAGTGACCATGGGGGGCGTTGGGGTTTGCACGGCTGAAGCCGGAATGCTAGGTTCCGGGGGAGGAGTCCCCATGGAGGATACTGTCGGAATAACTGAGGAAGCTGGGACAGGCGAGGGTTGGCCAAGACTTACTGTCGCAGCAGATGTTGCAGCTGAAAATATTGAACTCTGGGGAGTAAGGACGGAAGTCACCGGGAAGATGAAGGCGTTGGAAACTTTTGCAAACGTTTCGAATGACTTAGAAACTGCGGGCAGGGGAGGATGAGACTTCGCCTGGAGCAGGGGGTTCGGAAAGACTTCAGCAGGGGCGCCGAATGGGATGCGGGCAGGCACTAGGGTTTCGGCGCTAAGGAGTGGGGTTTCTAAAGGGGCGGATGAGAGAAAGAGAGGAAAAGAAGACGCACCTGCGGGCTCGGACGTCTCCAGAGCCGACGTGGTGAACTGTTGCGTTATTGGGCTGGCTTCTCTCTCTCCGCCCGATGCCTCATCCTCCAGGTTAATAAATGGCACTTCGGGCTGCGCCTGCAGTGCCAGATGGGTATGCCGCACCTGTTGGGCTGGAACAGAAACCCCTGAAGTGCTTCCTTCTATGACTGTTGTTGCCGTCGGAGGGCCTGCGCCACTGAGCTAGATTTTAACAGTACGAGTCCTCTTCGCGGCGCTCTGGGGCGCAGGTGCATCGGGCGCACTCCTCTTCTTTGGAGCAGCCTTTTCTTCGTGAAGCGGTTGCTTACCCTTGCCCTCGACAGGTGGCGGCTGACTAGCTCGCTGCTCTCGTGCCGACGCGTCTTCCACTCTGCTGGGACTCTCCGTACTCCTGGGCACAAGGTTGCCGAAGAAGACGGGTTGGTAGGAGTCGTAATTTTCATCAAATATGTCAGAAAATTTCTGATCTATCTGCAGCGTTGGGTCAGATACTCCTTTTCTGTGGTGGCACCTCATGATCCACCAGTTCGCAATCTTCTCCTCCGACCAATGGGGCACTTTTTCTTTTATCGTTTTGAACACTCGGTCGTCGGGGTCCTGCTTCGGATACAGCCTAGGGTTGTACTCAGCCTCCATGATGTAAAAGTCATGCCACGGGGGGAAGGAGACCATCCTTTCAATGTGCCATTCAAGATCCAGCCCGGAAGGGTTATTACGTTGTTTCTCGATGTCCGGGCAAGGACAACGGTGGAATTTGTCCCTTGCAATTTTTTCCTTAAAGACACCTTTTGGGTCATACTTCCACCGTTGGGGTAGGTCAATCAGACCAAACTCGTACAGAGTAACTGCCAGATGGACGTTTTGCTTATTTTTTGTCACTTTGATGGCGCCAAGCTCGATAGGCCAGGGGCAGGTGTGTTGTCTTTTCCGCCCCTTGCCGTACATATCGTCTGCGAAGTCGCACTGGCGAGCAACTTCGAGGGCAAATAGGTACTCGGTAGTGTAGTACGACAACAGGAAGGGTTTGCCAGAAAACCCAAAAATCCGTACCACAAGCCCTTGTGTCAGTCGAAAAACGTCTCCGAGCTGCTGCTCTATCACATATTCCCTCATAGCTCTTGGCACCCGCTCACAGACACCATAAATGATCTCCAGCGCCGGGCCCAGAAAGACTCGGTTAAAATTGTAGTAGGACTCGCGCCTTGACAGGCTCGAAGTCCACTGGTACACCGGGAGCGCCTCGCCCTTCTCGTTCGTGCAACTTTTGTCAATGAAGGCAAAACAGCGGTGCGAATGCAGCTGGTGGAAGAAGTACCACACCAGGAATGAGCAGCTCCGGAACGCCATGTTTCCGTTTTGCATCGCGCATAGCTAAAGGTGTAGCTGTCGCGACACCCAATCTGCCCAATTGAAAAAGATGGGCTTTACCCCTCGTGCCGCAGCATCGAAAGCATAAAATTCCCCGTGGGACACGCATTCGGCAACGGCCGCCTACCAGGCATTTACTTGGGCGTCTGAGGCTTGACCAGTAATCCACGCCAGCATGGAGAAGAGCTCGGAGTTCTTGAATCTCCTCAAGGACATGGGGAGTTGCGGCAAGGTCCCGGGTGCGAGTGTCTCTGTGAAATGGGACTCCATGAATCGCCTCATCGGCGGCGTGTTGGTGTATCTCTCCCCCTGCTCCTTGGTGTTAATTCTCCTGACGATAACCTGACCAGAAGGTTCCCGCCCACAGGCGAAGGCTGCGCGGATTTTGTCAGCAGAGATGGAGAACAACCTCTTTCCCTCTGCATCCTTCACTGACCTAGTCTGAGGGTCGTAAAATTGGGCAATTGCGCAAACCAACTCCGGGCAGGGGTGCACAGGTGTGCACAGGTACCAGTACAGGAGGGAGTGGTAGGCAACTGCCCGATTATTCACTTCAGACACCTTAGTTATCATCTGATCAACATCTTGGCGCAACTTCTCTATACTGGTCCTAGTGAGGACACAGTCCCGAATTTTACTTAGTTTATCTTCAGGCGGAGGCGGCAGGGGTTTTTCCTTTTTTTTTTTGTCTGCTCCTGCTCACCCTCCGTCGACTTTGGGACCTTCTCCTTTTTTGCTTGGGCTCTCCTTTCTTGCCCATCTCCACCGGTAAATCGTCCAAGTGCACTGGGAATGACAACGCCTAAGCACAGTCCGCCCGGATTGCGTCTGAGCAATATTTCGCTTGCGCCAGAACAACACGACGCTCTGCTAATGCTTTCCGCTCTTACCCACGACAATCGTCCTCTGGAACTCAGCAATGGTGGATGTTGCAATAGCTTAAGAATTTTTAAAAGGCATAACTGGTGTCCAATGCACCTTCTTATAGTTCTGGTTTGCACCCACCTGCATTAATGCTGCTTAAGCGGAGTAAATGCCAGGAGCGATTTGGGGCGTTGTGGAAGATCTCCTGCGCGGCAACCGATGGAGGAGTGCGCATCCCAATGCTAACTAACGAAGTGGGGTGCAATCTTCCTTGGGGGACGTGAAGCACCGCCTCTGTTGCATTTATTTCTTGATGTGCCTTGCTTTGGACAGCGTGCCGAAGGTGTTTAGAGAAAAGTGCCTTGCGCACGAAAAACTGAAAATTGGGCTGCGCCCGCATACCGGAGCGCAACGACCTCCTTGGAATGTGCGCCCGCCTTGGGCGCACCTTGGATGTGCGCTCGGCCTTGGCGCACCATTGGGCGTGCGCCCGCCTTGGGCGCACCTGAGATGTGCGCTCGGCCTTGGCGCACCATTGGGCGTGCGCCCGCCTTGGGCGCACCTGAGATGTGCGCTCGGCCTTGGCGCACTTTGGAATGTGCGCTCGCCTTGGGCGCACTCTAGATGTGCCCTCATTGCCCCCACCAAGTGCACTCGCCTTGGCGCACCAAGGACGTGCGCTCACCTTGGGTGCACCGTTGGGCGTGCGCCCGCCTTGGGCACACCTGAGATGTGCGCTCGGCCTTAGCGCACCGTTGGGCGTGCGCCCCACCTTGGCGCACCAAAGACGTGCGCTCGACCTTGGGCGCACCTTGGACGTGCGCCCAACCTTGGGCGCACCTAGATGTGCGCTCACCTTGGCGCACCAAAGGACGTGCGCCCGCCTTGGGCGCACCATGAGATGTGTGCTCAGGCCTTGGCGCACCAAAGGACGTGCGCCAGCCTTGGGCACACCAGGATGTGCCACTCAACCATACCCCCTTCCACTACACACCCCCCCCCACCAACACAAACCCAAACCTACTTGCTCTCGCACACGGCTCAACAGAATAAAATAAAAGAACTGCACTCCTCGGCATCCTCCTGCCAGTTAGGATTCTGGCCCTAAAAACTGTGCTATCGCTAGCGCGGGAGGAGGCGAAGAGATGCTCCAAAAAGAAAACTGAAATGCATAAGGAAAATAAACAAAAATATATACAACTGTACAAGAACCTCTTGTACTACCCCTCACTGGTAGTACGCCTTCAGGTGAATGCCATTAACTGATAGTGGCAGAGTAAACCCATTCAGGTCTTGCAGTGTGAAAGAGTTTACCGGATGGACTTGAGAAACCTGAAACGGGCCCTCCTAGAATGCGTCAAATTTGTCATGGTATCCGGGCTTGGACTTCTTCTCGTTCCATTTAAGCACCAAGTCGCCGACCTGGAAAGTGCGATCAGAGGTCTTTTTGCCGAACCAGTTTTTCGTGGTAACGACATGCTTCATGAAAGCCACATAGGCTTTCTCCCTTTCCTCTTCCAACTGCAGCAGTTGGGCAATTCTGACGCTGACCGGGTCAAACCCTTCCTCCTCGCCATCCAATGACCGGAGAGACTGTAGTGCTGGCAACTCAATATGCGCTGGAAGCATTGCTTCCTTCCCGTACACCAGGGAATATGGGGACGTCTTAATGGATTTCTTGATGGAAATTCTGTCCGCCCATAACGCAAAATCCAAAAGCAGATGCCAGGTCCGCTTGTTGTCTTCCAGCGTCCTCTTTAGAATCCGGAGCAAGTTTTTATTGGTAGACTCCGCCAAACCGTTGCCCTGCGGGTAATAGTTTGACGAAGTTTTCAAGTAAATTCCGTACTTGCTGGCGAATGCGCACATCTTGGCCCCAATGAAATGGGAACCATTATCTGTCACTATGGCATCCGGTATTCCGAAACGGGTTATTAGCCCTTCCAGAAAAGCGATGACGACATCCTGATTAGCTCGCTTGGTGGGCACTGCCTCTGTCCACCGGGTGAAATAGTCTGTAGCTGTCAAAATGTACTTGTGCCCTGCGGAAGAATTAGGCTCAATTATTCCGATGAAGTCCAAACCCCATTGCTGAAATGGAGCCTCAACCTGAATCGGGTGCAGAGGCAGAGAAGCATTCTTGATACGGCCAACATATCTTTGACACTTATCGCACTTTTGGCTCACACTGAAGGCATCAGCAAAAACGGTGGGCCAATAATAGCCCGCCCTTATTATTTTTAAAGCCATCGGCCTTCCGGCGAGATGGCCCCCGGACATTCCAAAATGGAACTCATCCAGGATTTTCTGTTTTTCTGTCCTCCTGACACATCTCAAGACGACCCCGTCGATGTTTTGACGAAACAACCCCTCGGGTAGCAATACGTATCTGCAGGCCTGAAGCCTGAAACGCCTCCTCTGTGAAGAGTTGAGGCCGGTAGGGCATTGTCCCGTGCTGAAGTACTCCACCAAGTCTTCAGTCCAATCCCTGTCTTCCGCTGACTGATTCGCCAGATTGCTCCGTGGCGGTGAATCTTCCCATTGGCAAGTTGTTACCTCAGCTGCGGCGCTCTTGGCAAGCTCCAGGCATAGAGCCCGACCACGGACCAACTTGGTGGGCCGGACCTCTATATCATATTCTTGGATCTTGGTGATCCAGCCTGCCCTCTTGTTACCAAGCTCACCCTGACTGATGAAGTTTCGGACGTCCGGGTGTACCACGTACACTATCGTCTTGCTCTGCGAGACGAAATGACGAAACTTCTTCAGCGCCCTCATTACCGCATGCACTTGACTTTCAATAAAATTGTGCTTTTCTTCATGCGGGAGAATGACTTGACTGAGGAATGCT
Source organism: Wollemia nobilis (assembly GCA_028583015.1). Taxonomy (NCBI): domain Eukaryota; kingdom Viridiplantae; phylum Streptophyta; class Pinopsida; order Araucariales; family Araucariaceae; genus Wollemia; species Wollemia nobilis. Next base: position 286,256 of record JAQPPZ010011364.1, read on the forward strand.
ATGGGCCGTTCATCCCCGTCATCATTTTTTTGGGTCAGCACAGCCGCATAGCTTTTTGGCTCCCCGACCGCATATAGAATGAAGTCTTTGGAATAATCGGGGTTTACCAGGACGGGAGCCTGGGCGATCCGGTGCTTGATCTCCTTGAACGCCTGCCTTCTCTCTTCTGTCCATAGGAACTCCGCATCCTTTTTGAGGAGCTCAATCATAGGCTTCACTACCTGGGCGAAGTCAGAAATAAACTTCCTGACAAAATTTATCTGTCCGAAGAAGGATTGGAGGCCCTTCTTGTTTGCCGGCAGAGGTAGCTTGAGCAGGGCTTCGGCCCTAGTGGGATCAATAGCAAGACCTTTCTCTGATATGAGATGACCAAGGAGTTTACCTTCTTTAACCGCGAAAATTGATTTTTTCGGGTTTATTGATATTCCGAACTCCCGACACTTCTCAAAAACCTGCCGCAAATGTAAACCGTGCTCCTCCCTCCTGTGGGAGAAAACCGTCATATCATCTAGGTATATTACAATGACACGGTTGAGCAACTCACCAAAGGCTAAGTCCATTGCTCTCTGGAAGGTTGCTCCGGCATTGGAGAGGCCGAACGACATGCGTTGATACGCGAAGGTGCCCCACTTGGTGGTGAAAGCAGTCTTATACTGGTCCTCATCCTTGACCCAAATTTGGTTATACCCTGAGAAGCCATCCAGAAGGGAAAACCTCTGGGCGCCTGCCACTACGTGAAGAATCTGATCAATTTGGGGCAGCGGGTAGTGATCTTTCAGGGATGCCTGATTGAGATTTCGGAAGTCGACGCAGAGGCGAATATCTCCGTTCTTTTTCCGAATCGGGACTAGGTTCGCTACCCAGGATGAATGCTTGATAGGGTAGATTATCTTTGCCTCCAGCATTTTCAGAAGCTCGACCTTCATTAGTATTTCAATCTTTGGATTCACAGGCCTTTGCTTCTGTCGGGTGGGCTTGACTCCTTCCTGGAGTTCAATCGTATGTTGAATGACGTTTCTGTCATACCCCTTTAGGTCGTGGTAGCTCCAGGCGACGATGTCTGGATACTCTCTACAGAGGGTCCTGATTTGCTCGATTTCTTGTGGTGTGCAATCAGTCCCTACCTTGATCATTTTCCCAGACTCTAGCTCTAGCTCCTGGTATTCTCTTGCATCCACTTTGATCTTGTGGGGAAGAGCCCTGTCATCCTGGTCAAACAGACTTTCAAGGGTGATCAAACCCTTGGGGAGGTGGTTGTTCTTCAGCTGGATAAGGCCCTCATATTCTTCATCATTGAGAGCTCTATCTTCGATGCTTCCAGCTTCATCAATCAAAAAATTGACGATCTGCTCGTCATTGTCAAAGACCTGCCAGTGAATATTTTTATCTGGCACGGAGGGCCGGTAGATAACCCTCACTGTTTTCGGCCTTTGCATCAGATTCTCGGCCGGGGAGCATCTTGCTCCGATGGACGCCAAAACGTCAGCATGTTTATTCCGCTCTCGCGAAATAAATTGAATGTTAAGAGCCGAGAAGGACTCGAGCAGATCCCATACCTTATTACGGTATGCCTTGAGATAGTGTTGTTTGGCAACACATTTATTTGTGACTTGATTACAGATCAATTCGGAGTCCCCAAATATCTGTAACTATTTTATTCCTAGCCTATCCGCCTTTCGTAACCCCAAACACAGGGCTTCATACTCGGCGACATTATTAGTACAGCTCCAAGCGAGCCTGTACGAGTATGTTTTTTGAATTCCGGATGGAGAGATGAGGACAACTCCGGCTCCAACGCCATTTTTGCATCGGGCGCCGTCAAAAAAGAGCTTCCATAATTGGTCATCCATAGGGTCAGCGTCACTCGGTACTTTAGCCTTTTCAGGCTTGGTTATTGAGTAACACCCGATGTCCGATTCTATCATAGCATTGAAATCACGCATGGAGAACTCATCCTCTATGCGCAGCTCATCAAGAGCTTCCTCCATCAACTCCACTTCCTCTTCCACTTCTTCTACTCCGTCAATGATATTGACTGAGTCCATGGGTTTCTCCACATCCTGGATCCTTTCAATGAGAAAGGTAGAGGGTTTCTCATTAAAAAATTTTACCCTCTTCCCCTTGAAGGGGACCTCCAGGTGTGAATAGTCAAGAGACAGATAGCCTCCAAGCTTGGCAGTGAATTCCCTTGATAAGCACATGCTGAAATAGGGCTCCAAGTCAACTACCACAACTTCTTGGATTACTGTGATCTGCGGCATCTTGTGCAGCACGATCGGGATGTCCTTGATGACCCCCACTGTCCTAACCGGAGTCCCATCCAGTTGGAGCACTCCAGGACTGCTCCTGGTGTACTCCATGCCCATGAATTCGCATACAGCTTTGGGCATTACAGTGGTGGCAGCGCCAGAATCAACCATGCAATTATGCACTACCCAGCCTTCCATCCTGAGGGATAAGTAAAACGGCGGCGGCCTGTTCTTACCGGTAGCGGAGGTGGTCAGCGGTTGTACCAAGACGGTCTGGGTTGGTCTCCCCTTGCAAAATGTGGCAACAATACCATATGCCAGTTCTAACCCGGATCATAGGAGACAGAGAGATGAAGTTCGCAGTCGACAAGCAGGTGTCAGATTTATAGAAATTGCACATGTAATTGAAGACGATGCTTCACTGAGTCCACAAGACGAATATAATGGAAAAACGAATGAGGACACGATGTACCACCACCTCGTGCATGGAGAACACCATATGTAGAAGCCATGAGACGTCCAACAGAACGGGAAGAGGTAGCGAGGTATTGGATGGTTGCACTTGACTTACGGCAACACAGGAGAGAAGTAAGAAGATTGCAGCAACGGGTTCAAGAAACCTCAGAATGGCCAATGAACACGACAGGAGAAGGAAATGACTCAAGTACCGATTCAGTATTTTCTAAAGAATATCAAGAAAACTTAACTCATTGTGCCATGCACCGACACTTTGAGGAAACGACATGGAGACGAAGACTGATAAGGGCCAATAGGAGGCTGAGGATCTTGCACCAACTAACACCTGCACATTTACACCATCCACCTGAAACAAGAGCACAACTGATAAAAGAAGCCTGCAGTAGAGATAACTCAGGTTCTCTCGAAAGACCGGCAGGAATTCCGAGATCACCTGACCAAGGGAGGAGCGTGGTTGACCTCCATCCCGGTACCTTGAGAGGAAGAAATTCCCCTTCGGCTACCCATAGGTCGACTGGTTCTCAGATTGGACCGCAAGGACCATCTGAGAACTTAGTCAAAGCCAACCCATTACTACGTGTTTCTTGAGAATAGACCTATAGGTCTTCCTTAGCGAGCTCGTAGGATTTGAAGACGTCGTCAAGAACGATTGAGGGATCGACCGAATCTCGGGCAGCTGGGAGTAAGGCAGCCCAACACTAGGGAGATTCGATCGGAAAGAGGCCTAGGACGCGGTAACCAGGTCCGCGAAAGAGGAAATTGGGACAGAAATCTCAATCTAGAACAAAGGGATCAAGAGAGGACAGTTTTAGGAAATGACACAGGCCAAGGAAGAGGCCCCTAGAGTAAGACGACTCCACCAAAACAGGGGACATTTGAGACAACAACAGTCCAATCAAAATGAACTTGATCAACAAGAACAAGCAGGGGAGAGGTTTCACTATTTAGATGATTGCATAATAATCCGACAAATTGATGGAAGTATGGAACGGATCCCGTTGGAGCCCGCCCATACAAGAAATGACGTTACACGCCCAAATCTGACTAGTAGACACCTGGAGGATGTAGTCGAAAACCTGGATAACAATAATGCTAACTCAGAAGAAGGAGAAATCTGCATGGTAGAAGATTGGATGGAACAAACACGTCTGGCAACAGAAAGAAATCAGCAAGTTGTTAATGATGACAGACGACGAGTCAGTAACTGCCAGTCCTGTGAGCCAGAAACACGGCATCAGCCGGCAGAAGCAGAACAGCCAGATTGGCATATTGTGCCGAGAAATACTATAAGGCGTCAGCAACAATCACGACCAGAAACCCTCCCAAGACAGAATAATCGCCGAAGACGTCAGCCGGCAGAAAGAACCGACACTGACAACGAAGACGACTTCAGTAGTTTTGGGGAAAGTAGTCGTCATCAAGAAAATGGTACGTCTGACACATGGGAGCTACGTAGTGGCATGGCCATACGTTTCACCTGCCGACGTTAAGAAGAAGACAAGTGCAAAAGAAATTTTGGAAAAATATTAAAAACAAAATAAAAAGAAGAAAAAGTCAAAAAGTCAAAAAGAAAAGAAAAAGATGAAAAAGAAATAAGACAAAAAGTGAATAAGACGGAATAGAACCCTAGACGTCTAGATTGGATGACGTGGCGCGCATGCAAGGAACGGTTGCAAGGTGGCGGTTGCATAACGAATTTGGAAACGGTCGCTCAACTATAAAAGGGAGAGAGGAGACGCATATTGCACATCGTTTTCATTGTGCAGGTAAGCAGAGGAGAAAGCGCGACGAAGAAGGGAGCGCCTAGACGGAGAACAGTGAACGGTGCAAGCTAGGGTATCGAGGCAGGCGTCTAGGAGGAGTGCGCAGACATCGGACAACGAAAACAAGACGTCTAGAGTGCGAAGACGTCGGATGGCAGAAACAAGACGCTAGGGGGAGTGCGCAGATGTCGGACGACGGAAACAAGACGTCTAGGGCACAAAAGCCGTCTAGGGCAGATAAGCCGTCCAGGGTAGAGTAGACGTCTAGCAGAAACGTGATGTCTGACGACAGAGGTAGACGTCTAACCAGCAGTAGACGTCTAGCAGGAAACAAGACGTCTTACGGACAGATCAACGTTTAGCAGGTGGAGTGACGTTTGCAGCAGGGTGACATCTAGTTGAACAAGGCAGACAGGATTGACGTCTGGTGAAGTGTGGAAGAGGAACTGACAAGGCCATGGCACACCAGAAATCTAGCAAGACCCCGATCCGGTCAGAACCCGAACTTGAATCAGTGGTTGCCAAAAGATTGCGGCATCAGTAGGAACATGGGATGCGCGGTCAAATTGAAAGCCCGGACAAAGGACAGGTTCGAAGTAAAAGAGAAGCAGCGGAGGTGGCTACTCGCAAAAATAAGGAAATCCACTGCAGTAGCAAAGTGTCGGTCCCTATTGACGAAATTACTTGGATATGTCCAACGGGAGATTTTTGCCGTCAATGGTGGGCAAAAGCACCAGTAGATGACCCAACACGAGCAAAGAGTAAACAAGCAGCGGTGCATTTCATTTTGCAAGCTCCAAAATTTGATAAGGAGTTTTTCAAAGAGTATGATGAGTGTCGTTTAATTCATCATTTAATCATTATTTATCAATCCGGACAGGTGTCCTAAGGCTGTTTACGATAGTCAATTCAAGCAGATGTAAGACATTCTATTCAGAAAATGGCTTTATTGGTAGAACAGTTAGTGTTTGTTGGGGGTTCTTCTGTCACTCTAAACCCTATGAACTGAAAGGAAACTATATTATGCTTGCTGAAATAAAATTGCAGAAATAAAATAACTGTCAAAGAAACCTATTTACTTTTGCTAAATCTGAAAATGCATTCAAAAACTGAATTAAACTTGCTGAAATGAAAGTTGCTGAAATTAGAATTGCAGAAAGTAAACTAACTTTGCAAAATAAAAGAACAGAACTGAAAATAAACTTAGAAATGATAACTCAGAAATAATAATGAAACTACAAACTCTAAAACTGGAAATGATTTCAGCAAAATAAAGAAATGCAGGAAAAATGACAGGTTTCCTATTTATTCTGCTGCAGACAGATTTAAACAAGAAAACCTGGTGAAAAACCTTCTTCTGCTCCTAGGAGTGGCCCTTGCTCCCTGGTTCAGAAGAAGGTGAAGAAGTAGCTCTAGTTTACTACTTAATCACTCCTTCAATCATAAAACAAAAACTGATAAAAACTGCACTTTTTATTGAATTAAAAACATGCAGAAAAATTCTGCATATTAATGCTACAGAAATCTGATTTTTCACAATATTCAGAATTATCCTAATTGCAATCCTAATTCTCCCTCTTAGCTCAACTCATATGGGAGCTGGTTATTTATATTAAAAACATGCTAAATCAGGTGTGGAATGATTCTAATTTCAGGCATTTTAGGAATGTTGTTGAAACTGCATTCCTAAAATGCAAAATATGGTTACATGAATGAAATCCGTTTGTTGCACATTTGTTGGAGGTCTTTTGCGTTGAAAAAGGTGCACAATAGATTCACATAGCTGTCCTTAACACTCTCCTGCAATTTTTCCGCCTTTCCTGAGCTATTATGGTCAAAACTGTGCTTTTTCGGTTATTCTGGAGCAGTCCTGTTATTCCGGAGCAGTATCTCTGTTATTCCAGAGCAGTATTTCTGTTGTTCTAGAGCAGCGCCAGAATGCTTGTTTTCAACACAGTTTGCGGTTCTTTTGCCGAGCATTTGGTGGATCAGACTTGGAAGTCTTTCAACAACCTATTCACATGCTCTTTTAAGTTGAATTTGACCAAATTCCAAGCCATGCACATCTGGCTGGAATTTGTCCAAGTTAAAACAGTCAAAATACAGTTTTGCACAGCTTGCAGTTTTGTCCTATTTTTAGTGCTATTTTCTGCATTTGACAACTTCAGAGAGCATGATATGAATGTTATATATCCCACACGTGATTGCACTAACACATTTCACAATAAATCATTATTTATCAACAAAACTTATGCAGAAAATACAAAAAATTAGTAAAAACAGAATATTATGCTTCTAAACAGTCAAACATGTAAATAGTAGTAAATATTGTATTTCATCAGCAGAATTAACATCAAAACATATCAAAAAGGTCTATTAAGGATGTCTAAAATAATCAATAATGAGGCAATTTTTGGCCTCATCATCCCCCCCAACTTATTCTGATGCATGTCCTCATGCATTCTGTGAGGCTACAATAGAGCAGAGATCCTTGTCCATGATTCTTTCTTGATAGCTGAACTTTGGACCAGGAATCCTGTAGAAACCTCTGATTTCCTTTATTTGCTTGAGCCATGCCTGAAACTGATCATCTGGCTGAGGGTCATCATCAAAAAACCATGGAACAGGGGTGATTACAATGGGCAATCTGTATCTTAATCCTATCCACTGATGTTGCAGCTGCTGAATAACTTGCATGATACCTTCAGCTCTTCTTTTTGACCACTGCAAGTTATTGGGGGAGATAGGTTCTTTCTTCTGCAAAGAAATAGATAACTCTCCCCAACGATTTTTACAGGCTACTAAAGCACTATTAAAATGCTGGTGAGTAAAATTCTGAAAATCGACTAAGCATTCCTGAAGATTGGTTTCATAAATTTTTCTCACCTTTTCTTCCCTCATCATAGTAAAATGTTGATTGGCTGCAGCCCTGTAATCACAGTGAATTGGCCTCAGATATAGTGTTGCATTTGCCTCATTTTCCTTAATCATCTGCTTTTGTTGTTCCCAATATTCCTGATTTTGCAGAGTGGACATGAAGGCTCTCAACTGAATATCCCCTGTAAAAATGTGAGGTAGGAATGTGTCATCACCAGGCATAAAGAAGTTATGTAAGAATAACTCACACAGCAGACTTTTCTATTCTGTTGGGCTGTGCAGGTAGGCATCCACAAATTCTTCAGGGTTTTCCAATTTGTATGGCAAATTAGAGTGGATTCTCATAATTTGCCAACGGATAAATCTTTCTCTAAGGATTAAGGTGTAAAACCTTGCAGGTCTTCTGCATTGGACTAAACACTTTGCATTCTAATAGAGATCCTGCACCTGGTTCTTCAATTTGGTTATTTCTGCCTCTTTAGCCTCACATTTTTCTTCCAAAGGTTTCAAAGCTAAAACCTTTTCTTCTAACCTTTGGCATTTCATCATCCACTTTGATAAATCTGTATTATATTCTTCAAGTGGAACCATAAGAGGATTGCGGACAGGTTGCTGCATTTGAGGAACAATATGAACCTGCACCTCTTTGTCAGTCATGTCAACCCTGACAGAATCTGTTTGTATCTCTTTTTCTTCTATTTCTGCCAAAGGCAAGTTGACCTGTATCCCTTGTTCCTCTGTTTTTGTCATAGGTAATTCAGTTTGAATTCCCATATCCTGTGTTACTATGAGGGGTACATATGGTTCAATAGCTGCAGCAGGAATTGAGGAGATCTGAAGTTGTTCCTGTCCCTGTTCTCCTTCAATATCCATTATAGGTTCCTCCCTGATTGGTGAGTCTACTACATGTGCAGCTGTTGCTAATTCTAACAAAATGTCAGCCATTTGAGTGTCATGCATAGTTTCATCAGGTTGTGGCTCTAAAGATGCAATTTTAGCTTTTAAACTTGCCACTTCTTTCTGCAACATTGCAATCATTTGATCTTTTTTTGAAATAGAAGCTTGACACTTTTCTATCCAACCTGTTTGTGTTTTTACCACACTTCTTGCTGCAAATAGCTGTAGTTGGATATCTTCTTCTTCCTCTGCTTCTTCTTCTCTGACTTTTCTTCTGCCTCTGACTCTTCCTTAGAATCGGAATCTGAATAATCCACTAAGACTACTTCAGGGCTGGATGTTGGTTCTGTTATGTTTGTGGCTGCAGGTTCTGCTGATTCTGCTAGGTCTGTCTCTGCTGCTACTGCTTCTTGACTTCCTTGGTCAGATGATGTTTTACCCAATTGAAGTCTTGCAGACCTTCGTAATTTTTGAACAGGAGTCTTTCTTTTTCTGATTTTGGGCATTTCTTGAGCAGATTCTCCTGGTTCTGCTTCATCGAGCTATTGGACTGCAACATAGTCACATCTGCTGAAAATGATACCCTTCTGCATTTTTTAGCAGAGTCTATTCCAGCATGCTTTTCTCTTTGTCTTCTAGTCCTAGAAGAGGGAGGTCCCTGTGGAGAGGATGGACCCTCTTCTTGGACAGACTCTGTCTCAACCACTGGCTCAGGTATTTCTATTTCCTCCTCTTCAATGCCAGGATTTCCAGTTTGTTCTGCAGATTTAGGGCTTTCAACTTGTTCTGCAGATTTAGGGCTTTCAATATCTTCTTCTGCTCCAGCTGCAACTGCAGGGTTTCTAGTTTCATCCCACTGAGCAAAGAATCTGTCAAAGCTCTGCAAATTACCCCTAAAGTGATGTTTACAGATTATTTTAATCAAACCATGATGCCTAGGGGTTCCTTTTCCTTCTTGATATTTCTTGGCCATAGATTTTAAATTTTCATAAAAATACAAAGGAAAATTAACTTGGAATTCAGGGTTTGTGTGGCCATATCTCAAATAAATTAGAATTCTCATATGGTGCCCTGATAAAACAGCATACTGACCTTCACAAGTAATAAATCTAATCATCCATTCGGCTACTTCATCCCAGGGAGATTCCAGACTTTCCCTTTTAACTCCTTTACAAATATTTTTACTCATGACATACTCAATAGGTTTATCATTTTCTGCCCTAAATTGGTTGGCCAATTCACTTAGGGTATTCCTAGCTATTTTTCCAAGATTAATTCCTTGCAAAGGAAATTCAGTAATTTGGCTCAAAATATCTGGAGTTACCTGGATTATCATGCCATTGATGTTGATCTTGTTATTTCTGAAGGTTCGTGCAAATTCTGCGGCCAATCCCTCGGAGTTCCCATCAAATTTCTGTAAAAACGGCATAAATCCTCCATCGGTGAAAATTTGCAGCAGCGTAGGATTTTCCAGTATGAAGCTGGCATTTTCTGGTTCACTTCTGTTCTTCCTGCCGCCCATTTTCTTCTGCTCTGCTCGCGAATATTTTTCTGAAACGCTGGAATGACAGTTCTAGGGCACATGCACTGGAATGAAGGTTCTTGCGCCGGAACAAAACATGTAAAACCAACTTGTTGATTCGTTTTTTTTAAAACCGGTGGAATATGCTGAAAACGAGGAAAAATTAGTTCCAATGCAGATTACACGATCACGATTTGCTGAGTTGGCATCAATTAATTTGATGTGAATTTTTCAAGACAAAACAAATCTGTTTTCGATGTTCTTTGATGCGTGTGCCATGATTACGCGAATCGCGAAATCATGATATCTAAATATCATAGATTTCGGAAATCACGTGTTCCATAATCACTTGCCACGTGTTTCTGCCTGAATCTTTTAAGAAACGTCAACATATTCCGAAGCCCTGATATTCTGGAGCAAATGTCGTTATTTTGTCGTTCCGGAGCATATCTGTCAATACTCATTCCGGAGCACAACTGTCATTACCCATTCCAGAGCACAACTGTTACGGAGCTTTTGATGTTTCGGAGCTCCAGCGCTTCTGTTCCGAAGCAGTGGTTATTCGGAAGCAAATTTCATTCCGAAGCATATGTCATTCGGAGCATATGTCATTCCCCCTTCCGTTGACTAATTTAGACATCCCCAATTTTAACCTTATGAATGCTTTAAATGCTAATCAAGTGAATCTATACACTACATACCTTAACTATTTACAATATTTAAAATGTAAAGAAACACATACCTGTCTTGACTACCTTTCTACATTTTGTACAATTGATTAGCTTTGCTGATTTTTTCTTCTGATAAGTGCAGTACTGTAATTCTGAAAAACACAAACAATGTGGGTGATGGCAATGACAATGGTGGTGAATGACAATGGTGGAAAAATGATAATGCTAAGGAATGGATGGTGATGGAATGAATGGCGATGGAATGGATGGTGATGGAATGAATGGTGATGGAATGGGACTCAGTAAACATGCCAGATAACTGGTTTTCATGTAAACCAAATATTTTTTTTTTGATAAAAACTATACTATACTGCTGCTGCTTCAGTGGAAGAAGGGAATTCTTCCATTATGTGCACATCCAAGTGCTCTATTTGTTTTAAAAATTCATTTTTAGTTAGTGGCTTATGGTAAATCCGGAGACGATGTCCATTAACCACTAACTTCCTTCGCGAATCATCAATTGGTGAGAGACGAACCGCTCCATTCGAGAAAACCTCTTCAATCTGATATGGTCCAAGCCATCTTGTTTGCAACTTCCCAGGAAAATCTTCATAGCGGGAGTCAAACAGTAATGCCCAATCCCCTTGCTGGAATTTCCGTTCTTGGATATGGCTATCATGCCAGATTTTACGTTGTGCTTGGATCATCTCGTTTTGATGCAAAGCGTCTCTTCGTATTTCATCCAATGCATTGAGTTGCGGGATCCGGTCCGTTTGTGCTCGTGACAAATCAATACCAACTTCCAAAGCAGTTCGAAGAGTTAGTAATTCAAATTCAATGGGTAAAAGGGGTTTTTTACCATAAACCAATTCAAAAGGGGTAAATCCCGTAGTGGATTTCCAAGTAGTGTTATAAGCCCAAATTGCTTCAAGTAACTTTTCTACCCAATTCCTTCTATGAACTGCTACAGTTTTGGTTAATATTTTCTCTAATTCCCTATTTGTCACTTCAACTTGACCATTGGCTTGTGGATGATAAGGAGAGGACTTCCTGTGCTTGATTTCATATAATTTTACAAAGGCTTCAACAACCTTTGAAATAAACCGAGGTCCTTGATCAGAAGTAATAGACTGTGGGGCTCCAAATCGCAGAAAAATCTGTGAATACAGAAAATCAGCAACTTTGTCTTCTTGGGCATGCTTAAAGGCACGGGCTTTTGCCCATTTGGTTACATAGTCAACACATACTAGGATGTGCACCTTCCCTTGGGAGGGTGGATCAATAGGTCCTACAAAATCTAACCCCCACCTCTCAAATGGTTCTACACCTAATTGAGGCTGTAAAGGCATTTCATTTATGAAAGTAGGCTTACCCATTCTTTGACATGCATCACAATTTCTGATATACCTTTTTACATCTTTATGCAATGATGGCCAGTAGTAACTATTGGTTACGAATCTGCCATGAGGAAAGGATTTTGGGTTAATGCGCCCAGATTCGCCCACCAGCATGAAAGGCCGGAAGGAAGAGATGCCTTCCGAGCCAATCTCCGGAGAAGGCCGGCTCCTTTTGGGGAGGGGGTTTCTGATTTAAGCTAAAGGGAACAGGAAAGAAATAAATGCACAAAAAGAGACAAATGTACAGAAAGAGATTACAAATATGTCCAAAGGTTGGTGGGGGGAACTAACAGTACGGGAACACACCAATCACCGCTACTATCGCATACAAACACAAAGTATGGCAAGGAACCGCAAAACCTAGGCGTACTTGCCGATACACAAGCGATGTATGCACGGCTTCAATGGCTCCCTAGCAAACATTCCCTACAAGGAACTAACGACGAGGGATCGCATCAATCACCGGATACGTACACCGACGGGGTAGACAAGTAAACCTAGATATATCGAGCCGGTATATGTGTTAGGTAGAGAGTTTAACCGCACAACTTCAATGGCTCCCTAGCAAACATTCCCTACAAGGAACTAACGACGAGGGATCGCATCAATCACCAGATACGGGCCAGCAACGTCACACATAACTGATGGAACTGCTACCACATCTATTATACGAAAATTAAAAGTACAGAAATAATGCTAAAGGCGCCTGACCATCAAATGCCGAAGTGAATCAACAAGCCATGACACAGAATCGCGTAAAGCATAAGCATAAGAAATAAAAGCGGTAGAACAGAACCAGGCATACAGATTGTATTTATATGCAGAAGCATGGTTACAGTAAGCACGGTAGTTCCCTAACAAACATTCCCCTTCCACACTTTACAATGAATTCAAGATGGGCTTTTATAGCCCGAGTCCCACCGTTACATTAATGGGCACGAGTCCCGATCGGACATAAGGTGACGAAGCGGCGAAAGAGCTGCAAATGCTGACCTTTTTGTCGGACGAGGCTGTACCCGCGGCATGGTCATCCTGGAAGGCTGGACCGCTACGTGGCGGAGGGCTGGATAAAATCTTCAAGTCGGCGAGGTCGTTGGTAGCTGGAGCAGGTGAAACCTCGGATCAGCTTTGAATGAGGCTACTAGCGCAGGCGGTGCAGGCAGCCCATGCTTATCCCTTTTGGTCGGCAGTCTTGGTTCAAATCCCAAAGCTGGACACTTGTCTGATGATGGGTTATGCTGTGTGACACATGCCTGCCTTAGAGGGCAGTCTATACATCTTTGCTTGGGATCAGGACTCCTTGGGATGCGCAGGCAGAAAACAGTGTAGTTGGGAAGACCTTTACGTCTTGGTAAAACTTCGGGTTTGTTCCCCCACCGCACACCTGTCAAGGGCACATTCCGATTCTGCTGAGAAGTCGGACTGCGCACAGGTGGACACTGGTGTCTGCCGACGTACGGACCTGCTCTAACACTTTAACATTCTTCTTCATTGACCTGCCAGTCTGCCAGTGCAAGGTGCGCCCAGAAAGTGGGGCGAAGTCAGACTTCGCACCAAAACTGGGCGAAGTGCGAACTTCGCACCAAAACTGGGCGAAGTGCGAACTTCGCACCAAAACTTAGCCATTTTCAGGGTAACTTGCTGGAAAGTTGAAAAATCAACTGGGGACTCCATGAAAAAAGGGGGGAAAGAAAAAGAATGCGGGAAAGAAAAGGAAAGGGAGAGAAAGAAGGAAAATGGAAGAAGGAGGAAAAGAAGAGCAGCACTGTTACAATATTGAAGACATTGCACCCCGTCCAAAATGTGACAACATTTCTGGCGGCTCGCGGGGTGTCGAGCTCGCCTCGGCGCAAAGAATCCATGCCTTCATCCTTTGGGTGCGGAGGAACTTACCTCCCCTGCCTTTTGCTGCTCTAACTGTTCTCCTTGCGGCAACTGTTCTTCAGATTCATCTTTGTCAGTTGCCCCATCAGAATCACCTTCCGAAAGCTCTCCATCTCCTGCTTCTGCCTCGCACATGCGAGTGTATGCCACCTGGGCTGAGCGCCAGGCCTCTGCTTCGAATGGCTTGCGGTCAGCTATATCTTCTAATGCTCCGTGGAAAGCAGCGACCGCGTGCAGGTCGATGGTGTGGTATCTTTTTTCCAACTCCTGAAAATAGGAGCGGATCCTGGAATATCTGGACACCATCTGAGTGACCTGACTATGCACTTTCCCTGTCTTCTTCCAACTGCAGGAGTTGGCACAATCTGTCGTCCACCGGGTCTCCGCTGCTCTTGTCTTCGTCAATCATCCACAGGGCGGGGATCTCGATGTGTGATGGCATAACAACTTCCTTGCCATAGACGAGGGCGTAGGGGGACGTTCTGAGGGATTTCTTGAACGCAACTCTGTCCGCCCACAGTGCCCGGTTCAGGAGCAAGTGCCAAGTCCGCTTGTTTCTTTCAATGGTCCTCCGGAGAATCTTCAAGAGGTTCTTGTTAGTAGACTCGGCAAGGCCGTTCCCCTGCGGGTAGTAATTAGAAGACATCTTGTGATAGATGCCAAGTCTGCTGGTGTACTCCGTGAGTACAGCGCCTACGAATCCCGGACCGTTGTCTATCACAATCGACTCTGGAACCCCGAAGCGGGTAATCAGGCTCTCAATGAATCCGATGACCGTTTCTTGGTCTGCGTTCTTGGTCGGGATTGCCTCCGTCCACCGTGTGAAATAGTCAGTAGCTGTGAGAATAAACTTGTGGCCGGCGGAGGAGTTAGGAGAAATCACCCCAATGAAGTCTAGACCCCATTACTGGAATGGAGCTTCGGCTTGAATCGGTTGAAGGGGTAGGGGTGCTTTTCTGTTTCTGCCAGCAAACCTCTGGCATTGATCACATTTGGCGCAGACCGCATGCGCGTCTGCAAACAGAGTGGGCCAATAGTACCCAGCCCTTATTATTTTTAAGACCGTTGGCCTTGAAGAATGGTGACCCCCAGGCATCCCGGAATGAAACTCTCCGAGGATCCTAGGCTGGTCAGATTTTATGACGGACCGTAACAGGATGCCGTCAATGTTTTTGAAGTAAAGCCCCTCGGGGCGAAGAGTGTACCTTAGTGCACCTAGCCGAAATCTCCTTCGTTGTGAGGCGTTCAGGTGATCGGGGCATCTTCCGGTGCAGAAATATCTCACCAGTTCATCTGTCCAATCACTCCCCTCCGATAAGGAGTCGGCTAGGTAGATGCGTGTCGCTGTGTCCTCCCACTTACAGGCGGAGATGCCGGCTACAGCGCTTCGGGCCAATTCCTGACACAAGGCTCGGCCTCTGATAAGCTTGGTGGGCCGCACTTCAATGTCGAACTCCTGGATCTTGGCAATCCATCCCGCTATCTTGTGACCCGGTTCTCCTTGCAAGATGAAACTGCGAACATCGGGGTAGACAGTAAACCTAGAGATATCAGAGCGTGTATATGTGTTAGGTAGAGAGTTTAACCGCACAACTTCAATGGCTCCCTAGCAAACATTCCCTACAAGGAACTAACAAGCAGGGATCGCATCAATCACCGTGATACGGGCCAGCAACGTCACACATAATCGATGGAACCGCTACCACATCTATTATACGAAAATTAAAAGTACAGAAATAATGCTAAAGGCGCCTGACCATCAAATGCCGAAGTGAATCAACAAGCCATGACACAGAATCGCGTAAAGCATAAGCATAAGAAATAAAAGCGGTAGAATGCAACCAGGCATACAGATTGTATTTATATGCAGAAGCATGGTTACAGTAAGCACAGTAGTTCCCTAACAAACATTCCCCTTCCACCCTTTACAATGAATTCAAGATGGGCTTTTATAGCCCGAGTCCCACCCGTTACATTAATGGGCACAGAGTCCCACCAAACATAAGCCGACGTAAGCGGCGAAAGAGCCGCAAATGCCGACCTTTTGTCGGACAGGGCTGTACCCGCAAGCATGGTCATCCCGGAAGCCGGACTCGCTACGTGGCGGAGGGCTGGATAAAATCTTCAAGTCGGCAGTGTTCGCCGGTAGCCGGAGCAGTGAAACCTCGGATCAGCTTTGAATGAGGCTACTAGCGCAGCGGTGCATGCAGCCCATGCTTATCCCTTTTGGTCGGCAGCCTTGGTTCAAATCCCAAAGCCGGACACTTGTCCGATGATGGGTTATGTCGTAGGACACATGCCCGCCTTAGAGGGCAGCCTATACATCTTTGCTTGGGATCGGACTCCTTGGGATGCGCGGGCAGAAAACAAGGCAGCTTGGGAAGACCTTTACGTCTTGGTAAAACTCCGGGTTTGTTCCCCCACCGCACACCTATCAAGGGCACATTCCGATTCTGCTGAGAAGTCGGACTGCACACAGGTGGACACTAGTGTCTGCCGACGTACGGACCTGCTCCGGCACTTTAACATTCTTCTTCATTGACCTCGCCACCGCAAGTGCAAGGTGCGCCGTAAAGTGGGGCGAAGTCGACTTCGCACCAAAATCGGGCGAAGTGCGAACTTCGCACCAAAATCGGGCGAAGTGCGAACTTCGCACCCAGATCGGGCGAAGTGCGAACTTCGCACCCGCACTTAGCCATTTTCAGGGTAACTTGCTGGAAAGTTGAAAAATCAACTGGGGACTCCATGAAAAAAGGGGGGAAAGAAAAAGAATGCGGGAAAGAAAAGGAAAGGGAGAGAAAGAAGGAAAATGGAAGAAGGAGGAAAAGAAGAGCAGCACTGTTACAATATTGAAGACATTGCACCCCGTGCAAAATGTGACAACATTTCTGGCGGCTCGCGGGGTGTCGAGCTCGCCTCGGCGCAAAGAATCCATGCCTTCATCCTTTGGGTGCAGAGGAACTTACCTCCCCTGCCTTTTGCTGCTCTAACTGTTCTCCTTGCGGCAACTGTTCTTCAGATTCATCTTTGTCAGTTGCCCCATCAGAATCACCTTCCGAAAGCTCTCCATCTCCTGCTTCTGCCTCGCACATGCGAGTGTATGCCACCTGGGCTGAGCGCCAGGCCTCTGCTTCGAATGGCTTGCGGTCAGCTATATCTTCTAATGCTCCGTGGAAAGCAGCGACCGCGTGCAGGTCGATGGTGTGGTATCTTTTTTCCAACTCCTGAAAATAGGAGCGGATCCTGGAATATCTGGACACCATCTGAGTGACCTGACTATCTTGAATTGGCTCAGTCCAGCTATCAATTTCAGCTGTGTCTGCTTCGAAGGACTGCCAATTTCTTTTTACCCGATCTAGGGTGAGGAGCTCACCATTCTCAACAAAACTTGGGCACCCAAGTTCTGAAAGAGCGTGAAAGGGGGCCAGACAGATATCTCTTTCATGTCCGAATGCATCAAGCATTCGTCTGGCCACTCTCACCTCTTCAACTTTTCTGAAATATTTGTGCAAGGTCACCCTTGCACCTGCCCATTCTGCAGCGAATGAGGACACGGGGGAAAAATGGACGCCGTTGCGCTCGCGTTCCTGAAGACTAACCGCCAGGTCTAGCCATTGCTTCGCCTGGCGCTCGGCCTCCTCTACCACAGGCTTTCCCTGGGCAGAAACTTCTTGAATCCTGGATGCGAAGTCCAGGACCGCCATCGCCTTGAAGGTATGGGGCTTGCATTCCCGCAGCAAACCAGCCCTCATTTCCTTAACCTTTGTCTTCGAAAAGACAGCCGCTTGAGATGTTCTCTCTGCAAGCTGCGACTGCGCCTGCTTCAAAGACTCCTGGAGCTGAGAAATCTGCTCCGAGGCTGCTCTCTTTCCGGTTGCGGCCTGTTGCTGAGAAGCGGCCAGCCGGGCTTTGAGTTCATCTCGTTTCTTGCCGCGCCGCTTCCAGCTGCTCGGTGGACCTAGATAGGTCCTCTTCAAGTTGCCTTACTTTGTCCTGCAACGCGAAAAGTTCTTCCTGCTCCTCCAGACTCTTGACAAAGAGATTGTCAGCTTTGCGCATGATTGTCTGAATCTCATACTGCTTGTTGATGTCGTCAAAGCTCTTCTCCTTTGTCTGGAGCTCGTAGTCCGCCCTGGTCATTTCTCGGAGAGGCTTCTTCACTTTAGGGATTATCTTTTCTGTCGTAAGCACTCTCCTCGTGAAATCGTACTTGGTGCGTTTTGCCGGGGCGGCCATCTCTTCATGTCTCCTTCGCTTCAAGTTCTGGAGGAAGGAAACAGGGTATTCTACGGCTCTCGTTGCCAGAGGCAAGTCATCTGTGTTCTGGAGGTCGTCCATAAAATCTGGTTCCCCCAGCCTAGGGTTCTGCTGAGACGTCTCTCCTGCGGGGATGGGATCAGGAGGAACCGGACAGACCTTGGAAGAATCGGTCGCTTGTGGGGGCGACCGGGAAATGGAAATGGGAGCGGCTGACACTGCGAGGGTTTGAAGCGGCTGAGGTGGAGGATGTGACGGTGAACGGACAGCCTCAGCACTGACCTCGGGCGAAGGGTTTGGAGTTGTGCTCAGAGAAAGAGAGACGTTAGGGTTCTGAGCAAACTGATCGAAAGAATGGGGGCCGCTAGAAGGACGCGGAGACGGAGAGGAGGATGTGGTCATGGCTCGCCCAGATTGGGCGGGAGACGGAGTGGGGGTAGGACTGTGTGAGACTAAGGAGACAGGGGCAGCAAACGTACCTGCGGGCTCCGCCTGAGCCGATGCCGGGTGGATGTCTTCGCTTCTTGTCTCGGCGGCTGGCTTGGGATCGCCTGTAGGGACCGCTCTCGCGGCGCGCAGACGCGGCCGCGGCTCCGCAATCGGTCGCCGCACTATCGTGCTAGGGTCGCCTGATTTTCTCAACTCTCCTCCGCTTCTTTTCTTCTGGAACAACTGTCGGATCAGGGGAAGGAGACGAAGCAGGTGCAACAGGCGCTGATGCTCCCACGGTAAACTTGTACCGGGGTTTGACCGCGTAATGTCCGCCGCGACCGGTCTCGTTTCCGGCGGCGCCGGCGCTTTTCTTGCCTCGAGGGATTGCCTCGGCGCTGCCTTGACTAACTCTTTCGCCTTTTCAGGCGCCGCCTTGGGAGCCACGGGCTGCATTGGATCAACCTGGGTACTTGCTGGGCCTGCGCTGGCAGTTGCTGAAGTGTACAACTGCTTGGGAGGAGACCCTCCTTTATAATCTTCAAATGGGCCTCGGGGAACGTAACCTTGATATGCGAACGGCCGCCAGCTGTCATGATGCTGGTCATAGAGAACCGAAAAGTCGTCATCTACGGCCGTGTTTCTCCTTGTGGATTTATCGTGCTGCGTGCGGCATCTCATCTTCCAGCATTCGGTAATCTTTTCTTTAGACCAGTTAAGGCCTGCAATCTTGGATAGAAATTTTTTGAACCCTGGAGATGAGAAGTGGTGGTCCGGGTTTCGCTTGGGGTCATATGTCACCTCCTCGCAGTAGAAATCCTGCCAGGGAGGAGAAGCTTCCATCAATTCGATTTCCCAGTCAAGGTCCACATGGACCACGTCGCATCTGTCTTCGGTTATATCCCGGGGGCACAAATGTGTGAACCTTGCCCTTATCCCATGAGGGTCATACTTCCAGCGCTGCGGCAGCAAAACCAGGCCAACCCGGGACAACTCTTGTTCTAGGTAGACATGCTGTCCTACCTCAGTAATCTCAACGTTGGCCCAGGAAAGAGGATATTGAAAAATCTGTCCTCTCTTCTTCCCTAGGCCGAACTCTTCTTCCACATAGTCCATCTGCCGGGCAACCTCCATCCCGAACAGATGCTCTGAACACCAATAGGGCAGCAAATAGGGTTTGCCCTTGAATCCGTAGATTCTAATCACAATCCCCTGCGTCAGTCTGAAAACGTCCCCGAGCTTTTGATTTATCAAAGCGCTCGTCATTTCTCTCGGGGGACGGGGGATTTCACTTTCGGTGAAGACTGACATGACGAATCCCAGAAAGTGGATGTTGAACTTGTAGTAGGACCCTTTCCGGTATAAGTCATCCGTCCAGTTATAGACGGGCTGGGGCTCTCCTTTCTCGTTAACCTTCTTCAGGTTCAGGATCGGCATTTGGGGGTGCAGATGGTACAAACAAAGCCAGACCAGAACGGAACCGAAACGAAAATTGGTTGACTGGCGCTTCTGAATTTTCAGCAGACTGGAATGGATGGCGTAAGCCAGCCAGTCTGCCCAGTCGAAAGAGATGGGGCGCTTTCCACTCCGCTGCGCCGCTGGTTCGTAAGATTCTCCACACAGGAGACATTCTGCCAGCGCCAGCTGGTACGGATGTACCAACTCGTCGGAGTCGCAGCCGAGAATCCATGCCAGGATGGTATATAGATACTTGCTCTGAAATTTCGTCAAAGGCATGGGGCCAGTCGGCCATTGTCCGGCTGGAAGCGGGGCGTTCAGCTCTGAATTGAGGAAATCCCTCATTCGCTTGGTGTGCGTGAAACGTCCCGCTTGTTCGCCCGCATCGATCTTTTCGAGGATGGTGCCGGAGTCATACTCCAGCCCCGGGGCGAAAGCCGGCCGCACAGCCTCCTCGCGCAGAGGCGAACAAGGGTTTGCCGCTGGAACTCGCAGATTTGCCGGAAGCCGGTTTATAGTGTCCGACAATTAAGTCTATCAGCTCGGGCATTGGTGGACAGGAGGGCACATGAATCTGAAGAGATTTGATTTGTACGCCGCTCCGAAATGGTGGGAGGGCGAAACTTTGTCAGCCCAGTTCTCCACATTTGCTCGCAGCTGAGTTAGGCTCATGGAAAACAAGCCGTCCACATATCCTGCCAGGTAATTCGCCGGAGGTGGTGGGGCTTGCCCACGCTGTACCTTCCTCGTCCGGGACTTTGACTTTTTCTCTGGCGGGGGATCGCCTTTGAAAACTCCTGGCCGCGGCAAATCCCCTGGTTCGCTGCTTTCACTGGACTGCGCTGACACGGGCCTTTTTCCTTTGTCCATCTCTCCGAATCAGCAATAATGATAGGTTCAGGCTGTCTGCAACAAATTTCGCTGTCACAGGAATAATTAGCACTGTCCGAGGAATAATCTGTGCAATCTGGAATGTTTGCATGCTTCTGACCCCCTTTTCTAGATAAAAACAGCGCCATTAATGCAACGCAGGAGGGGGTAGGTCGGCTGAGTTAAGATCTTTGGTGGCTGCGCAGGAGAATGTTCGGAAAAAGCGCGCCCTGGCAGACGTGCCATGCTTCTTTTGTTGCATTTTCCTTTGAAAAACGTGCAATCATTAATTCGGCGTTGGAGACTGCACCATGGCTGACGTTGCTGCCACCACTTGGGCACACTGATCAAGACAAAACCTTCGGTGCGGAAACCCACATTAAAACAAGTGCAAACGCGCCTTGGGCCCAGCTTGGGGATTTTTGAATTTTTTATTATTTTTTAAACCGCGTCCCAATACTGGCCCGGAAAACTAGGCGCAGCCGGGCTTCGCCCGAAGTTGGGCACGGCCCGACCTCGCCGGCGAAGTCGGACTTCGCCCGAATTTCGGGCGAAGTACGAACTTCGCGCGAGGCGCGTGCTTGAACTGTTCTACCTCTGTTTTTTGCTGCGCCCAAGGTTTGGGCGCGATCTGGGTCTTTGCCGCCTTTGATCTTTAGACGGACTGCGCAATGCGACGCTGGGGCTTTGTTCGGACTTCGGCCGAAGCTTGGTGCGAAGTGCGAACTTCGCGCGAAGTTCGCACTTCGCACGAGAGTTGAGCGCAGTGCACACTTCGCACGGGCGCTGGCCGAAGTCGGTCCTCGCTGCGAAGTTCGCACTTCGCGCAAAGATTGCGCGCAGTGCGTACTTCGCACGGAAGGTATGCGCAATGCGCACTTCAGTCAAAGTTCGCGGAGCTTCCCTTTAGTGTGCCTTAGCATTTTCCTTGATCGAACTTCGCAATTCGGCTGGGCCGAAGTCCGACTTCGCTGCGAAGTCGGGCTTCGCCCAACACTTAGTCAATTTTTCGCCCTTTTTCCTCCTTTCTTTCTCTGCATAGCCGAACTTCGCCCCTCCTGAGGGGCAACGACAGACTTCGATGCGAAGCCCGTCTTTCTCTCCCATGCCGCAATTAAGCTCAAAAAAAGAAGAAAAACGAATTGAAAGCTAAAACTGGAAACTGTACATGCCGGGAAAAATAAAAAACATAAGGGAGAATTTTTACAAGGAAGGACCACTCGGGCACCTTCAACAGCGATAGAGCTTTAAGTGGAACCCGTTGACGGGGATAGGGAGGAGCTGACCCTCCATATCCGAAAGTATGTAGGCATTGAACTGATTCACCCGGGCAATCTGATAAGGGCCCTCCCAGAGAGCATCAAACTTTCCGTGATTACCCGGCTTTGCCTTGTATGAGTCCCACTTCAGCACTAGGTCCCCGACTTCGAAAACTCAGGCAGTGGTGCCTTTTGCAAACCAGCCTTGAGTGGTTGTAATGTGATCCGCGAAGGCCTGGTATGCACTTTCCTTGTCTTCTTCCAACTGCAGGAGTTGGCACAATCTGTCGTCCACCGGGTCTCCGCTGCTCCTGTCTTCGTCAATCATCCACAGTGCGGGGATCTCGATGTGTGATGGCATAACAGCTTCCTTGCCATAGACGAGCGCGTAGGGGGACGTTTTGAGGGATTTCTTGAACGCAACTCTGTCCGCCCACAGTGCCCGGTTCAGGAGCAAGTGCCAAGTCCGCTTGTTTCTTTCAATGGTCCTCCGGAGAATCTTCAAGAGGTTCTTGTTAGTAGACTCGGCAAGGCCGTTCCCCTGCGGGTAGTAATTAGAAGACATCTTGTGATAGATGCCAAGTCTGCTGGTGTACTCCGTGAGTACAGCGCCTACGAATCCCGGACCGTTGTCTGTCACAATCGACTCTGGAACCCCGAAGCGGGTAATCAGGCTCTCAATGAATCCGATGACCGTTTCTTGGTCTGCGTTCTTGGTCGGGATTGCCTCCGTCCACCGTGTGAAATAGTCAGTAGCTGTGAGAATAAACTTGTGGCCGGCGGAGGAGTTAGGAGAAATCACCCCAATGAAGTCTAGACCCCATTGCTGGAATGGAGCTTCGGCTTGAATCGGTTGAAGGGGCAGGGGTGCTTTTCTGTTTCTGCCAGCAAACCTCTGGCATTGATCACATTTGGCGCAGACCGCATGCGCGTCTGCAAACAGAGTGGGCCAATAGTACCCAGCCCTTATTATTTTTAAGGCCGTTGGCCTTGAAGAATGGTGACCCCCAGGCATCCCGGAATGAAACTCTCCGAGGATCCTAGGCTGGTCAGATTTTATGACGCACCGTAACAGGATGCCGTCAATGTTTTTGAAGTAAAGCCCCTCGGGGCGAAGAGTGTACCTTAGTGCACCTAGCCGAAATCTCCTTCGTTGTGAGGCGTTCAGGTGATCGGGGCATCTTCCGGTGCAGAAATATCTCACCAGTTCATCTGTCCAATCACTCCCCTCCGATAAGGAGTCGGCTAGGTAGATGCGTGTCGCCGTGTCCTCCCACTTACAGCGGAGATGCCGGCTACAGCGCTTCGGGCCAATTCCTGACACAAGGCTCGGCCTCTGATAAGCTTGGTGGGCCGCACTTCAATGTCGAACTCCTGGATCTTGGCAATCCATCCCGCTCTCTTGTGACCCGGTTCTCCTTGCAAGATGAAACTGCGAACATCGGGGTGAATCACAAAGACAGTGGTCTTGCTCCGGGGAGACAAAGTGCCTGAACTTTCGAAGGGACTTCATGACAGCATGGACTTGCCGCTCTATAAAATTGTACTTCTCCTCGTGCGGCAAAATCACTTGGCTTAGGAACGCAATGGGGCGCTCCTCACCGTCGTCTCCCTTCTGAGTCAGGACTGCAGCGTAACTTTCGGGTTCTCCCACTGCATACAGGATGAAGTCCTTAGAGTAGTCCGGGTTTGTCAACACCGGGGCTTGTGCAATTCGGGCCTTGATTTCCTCGAAGGCTTGCTCTCTCTCATCAGTCCATTCGTAAGGTGTATCTTTCTTCAACAGTTCGGCCATAGGCTTGATCACCTGTGCGAAGTCCGGGATGAACTTCCGCACGAAGTTAATCTGACCGAAGAAGGACTGCAGCCCTTTTTTGTCAATGGGGGCTGGCAAGCGAACGAGGGCTTCTGCTCTGTCAGGGTCAATGGCGAGGCCTTCCTCGGAGATGACGTGTCCCAGCAGCTTACCTTCTTTTACCGCGAAGACAGACTTCTTCGGGTTTATGGAGATGCCGAATTCTCGACAACTTTCAAATATCTGCCGCAGGTGCGAAACATGATCTTCTCGTCGGTGAGAGAAAACAGTCATGTCATCGAGGTAGATGACAATAATCTTGTTGAGCAGCTCTCGAAAGGCCAAGTCCATGGCCCTTTGGAACGTGGCACCAGCATTAGATAAGCCAAACGGCATGCGCTGATAGGCGAACGTCCCCACTTCGTGGTAAACGCCGTCTTATGCTGGTCTTCGTCTTTGACCCAAATCTGGTTGTAGCCGGAAAATCCATCTAAAAGTGAAAATCTCTGGGCTCCAGCAACTATATGTAGAATCTGGTCAATTTGGGGAAGCGGATAGTGGTCCCGGAGGGAAGCCTGATTTAGGTTTCTGAAGTCGACACAGAGACGTATGTCGCCATTCTTTTTCCTCACGGGCACCAAATTCGCGACCCAGGATGAATGTTTGATGGGGTAGATGATCTTGGCCTCCAAAGATCTTCAAGAGCTCGGTCTTCATCATGGCCTCAATCTTTGGATTTACGGCTCCTCTGTTTCGCTCGGAATGGCTTGGCGCCATCCTCTAGCTCAATGGTATGCCGGATGACAGCTCCGTCATACCCCTCAAATCCTCGTAGCACCAGGCCACGATGTCGGGGAACTCCCGGCACAGTGATCTAATCTGTCCCAGCTCCTCCGACGTGCAGTCTGTTCCGACCTTGATAGATTTACCGGGTTCGAGTTCCAGGTCAGCATACTGCCTCGGGTCTACTTTGATCCTGTGGGATATCGCTCTGTCATTCCGATCAAAGAGACTCTCTAATGTAATCAGTCCTTTTGGGACGTGATTATTCCGTAACTGTATCAACCCCTCATATTGCTCGTCATCAGGGTCTCTACCTTCGATTACACACACTTCGTTAACCAGGAATGTGACGATTTCCTCGTCACAGCTGAATACCTGCCAGAAGGTATCCCTATCAGGCACAGAAGGCCTGTAAATGGTGCGGACCGGCTTCAGTTTTTGGACGACGTCTTCAGCCGAACGTACCTGGCTCCAACAGACGCCAGAATATCGCCGTGCTTGTTTCTCTCACGCGATATTGCCTTAACATTCAATGAGTCAAACGATTCCATCAGGTCCCAGACCCGATTGCGGTACGCTCTAAGATAGTGATGCTTAGACGCGCATTTATTCATAACTTGATGACACACTAGCTCTGAATCTCCGAAAATTTGGAGATGCTTGATTCCGAGCCTTTCCGCCTTTCGCAAACCCAAGCACAGGGCTTCGTATTCCGCCGAATTATTAGTACAGCTCCAGGCCAGCCTGTAGGCATAGTCCTTCTGGATCCCGGTCGGGGAAACCAGGAGTACCCCTGCACCGGCGCCATTCTTGCATCGCGCACCGTCAAAGAAAAGCTTCCACAGCTCTTCGGGTGCAGGTCCTACTTCTTTCGCACTTGACAGGTCAAGCTCCTCGGGCTGTTTAATGGAGTAACAGCCCTGCTCTGTCCCGATTACGGCATTGAAGTCCCGCAACGAGAACTCGTCTTCAAGCCGTAGCACTTCGAGAGCTTGCTCGGCCGGCTCCATCGTCACCAGTTCTTCCTCTGACAACTGGACCATGCAGTCCATCTCTCCTCCGGGTATCTTGTCCACTAGAAAAGGGGAAGGCTTCTCATTGAAAATTTTCAGTCTCCTTCCTTTGAAGGGCACTTCCATGTGTGAATAGTCTAGAGACAGGTACCCGCCCAACTTCGCAGTGAACTCCCGAGAGAGACACATGCCGAAGTAAGGCTCCAGGTCAACAATCACGACCTCTTGGATGACCACGATGTCGAGAGCCTTGTGCAGTCGGATAGGGATGTCCTTTATGACACCAACTGTCTTGACAGGGGTGCCGTCTAATTGCAGCACGCCTTGGCTGCTCCGTGTGTATTCCATCCCGATCTCATCGCAGACGGCCTTCGGCATCACAGTTGAGGAAGCACCGTAATCCACCATGCAGGCTAGGAACTATGTGCCCTTGCATCCGTAAAGACGGATAAAAGGGTGGCGGTCCTGCTCTTCCCAGTGGCAGGAGATCGCCAAAGGTTGAACCAGGACAGCAGGCTGCATCTGCTTGCCGCTCTTCATGTTCTTCAGTGATTCTTGCAGCAGATCAACCTGGCCTGGGAGCAGAAGAGCATCGTACATGTTGATTCTGGGAAGAGTCTTCTTCAACTCGTCTACAATGCTGTAGCCCGAGGTACTAGCTCCTTCGCTGGTTTAGCCGGCTCATACTTGGTCCGGCATCGTTGGGTGGCCTCAACTCGCCGTCTCTTGGTCAGAGACGGGTACTTCAGCTTCTCCCCGGGCTTGTTCTTTGGTTTCAGCTGGGGGCTGAGGTACAGGAGGTTTAGCGGGAGTTGGGGCCTTTGCTGGAGGCTTAGCTGGAACAGCAGCAGCCTTTGCCGGAGAAGGTTTAGCGGGAGCTTTATCTTTGGACGCCTTCTCCTGGGCTGTGTAAGGCCACAGCCGCTTGTACGGTGGCAGCCCGTCGGGCTGCGGTTTTTCTCTTCTTGCGTATACCTGCAAAGGTTTAGCCGTGTCCGCAGCTTTCTTTTCTTCCTTGGCGGGCGTCACTGGATTCTCTTCTGGCAGGGCAAAATTGGCCTCGCCGTCCAAGATCATGTACAGCTCATCTTCTATAGTGCTGCCGGCCAAGGTTTGGATGTAGTGCTGGTGCAAAGTGCGGTCTTCCTCCGAATGCGGGTCATTGCACGTAGTGCACCGGCCTGACCCGGTCGGGAGGACCAGGTGGGTCATCTATAGCAGCATTCCTCGGAGGCGGACGCCTCTGCGGCTGGTTCTCTGGGGCTTTATCTTTTGTCAGCGCCGGTGGCGCATACGGCCTTCTAGGAGCGAGGTCCATTTGGGCCTGCTTCTTCTTCATAGCGGTCATGTCATTGGACATGGCATGATATCCGGAGGCCAAAGCCCGCACTTCTTGTAGAATCGTGTTCTGGATGCTGCTGTCAGGAGGCGGCAACTGTGCCGGTGGAGGCAAAGCGGCCAATGGGGGAGTGTTAGAATAAGGCGCGAACTGCGGGGGAGCAGGAAGCGCTGGAAAGTGTGGAGCGGGAGGAGGCGGATGAGGGTAATGCATTTGAGGCGGGCCATAAGGAGTTATGACCGGCGCCGGATTCCACTGCTGCTGGGGTTGCTGCCCGGAAGTGGACGGCGAACCGCCAGAAGCAGAAGGATACTGCGATCTAGGGAAATCGGGATGAATCGGCTCCTGCACTCTGGACGGAAGCCTTCCAATGGAGATAATGTCGCCTTCGCCTTGTCGGGCAGCTTCAGTACAACAGCAGAAACTCGTCAATCCCGGCGATCTTCAAGCAAGAGGCATATGTCTGAGTTGAAAGACCTCAGATAGTAATGAGCAGCCATGCCAGCTGAAGGCCGAAGTTCGCGAGGTACCCGTTTCCAGGATCTCGCAAACCTGATGTTGAAATCAGACACCTCCTCTTGAGGATGTCTCTGGATAGCTTGGAACTGATGCAGTAAAGAGGTAGGATCAGCAGACTCGTTGCATCCTTTTACGAGTCTCCTGGCAAGCTGGGGCCACCCTGTGATGGATCCCTCTGGCAGCGATCTCCACCAGTAGAGAAGTTTTCCCCTCAGGGAAAGGGCCAGCAGACGGGTCTTCACACTTTCATCGGTGATTGTATGCAGTGCGGCCAGGGCGAGGATGTCCTGGATGTGCTCGTACGCCGTCTTACCGTAGCCGTCGTATGTGGGAATAGACTTTAAAGCAGCAGGGGGAACAGCTTGCTGACCGACCAAGGCCAAGGGCCCCGTAGAGTCCACCGCCGGGAAGAGATCATCGTCATTCGGCTGTTGAGCAGCCATTTCTTCTTCTTCTTCTCCGCCGTCGGTGGTGTACTCAGTGTCGGTACTTTCCGAGGATGCAGGAACTTCCTCTTCCTCAGCCTCTTCTACTTCGTACTCGGCTCCTCCGACCTCAGCTTCGGCCTCTTCTTGGATCTCAGCCTCGGCTTCGTCGAAACGAGCTCGCGGATCAGCCCACTGGGAACTTCGCCTCGAGCGTTGATGTCCAGTTCGTAGAACTCAGGCGGGCTTCTCGGATTTCTTGCTTGCCACCTTCTCGTGTGCATGAAGGTGACGGGACCGGTCTTCGGACTCAGAAGATTTGTTCGTGCAGAGTCGCCAGGTGTTCAGATTTGGAACAGCAATGAAGCGAACACCGGTGCTTCAATTCTGTCGGGGTGAGAAACTTCCTTGTCTCACCGAGAGCTCGAGAACCGTCGCCGCCGGTGGAGACGGATCGGAAAATCTCTCTTCAGATGTGGGACCCGAGTTCCGCCGAGCGTAGCAGAAAAACTGTTGCGCTAAGTGGAGACAGAACGGGTACTCTTTCTTTAAAACGTGGGACAAGCGTCCCACCGGGCGTGCCAGAGAAACTGTTGGTTACGAATCTGCCATGAGGAAAGGATTTTGGGTTAATGCGCCCAGATTCGCCCACCAAAGCATGAAAGGCCGGAAGGAAGAGATGCCTTCCGAGCCAATCTCCGGAGAAGGCCGGCTCCTTTTGGGGGGGGGGGTTTCTGATTTAAGCTAAAGGGAACAGGAAAGAAATAAATGTACAGAAAGAGACAAATGTACAGAAAGAGATTACAAATATGTCCAAAGGTTGGTGGGGGGAACTAACAGTACGGGAACACACCAATCACCGCTACTTACTGCATACAAACACAAAGTATGGCAAGGAACCGCAAAACCTAGGCGTACTGCCGATACACAAGCAGTGTATGCACAGCCTTCAATGGCTCCCTAGCAAACATTCCCTACAAGGAACTAACAAGCAGGGATCGCATCAATCACCGGATACGTACACCGACTGTGGGTAGACAAGTAAACCTAGAGATATCGTGAGCCTGTATATGTGTTAGGTAGAGAGTTTAACCGCACAGCCTCAATGGCTCCCTAGCAAACATTCCCTACAAGGAACTAACAAGCTAGGGATCGCATCAATCACCGGATACGGGCCAGCAACGTCACACATAATCGATGGAACCGCTACCACATCTATTATACGAAAATTAAAAGTACGTAAATAATGCTAAAGGCGCCTGACCATCAAATGCCGAAGTGAATCAACAAGCCATGACACAGAATCGCGTAAAGCATAAGCATAAGAAATAAAAGCGGTAGAACGTAACCAGGCATACAGATTGTATTTATATGCAGAAGCATGGTTACAAAGAAGCACAGTAGTTCCCTAACAAACATTCCCCTTCCACCCTTTACAATGAATTCAAGATGGGCTTTTATAGCCCGAGTCCCACCCGTTACATTAATGGGCACAGAGTCCCGCCAAACATAAGCCGACGTAAGCGGCGAAAGAGCCGCAAATGCCGACCTTTTGTCGGACAGTGGCTGTACCCGCAAGGATGGTCATCCTGGAAGCTGGACTGCTACGTGGCGGAGGGCTGGATAAAATCTTCAAGTCGGCAGGTTCGCTGGTAGCTGGAGCAGGTGAAACCTCAGATCAGCTTTGAATGAGGCTACTAGCGCAGCGGTGCAGGCAGCCCATGCTTATCCCTTTTGGTCGGCAGTCTTGGTTCAAATCCCAAAGCTGGACACTTGTCTGATGATGGGTTATGCTGTATGACACATGCCTGCCTTAGAGGGCAGTCTATACATCTTTGCTTGGGATCAGGACTCCTTGGGATGCGCGGGCAGAAAACAGTGCAGTTGGGAAGACCTTTACGTCTTGGTAAAACTCCGGGTTTGTTCCCCCACCGCACACCTGTCAAGGGCACATTCCGATTCTGCTGAGAAGTCGGACTGCGCACAGGTGGACACTGGTGTCTGCCGACGTACGGACCTGCTCCGGCACTTTAACATTCTTCTTCATTGACCTGCCACCGCAAAGGCAAGGTGCGCCAGAAAGTGGGGCGAAGTCAGACTTCGCACCAAAACTGGGCGAAGTGCGAACTTCGCACCAAAACTGGGCGAAGTGCGAACTTCGCACCCGCACTTAGCCATTTTCAGGGTAACTTGCTGGAAAGTTGAAAAATCAACTGGGGACTCCATGAAAAAAGGGGGGAAAGAAAAAGAATGCGGGAAAGAAAAGGAAAGGGAGAGAAAGAAGGAAAATGGAAGAAGGAGGAAAAGAAGAGCAGCACTGTTACAATATTGAAGACATTGCACCCCGTGCAAAATGTGACAACAATAACTCAGCACCCAAAATCTTTCGAATGGTATGTTTTACTGAATAATGCCCTCCTAAAGGTTCATCATGACAGGCTCTCAAAATGTCATATATCTCATCCTTACGAACACACCTGCGTAAAACATGATCAGGATTGCATTTAAACAATATTCCTTTTATCCATTCAAAAGAAGAACTTTGCTTGATTAACTGTTTTTTCTGTTTTGAGGTAAAATGAAGTGGAATCTTCCCTGTAGCTAAATAATTAGCTATATTTGCAAACCATGGAGTTTGAACAGAGACAACAAACAGTTTTTCATCAGGGAATGCGTCTTCAACTAGTTCTTCAGTTTCTGCATTTGGCAATCTTGACAAAAAATCTGCCACTACATTAGCCTTTCCTGGTCTATTTACTATAGTAATATCAAATTCCTGCAGTAAAATCAACCAGCGAATAATTCGTGCACTAACCAAAGGCTTATTCATCAAATATTTGATAGCAGCATGATCTGTATGGATGAATACAGGATAACCTGTGATATAGTGTCGAAATTTGTTAATGGCATATACTATAGCTAAGAATTCTTTCTCAGTTGTAGTGTAATTCTTTTCAGCTCTTGTCAAGTTTTTGCTAATATAATAAATGGCATAGTGTTGTCCATTTTCAATCTGCCCTAGTGCGGCTCCAATAGCAGTATTGGAGGCATCAGCCTGAATATGAAAGGGCAGCTCCCAGTTAGGGCCTCTTAGTACTGGCGGACTGGTTAGCTTTTCTTTCAAAGCTTCAAAGGACTTGTGGCAATCATCAGACCATACAAATTCAGAATCTTTCATTAACAATGCAAACATTGGATTAGCAATGGTACTGAAATCAGTAATAAATCTGCGATAAAAGCCAATATGTCCTAAGAAACTACGGACATCAGTTTGAGATTTCGGAGGAGGAAGACTCTTGATGACCTCTACTTTCTTAGGATCAACCTTAATACCGTGAGCAGAGATATGATGTCCTAAAACAATTCCTTCCTCCATCATCAAGAAACATTTTTCAGGATTAAGAGATAAATGATATGCTTCACGGCGTATTAGAACCTTTTCAAGTTGCTCTAATGTATACTCAAATGTGTCACCAAACACTGAAATCATCCATGTAAATCTCTACACTCTCATTGGTTAAATCAGAAAAAATGGCCAAGACAGCTCTTTGAAATGTTGCTGGTGCATTACATAATCCAAAGGGTAATACTCTATAAGCAAATGTCCCCCAAGGACATGTGAAGGTTGTTTTTTCCTGGTCTTCTGGTGCCACTTGGATCTGGTTATACCCACTAAAACCATCCAGAAAACAGAAAAATTTCTTACCAGCAAGAGTGTCCAGCACTTGGTCTATAAATGGTAATGGAAAGTGGTCCTTGTGTGTGACTTTGTTTAATTCCTTGTAATCCACACACACTCTCATCTTTCCATTCTTCTTAGGCACAATAACTAATGGGGAAACCCATTGACTGTCTGAAATCGGATAAATGAATCCTACTTCCAACAATTTTTCAATTTCTTCTTTAACAATGTCTTTTAAAGCGAGGATTCGGACGTCTCTGCGGTTGTCTAACTGGTTTGACATCCTCGGTGTATATCCTATGTGTGCATACATCAGGGTGGATTCCAACCATATCCGTATAATTCCAAGCAAAAGCTTGAACATGTTTCGCAAAACAGCAAATAGTTTGGCTTCTTGATCATCAATCAACCAGCTGTTAATATTTACAGGTTTTCTTGGCTGAATTTCAATCTGCTTGATTCCAGGACAAACAGAGTTAACATGTTCATATTTTCTGATCAAAGCATTTAAAGGACAATGATGTGGTTGCAAATTATGGAATACTCTTGATTCTGTGTTAAATGCAATACCTGATGGAAGCATTGGCATAGGACAAGTGAAAGAAGTCAAAAGATGATGATGCCATCCATGTGGCAATGTAAAGGAACTGTCTTGAAGTGGAATAGATGGTAAATGTTCAGCAACTTGTTCATCATCTTTCCATAATAGGCGATTGACCAGAACTTGATCATCCCTGAGGCCTTCTTCATGCAATGTATTCACCAAGACTGTTTCATGTTCAAAAATTTCCCTTTCTGGTGAATTCAATTCTTCAATGTGTTCCTGTACGACAATGGTGGCAAGGGTAACAAGAGGCTCCTGTTCTTCATCAGAGTCAGGATACCATAACTGTCCAGAAAATTTAGATGATGGTTTAGCAGGTGGATACAAAGAAATTTTCTTAAGATCTACTCCATTTGAAATAGTCATTTCCCCTGATCTACAGTCTATGAAAGCAGCTGCAGTGGCAAGCTAGGGTTGTCCTAGGATGATAGGATAGCCATTAGCTGTACTCCTAGGTTGCAACACTAGGAAATCTACAGGGTATTCCCAAGAAGATACTTCAATGGGAACATCCTCCAAAAGTCCTTCTAGTTTGGCAACTGACCTATTTGCCATTTCCAAAACTGTGGCTGTAGGACTCAAATCGGTGAGCTGCAATTTTTGCATAATATCCTTGGTCATGACATTAATTGCAGCTCCTAAATCAATAAGCACATTAGGAATTTGAACCAATCCTACAGTAATGGTGATTACTGGACTTCCTGGATCACCATATTTGGGAGGTACTAATTTCCAAGAGAGGAGATCAGCCAACTTTCCATCTACTTGTACAGTTTGTGGAAAGGCTTTCTTTTTCTTGCCAGGTTTCTTTATGCATAAATCCTGAATGGTTTTTTTAATCAATGGTACATCCTTGATTGCCTGCAACAGAGGAAGTGAAATTGACAATTTTTTTAATTCTGTGATTAACTCTGATTCAGGGGTAATGATGGGGTGATCAAACCTTTCAGGAAATGGTAAATCTGATGTGACACGTTCAGATTTTCTTTGTAAGTTTTCTACATTCTTTTGCTCTGATTGCATTTTTTCTGGACTTGAGATTTCTGGAATTTCTTCAATTGTAGGTGGAACAGGGTCAGGTAAAATCTTTCCTGAACGCAGCTGGATGTTACTACAGTCAAGTACATGAACTGCAGCAGTGTCTTCAGACTCAGCCTCATAAACAGGGGCTGTTTGTCTGGCATTATTGGGGTTAGTCACGAGCTGAGATTGGGAGTGGAGGTTGTTTTACTGGCTGTGCTTGTTGATGTTGTGTTCTTCCCTGAAAATTTGGATTAGGAGCTGGCAGCAAATTTTGAGTTTGCCCTTGATACCTTTGCTGTCCTTGATGGGGTTGATATTGCTGACCTTGATGGGGTTGATATTGCTGACCTTGATAGGGTTGATATTGCTGTCCCCATCTTTGTCCTTGTTGTGTCCATTGAGGAGGCATGGTATGCCAAGGTGGGTTCATCCATTGTGACCAATCTGGAGGAGCTGTCCAAGGCTGGTTCCAAGGTTGTGCAGAAACTTCTGCCTGACCCCATGGCATATTCATATGCCAACGAGATTGTCCCCAATTTGGAAATCTAGGAGCATTGGGATATTGTGCATAACCACCACCAGGTCTCTGCCCAATAGCGTTGAGTTCTTCTGTTTGGGTGCCCAAAACAGATTTTAGATGAGGCAACAAAGGGCATTTATCTGTTGAATGTTCCTTAGAACAAATTCCACAAATAGAAGTTTTGTTTAGGGGGCAGTCCTGCAAGGCATGCTTACTCCTACACCTTGGGCAATAAATTGCTAAAGGTGGTGTAGAATTAGATCTTGTGTTTTTCTCACCTAATGCAGTATTAAGTTGAACAAGGATATCAGTTTTTAAATTGGCCATTTCCTCCATCAACTCTTTCATACCATTATTGCCAGAATTCTTTTTCTTTCTTCGGTGGTGAGTGTGGGAATAATTTTTGCATAACTCCACAATATCTTCAAGGTCAAGTTGATCTATGTCTCCTTTTCCCATTAAATCTAACACTAACCTAGATTCATCCTGTAATCCTCTTAAGAAAATAGGCTTTAAGAAATCGGGTTCTACAGCACCACACCTCTTTTGGACAAAGGCAAAGCGATCAAGATAATCTTCTAGACTCTCATCCTCTTCTTGCTTGATCCTAAACAACTCATCTTTCCTGTTTCTTACTCTACAATAATCCTGATATTTATTTAAGAATGCAGTCTCCATCTCATCCCAGGTACTAATTGAGTTAGGTTCAAGATTGCTCATGAACCATCGGAGAGCAGCGTCCTTAAGTGTGGAAGGAAACAATTTCAATTTTTGATTATCATTTATGTAGTCATAAGTTTGACATAACACCTTGAATTCAAACAGAAATTGATCAGGATCTTTTGAAACAGTTCCCCTAAAAATTGGCAATATGGATGGGGAGATTGTTTTCATGGGGGCATCTAGAAGTGGATCCAATCTTATGGGATACTCAAAAGTCTTGGGAGGATCATCAGGATTATCATATCCCCCTGCTGCTGCTGCAGCCATAGTTGTTTTCTTTCTAAAGGATGATGGGAATAGTCTAGTCAGAGGGGAGTGTTTAGCAGCTAGTGCTTCAAAAAGCTCTTTTTCTAATTTTTCCAAAAATGCTTCTGATGAAGAAGGTATGTCTGGCTTTTCTTCTTCAGTGATTTCAAATTCTTCATCTGACCGAGCAGGTCGCTTTGGTGGTTCATAACCACTTCGGATAAACCTCCCTCTTTCGTCTCTCGGCCTATGCATTCATGTACATTTACTAAACAGACTGTAAAATTTGTAGGAACTGTTTTCTGTATCCAGCCTACAGTTCTTGACCTACTTAAATTTGACTAACAACACCATGTTCCCCGGCAACGGCGCCAAAAATGATGAGTGTCGTTTAATTCATCATTTAATCATTATTTATCAATCCGGGCAGGTGTCCTAAGGCTGTTTACGATAGTCAATCCAAGCAGATGTAAGACATTCTATTCAGAAAATGGCTTTATTGGTAGAACAGTTAGCATTTGTTGGGGGTTCTTCTGTCACTCTAAACCCTATGAACTGAAAGGAAACTATATTATGCTTGCTGAAATAAGATTGCAGAAATGAAATAACTGTCAAGGAAACCTATTTACTTTTGCTAAATCTGAAAATGCATTTAAAAACTGAATTAAACTTGCTGAAATGAAAGTTGCTGAAATGGGAATTGCAGAAAGTAAACTAACTAACTTGCAAAATAAAAGAACAGATTTGAAAATAAACTTAGAAATGATAACTCAGAAATAATAATGAAACTACAAACTCTAAAACTGGAAATGATTTCAGCAAAAGAAATGCAGGAAAAATGACAGGTTTCCTATTTATTTTGCTGCAGACAGATTTAAACAAGAAAACCTGGTAAGAACCTTCTTCTGCTCCTGGGAGTGGCCCTTGCTCCCTGGTTCAGAAGAAGGTGAATAAGTAGCTCTAGTTTACTACTTAATCACTCCTTCAATCATAAAACAAAACTGATAAAAACTGCACTTTTTATTGAATTAAAAACATGTAGAAAAATTCTGCATATTACTGCTACAGAAATCTGATTTTTCACAATATTCAGAATTATCCTAATTGCAATCCTAATTCTCCCTCTTGGTCAACTCAGATGGGAGCTGGTTATTTATATTAAAAACATGCTAAATCAGGTGTGGAATGATTCTAATTTCAGGCATTTTAGGAATGCTGTTGAAACTACATTCCTAAAATGCAGAATTTGGTTACATGAATGAAATCCGTTTGTTGCATATTTGCTGGAGATCTTTTGCGTTGAAAAAGGTGCACAACAGATTCACATAGCTGTCCTTAACACTCTCCTGCAATTTTTCCGCCTTTCCTGAGCTATTCTGGTCAAAACTGTGCTTTTCCGGTTATTTCGGAGCAGTCCTGTTATTCCGGAGCAGTATCTCTGTTATTCCAGAGCAGTATTTCTGTTGTTCCAGAGCAGCGCCAAAATGCCTATTTTCAACACAGTTTGTGTTTCTTTTGCCGAGCATTTGGTGGATCAGAATTGAAAGTCTTTCAACAACCTATTCATATGCTTTTTAAGTTGAATTTGACCAAAATCCAAGTCATGCACATCTGGCTGGAATTTGTCCAAGTTAAAACAGTCAAAAACAGTTTTGCACAGCTTGCAGTTTTGTCCTGTTTTTAGTGCTATTTTCTGCATTTGACAACTTCAGAGAGCATGATATGAATGTTATATATCCCACACGTGATTGCACTAACACATTTCACAATAAATTATTATTTATCAACAAAACTTATGCAGAAAATACAGAAAATTAGTAAAAACAGAATATTATGCTTCTAAACAGTCAAATATGTAAATAGTAGTAAATATTGTATTTCATCAGCAGAATTAACATTAAAACATATCAAAAAGGTCTATTAAGGATGTCTAAAATAATGAATAATGAGGCAATTTTTGGCCTCATCGAGTACCTGCTTCAGATGTTGGAAATGTATGATGAAAAGAAGAACATCAGCCAAGTACAGGTGGGGAATCGTACACTGGTGATTGATTTCTCGCCTACAACATTCCAGCGTACATTTGGACTTCCACAGCATGGTGTTTCAGTGGTGAATGAAAGAGTGGATTCCAAGAAGACACCAGATTTGATCAGGAATGTCATAACCCAAAAGCGGGAAGAGGTGGATGCGATGTTGGGCACTCACGGTGGAAGAGGGGTCAAACAGACACAATTGAGGAATAAGGGATTGGAGGTCATAATGAATGTTATCATGGCCAGATTGTCAAGGGAACAACACAGTTCGGATCTCCCCATTTGGCTGATTCCATACTTGCAGGGGATGGAGCAGGGAACAACCTATGATTGGGCAACACATCTGTCACTTCGCATATAGGCTTTCCTGATGTGAACAACGAAGAATTTCTCCATGGCATTTCACGCCATTCGATTGCTTCTGGATGCAGCTTTTAGAGCTGGAGTGCAGATCCCAGACTTGGGCTCTCCGAAAAAGCTACCTGACTTAGCACCAACTATCTGTCGGTGGATGGATACTCAAGCAGCGAAGAAGACAACACCAGTGAAATTGGCTCGTCTAAATAAGATATAACATAAGCCGCGTCAAGAGAAACTGGTGGTCGCTTTAGAAGGGGAGGATACAGCGGTAGCACAAGTCAGGGAGAAGAAGTCACAAAAACAAAAGATTGTTCAATCTTCAGAGGAGCCCAAGTGGAAAACGAAGAAGGGGCAATTTGATGTGCCACCCCTAGTATTTTCCTAGGAAGCGTTGCAAAAGATAGCTCAGAATTTGGAGGCAGCTCGTGCTCGGGAACAACAACAGCCAGTACAGAGGGAGAAAGTGGACTTTGCCATACCTGTAGTTCTTCATGAGCAAACAGCTGGAACCAGCACGACTACACGGTTTGGACCTGCAGATTATTTGGCGGAGGTTGACTTTTTGACCCGCACAAGTTTACTTGAACCAGTTGCGGAAGCCTTGGTAAGACCAACTTCACTGACAAACACATTGAGCACATTTTCACTGGAGGAAATGTTGGCTGTAGCAGCTCAGGAATCAGCTGACACAAATAATCCAGGGACAAGTAATAATCCTGGGGTAGAGGAGGGCCTACCACCAGATACGGGACGATTGGCACCCGAGGCAGAAAAGCCCATTTTAATAGAAGAAGTGGAGGTGTCAAGGGAAATGGAAATCCCCATAGAAGAAGGGGAACAACCCCCACAAGTACTAGATATCCAACAATTGGAGCAGCAGGATGGCCAGAACAACCAGATTCCAGTACAGTCTGGAATAACCATAGAGGAGACAAGCAGGCCAACTGTTGATCAAACAGATAAAGGGAAAGCAGTAATTCAGGAGGAGAAACAAAAGGATGCTTGGGTTGAGGAATTTCTTGTACAAATACCTAACCTTATGGATCCATCAGACTCCATGGATTAGCAAGCGGTAAACTATTTTGCAAAATTGGGAGGCATTATGGATAGTTTACGCTTGCAGTTTGAGATGGCATGTGTAGGGCAATGGAAGAAGTGGCAAAGCATGATAGAGGACGAGTTAGACTGATTGGTGAAATGGGCAGCACAAAGACCTTAGCGCAAGGACATTTCCAGGATATACGGGTCCCAAAATTGGTCACTGCCCACTGGCAATTTAAAGACTTGTTGGCAATCGAACAGACCTAGATACAGGTTTTCTAAGTCTGCATGAGAAATTACGAAAAGGAATGGGAAATGGTTGAAAGCCAGAAAAGAGGGGTGACGGACTGGAAGCACGATAGACAGCTTAGTTACTTGAACCAACAATAGTCAAAACAATTGACCTTTAACAAAAACCAGTATAAAATCCTCAAAACTGTGTAAACTCTAGCAAGTATTCCCGGGACTAGTACTCTATCAACAACAAAATCCAGAAAACAGAATTAAATTGTATAACAAAGCAACTAATTTAATAGAAATCACAGAATAGAAGTCATACACAGAGATTGAGAACTTGAACCAGAGCCAGAAGCCTTTATTTCGGAAGCAGATTTCAAATACAGAGCTGCTTTTCTAGCAGAAGTTATCCATGTAATTTACAGAAAAGAAGCCGAATTTTATAGAAGAAATCTGTTGCTCAAAATATTAATATCCAACCACTCCTGTGACGGGCAGGTTCAATCCCGATGATAGTCGAAAATAGTCAATTTTTAGCCTTACAGATAACAGAAGGTTCCGGTGCTGATTTGAACGGTCAATCTGGCATTACAGGTAGCTTGGTTTCAAAGTTAGAAGGTTTCGGCGACGATCCATAAATGGGCGGTCTAAAATGAAGCCAAGGAGCGGTGCAACCAAAAATATGCTGAATGGGTCTCGTCTTCCTTTTTCCGATTCTCCCTACTTGATTTATACTCAGAGTGAAGAAGCGCTCCATTGTGGAGCGCTTTTGGCTCAAGCGCTACCTTGTGGAGCGCTTTTAGCTTGAGCGCTCCCATGTGGAGCACTTTTGACGTGAGCGCTCCCATGTGGAGCGCTTTCCACTTGAGTGCTCCCATGTGGAGCGCTTTTGACATGAGCGCTCCTTTGTTGAGCGCTTTCCACTTGAGTGCTCCCATGTGGAGCGCTTTTGAGGTAAGCGTTCCTTTGTGGAGTGCTTTCCACTTGAGTGCTCCCTTGTGGAGCGCTTTGGCCTTAAGCGCTCCCTTGTGGAGCGATTTCCACTTAAGCGCTCCCATGTGGAGCGCTTTTGACTTAAGCGCTCCCATGTGGAGTGCTTTGGCCACTCCCTTCCATACTTAGTCATTTTACCAACTTTCACTCTTCAGCTCTGGGCCCTGTTGTTCGAACAACAATTTAAAAAAAAAAGGTAACTTACCCAAATCGAAAGACTAGAATTTACAGCTACATGAAAAGAAGAGATTTTTCAAGTGCCAAGGAAGAATTTATTAGTGGATTGCCCATGCTAAAACATTCACAATTTTGCATGCAACATACCAGGAAAAGTATAGAAACGTAGAAAAAGTACAGAGAAGATAGGAAACCATGCAATGCATTGCATACAGTTTTTTAGAAGAGACATTTGGTGGAAGCGCGATAATATAACAACACTTTAACCATTTTTCATGGGAAAAAGAGAAGTTTTACAATGAATGATTCCAAAATGTATACAAAACAAAAAATAGTAATAATGTGACAAAATTGGCAACAATACTATGGAGGGTGTGGAACAATTGCCTGAAAAGACACCAAGCCTCTATTTGGAGATAGCACAGGTATATGTTTGGGGCCACAGTGTTCATCCTCCTCAACTTCCTGGGGAGCAAGGTTCACAAGTAGAGATAGTACCTGAATTACTGCCAATTTATACACAGTTGAATTTCCTTGCACATCTGTTGAGTTGGTTGGGAGAAGGGATCAAATGTGTGCACTCAGTAAAGCAGGCGGTTGAAAAAGAAGCCAATGAAGCCTTGGAAGGAAAGGATCGCCTTTTAGAGCAAGGAATGGCACAAATGGAGGCAGTTAAACAGGAAATGCGAGGACTGGGACAAAACTTACAGGACCTGAAAACCCAACTGGAAGAAAAGGAACAACAGATTTCCGAGTTGGAAGATGAAGTCTCACGACTTAAAACAACAAAGGAATTACTCATCAAGCAAACAAAGGCATTTGCAGCTAACAGGAGTGAACAAGAACGTGCTTGGAAGTAGGAAAAGGACAGTTGGCAGACAAAACGGAGAAAAAGCTGCACCTGCCCCTTCACTGTCAGAATAGCGTATGAAAGAAATTTTCCTGCGAAGGGAGACGAAACTATTGACCACCCTTAGGCAAACGGAAGAACGTGCCAACGCGTTGGGAGTGGAATGGGCCAATTATTATAAGTATTCCCAGAGGCTCAAGCAAGATCAGGAAGCCATGAAGGCCCAGCTTGAGGAATACCATAAAGTGTTTCAGGCCGCTGTACAACAAGACCCAACACCCACGGATGTTGACACCCCTCAGACAGAACGGAGAAAGTCACTGAGTACATTGACTTCTTCGAAGGGGAGGATAGATGTAGACAACAGTTCTAAGCAAGACAAACCATGAAGAACTGGCTAAGAATAATGTCCATCAATTTTGATTGTATATAACAATTTTGGTATGTTATTTGGTCTTATGATTTTTGTAAAATCAGCCAATGAATGCAAAAGGCTTGATTACGTACAATGAACACTAACAGACAAAAGTAGCTGTCATGTGTTAGTCGGCTTACTAGGCAGGTTAGATGTCTAGTTTGTTAAGACGTCTAGTTAGTGTTTAGACGTCTAGTTAATGACATCTAACAAATGGTTAAGACGGTGGGGCGGTTGGGGGCGAAGTAGTTGCAGTAACTACTTCACCTTCCTATATGTACCCCCTTCAGAATTGTAAATATCATCATCATTCTGCTATAATGCCAATGCTCTTGTACGGATTGCGTATTCTGTGTGTTTGGTGATGTTGTGAAGGTTTTGTTGCATTGCAGGTTGTGTTGTGAATGGTTCTAAGTAGCAATATTGCAGGGTTTCTTGATGCTTACTTGCAGGTTTTGTGCAGTCACAAGGAAGAAAATCCAAGTGTTATCATTGTAGGTACAATAGATTGAAAGAGGAAGATTGCAGACGTCTTGCTTTGACGTCTAAACCAGCCGTCTAGCCTCCCATACTAGACGTCTAACCGTGTCTCAGACGTCCTGTGATGTCTACGCTGGACCAGACATCTATCCCCCTATGCTTGACGTCTCACGTAGTCCTTAGTCGTCTAGATTTGTAGACGTCTAACCCAGTGCCAGACGTCTAACCTGTAGACGTTCGACCGAGTGTCCAGACGTCTAAACCTGTAGACGTCTATTCTCAGTCCTTAGACGTCTAGACCTGTTGACGTCTAATCTTACCTTGTTGACGTCTAACTTATAGACGTATAGCTTGAAGTATCTAGACGTCTAGCTTGTGACGACAAGATTCTTGACGTCTAGCTTTGACGTCTAGACGACTGCACTCAGACGTCTAGACTTGGCCATTGAAGTACATAGCACCCAAGGCTTGTAACTGGTTATGCTGACTATCATCATCCCTTACCCTCGGAATGTACTCACCCCTGTCTACAGGCAGTGGGTCTAGGGTGCTGTAGACTTAGAAAATCTATATCTAGGCCTATTCTATTGCCAACAATTACTTGAAAGATATTTGATGATAGACTGTAAACCAAAGGCAACATCAGTGGAGCAAGGTTTACAACTGTCCTGATATGATAAATCACCATAGGTATCTGGTTGTGGTACTCTTTAATGTCAACTGATTAGGAGTATCATATACCTTGCAAATGCTAGTCCTGATATCAACTTTGCTGTGAGTTATCTTTTGAGGTTTATGTAGGAACCGAAGGAGAGTCATTAGAAGGTAGCAAAGACGATTTTGCATTATGTCCGTGGTACAGGCCTGGACTATAAGAAGAATGATAAATGTTTCCTACAAGGATACAAAGATTCAAATTATGCCAGACTATAGATGACAAGAGGTCAACATTTGGATATGTGTTTCATCTAGGACCTGGACTTGTCTTGTGGCACAACAAGAAACAAGAAGCAGTGGCATTGTCATCCACAGAGGTAGAGTATCGCATTGCACTAGGAGCCATGTGCGAAGTAATATGGTTACCTCACATACTGTCAGATATGGGTGTACCTGTTGTCACATTTTGCACAGGGGTGCCATGTTTTTAGTTTCTGCATATATGCTGCTCTTTTCCCTTCCTTCACCTCATCTTCCCTTTTCTTCATCTCTCCCTTTCTTCCCCTTCCTCGCAGTTTCATTCCCTCTTCTTCTTTCCCCCTTTCTTCCCCCAGCAAAACTTCAGGAGGTGTACCTTGAAAAGTTTCTAAGTGTTGGGGCGACACCCGACTTCGCAGCGAAGTCAGAGTGCGCCCCTTAGTTGGAGCGCAGTAGGGAACCCGAAGTGCGCAGCAGGACAGGAAATGATTGAAAATCTGGCTAAGTGTCAAGGGCGACACCCGACTTTGCAGCGAAGTCGAAGTGTGCCCTTCTTCCTGGGCGCACTAGGGGAACGGTCTGTCAGAAAATCAGCTAAGTGCTGAGGGCGACACCCGACTTCGCAGCAAAGTCGGAGTGCGCCCCTTTTCCAGTGCGCAGTCCGAATAGCGGATGAAGACAGCCAAGCACCGGTGTGCAACCCGACTTTGCAGCGAAGTCGGAGTGAGCCCTTTGACCGGTGCGCAGTTGGGTAAAGTCAACCCAAAAATTTGCTAAGGCAAGAAGGCCTTCCAACTGCGCTGTTTTCCTCCTGCGCAACCCGATAGCGTTCGAATTCCTGGCGAAGTTGGATAAACTGCCTTTCAAGGCAGACACGTGTCACACCTCAACATCCGACAAGTATCCATCTTCGGGATTCGAGCCAAGACTTGACCGCGCAAGGACAAAGCATGGGCTACACTATCGGCGCCATGTGTCACCATTTAAGCTGATGTGAAGTGCCATCTGCCGCACCTACTCGCATTCCTGTTGACCGGAGACCTGACCCAACACGCTGCCAAGTAGTTGTACCGCCTTTAGGGACACCATGCTGCAAGGACAGTCCGGTTCGATAGAAGTCAGCATCAGCCGCTCGTGTCAGCTACTGTCTTGTCTGGGA
This sequence comes from Wollemia nobilis, assembly GCA_028583015.1. Classification (NCBI taxonomy): domain Eukaryota; kingdom Viridiplantae; phylum Streptophyta; class Pinopsida; order Araucariales; family Araucariaceae; genus Wollemia; species Wollemia nobilis. The sequence continues at coordinate 329,601 of JAQPPZ010011364.1, forward strand.
CTTCGTGCCCATGAATGTAATCGGGGGAATTTCGGGCTATAAATACCCACCACGTTTTGATTGTAGGTGGTGGAAGGGGAATATATTGCTAGGGGACAATTGTAGTTGTGCGTTTGCCTCAAATACAGACATATATTTGGCTCTGCTTACTGTCTTTTATCTTGCATGTTGCCTCTCCTTGTCATTTCTGCCTCATGTTTCTTGTGTCATTGCTTGCTGTTGTACTGAACTCTGGACTCCAGCATTTGGTGGCCAGGTATTCCTGGAATGCATAGATAGAGGATACATGGGATCGTTGATAGCTGTAGTTTCAATGTATGTTTGTAGATGAATGTTGTTAGTAGTGGTGATTGATTCGTTGCCGTGCTGCTTGTTCCCCCCACCCAACTCAATCACATTTGGAATCCCTTTCTGCACTTTTATCTCTTTCTGCATTTTTATCTCTTTCCCTGCACTCTTATCTTAACAAAACCCCACAAGAAGCCGGCCTTCTTCGGAGATTGGCACGGAAGGCATTCCTTCCTTCCGGCCTTTCAATCTGGTGGGCGAATCTGGGCGCAATAACAACAAATCCTTTCCTCATGGCAGATTCGTAACCAACAGTTTCTCTGGCACGCCCGGTGGGACATGGTAGTTTCCCACCCCCAAACAGAATCGAAGTACTAGTGCTCGCTTCATTGCTGTTCAAAATCAGAGCACCTGGCGACTCTGCAAATCTGAATATTCTCTGAGTCCACGAAGACCGGTCCTAACGCCTTCATGCTAACAAGAAGGTGGCGAGCAAGGAATCCGGAGAACCCGCCTGACTTTTACGAACTTGATATTGACGCTCCAGGAGAGCGCGTCAGGCTGGCTGATCACCAAGCTCGCGAAGAAGAAATCCAAGAAGAAGCCGAGGCGAAGAAGAAAGGCTCGACAAGTCAGCCAGGAGAGAAGTGGGACCTGCACCTGAAAAGCTGTGGAAGCTTTTCTTTGACGGCGCACGATGCAAAAATGGTGCCGGTGCAAGAGTACTTTTGGTTTCCCCAACCGGGATCTAGAAGGATTACACCTACAGACTGGCCTGGAGCTGTACAAACAATGTGGCGGAGTACGAAGCCCTGTGCTTGGGTTTGCGAAAGGCGGAGAGACTAGGGATTAAACATCTGCAGATCTATGGTGACTCAGAGTTGGTGTGCCACCAGATTACGAGTAAGTGCGCCTCCAAAAAGCACTATCTCAAGGCGTACCGAAATCGGGTCTGGGATCTAATGGAGTCTTTCGACTCATTGAATGTCAAGGCTATTTCACGAGAGAAAAACAAGCATGTTGACATTCTGGCGTCTATTGGAGCCAGGTACATTCCGGCTGATGACACCGTCCAGAAGCTGAAGCCGGGTCGTACCATTTACAGGCCTTCTGTGCCTGATAAGGACACCCACTGGTAGGTGTTTGACTGTGACGAGGAGATCGTCACATTTTTGGTAAATGAAGCCTGTGCAATCGAAGGTAGAGACCCTGATGACAAGCAGTATGAGGGGTTAATACAGTTAAAAATCAATCATGTCCCAAAAGGACTGATTACTCTTGAGAGTCTATTTGATCAAAATGACCGAGCCATATCTCACCGGATCAAAGTAGATCCGAAGCAGTACGTCGACCTGGAGCTAGAACCTGGAAAATCAATCAAGGTTGGAACAGACTGCACCACAGAGGAACTCGAGCAGATCAGAGCATTGTGTTGAGAGTTCCCGGACATAGTAGCCTGGAGCTACCAGGACTTGAAGGGGTATGACAGAGAAATAATCCAGCATACCATTGAGCTAGAAGATGGTGCCAAGCCATTCCGGAAAAAACAGAGGGCCGTCAATCCAAAAATCGAGGCCATGATGAAGGCCGAGCTCTTGAAGATGCTGAAAGCCAAGATCATCTACCCCATCAAGCATTCATCCTGGGTTGCGAACTTGGTTCCTGTGAGGAAGAAGAACGGAGACATTCGTCTCTGTGTGGACTTTAGAAATCTGAATCAGGCCTCCCTCAAGGACCATTATCCGCTGCCCCAAATTGATCAGATCCTCCATATAGTTGCTGGAGCCTAGAGATTTTCCCTCTTAGACGGTTTTTCCGGCTACAACCAGATATGGGTCAAGGATGAGGACCAGCATAAGACAACGTTCACCACCAAATGGGGAACGTTCGCCTATCAGCGCATGCCATTCGGCTTATCCAATGCTGGCGCCACATTCCAAAGAGCCATGGACCTGGCCTTCCGAGAGCTGCTCAAAAAAGTGATTGTCATCTACCTGGATGACATGACTGCTTTTTCTCACAAGCGAGAAGATCGTGTTCCCCACCTATGGCAAATATTCGAAAGGTGTCGCGAATTCGTCATCTCCATAAACCCGAAGAAGTCTGTCTTCGCGGTAAAAGAAGGAAAATTGCTGGGGCATGTCATCTCAGAGAAAGGCCTAGCTATAGACCCTGACAGAGCAAAGGCCCTTCTTCGCTTGCCTGCCCCAATCGACAAGAAAGGGCTGCAGTCCTTCTTTGGCCAAATCAACTTCGTGCAGAAATTTATACCGGACTTCGCACAAGTAATCAAGCCCATGGCCGAGTTGTTGAAAAAGAATACCGAGTTCTTATGGACTGAAGAAAGGGGGCAAGCCTTCGAGGAGATCAAAGCTCGAATTGCACAAGCGCCGGTGTTGATAAACCCGGACTACTCCAAGGATTTCATCCTGTACGCGGTGGGAGAACCAGAGTTATGCCGCAGTCCTGACCCAAAAGGGAGATGATGGCGAGGAGCGCCCCATTGCGTTCCTGAGCCAAGTGATCCAGCCACACGAAGAAAAGTACAACTTCATAGAGCGGCAGGTTCACGCTGTCATGAAATCTCTCCGAAAGTTCAGGCACTTTGTCTCCCAGAGTAAGATCACTGTCTTTGTGATCCACCCGGACTTTCGAAGCTTCATCATTCAAGGAGAACCGGGGCACAAGAGAGCATGATGGATTGCTAAGATCCAGGAGTTCGACATCGAAGTACGGCCAACCAAGTTAATCAGAGGCCGAGCCTTGTGCCAGGAGCTAGCCCGAAGCGCGGCGGCCGAAATAGCCGCCTGCGAGTGGGAGGATCCAACGACACGCATCAACCTAGCCAACTCCTTACCCGAGGAATGCGACTGGATAGATGGACTGGTGAGATACTTCTGCACCGGAAGATGTCCAGACCACATGAATGCCTCACAAAGAAGGAGGTTTCGGTTAGGTGCTTTAAAGTACATTCTTCGCCCCGAGGGGCTTTATTTTAAAAATATTGACGGCATCCTGTTGCGGTGCGTCAAAAAATTAGACTAGTCTAGGGTCCTCGGAGAATTTCACTCCGGGATGCCTGGAGGTCATCATTCCGCAAGGCCCACGGCCTTGAAAATAATCAGGGCTGGGTACTACTGGCCTACCCTGTTTACAGACGCTCATGCGGTTTGTACCAAGTGTGATCAATGCCAAAGATTTGCTGGCAGAAACAGAAAAGCACCTCTGCCCCTTCAACCGATCCAAGCCGAGACTCCGTTTCAGCAATGGGATCTGGATTTCATCGGGGTGATTTCGCCGAACTCTGCAGCGGGCCACAAGTTTGTTTTAACAGCCACCGACTACTTCACGCGGTGGGAAAAGGCGATCCCCACGAAGAATGCTGACCAAGAGACGGTCATCAGGTTCCTTGAAAGCATGGTTACCCGTTTCGGGGTCCCAGAATCAATAGTGACAGACAATGGTCCGGTGTTCGCAGGCGCAGTACTCACTGAGTACACCAGCAAATTTGGCATCTATCACAAGATGTCTTCCAACTACTACCCGCAGGGGAATGGTCTCGCCGAGTCCACCAATAAAAATCTACTGAAGATCATTTGAAGGACAGTAGAGAAAAACAAAAGGACTTGGCACCTGCTCCTGGATCGGGCGCTATGGGCGGACAGAGTTTCATTCAAAAAGTCCATCAAAACGTCCCCTTATGCGCTCGTGTATGGCAAAGAAACTGTCTTGCCAACACACATTGAAATACCCGCTCTTTGGATGCTTGACGAAGAAAGAGACAGCGGGGATCCGGTGGAAGACAGACTTTGCCAACTGCTGCAGTTGGAGGAAGACAGAGAAAAAGCGTACCAGACCTTCACGAAACACGCTGAAGCAACACAAGGCTGGTTCGCAAAAGGCACCACTGCCCGAGTTTTCAAAATCGGAGACCTGGTGCTGAAATGGGACTCGTTGAAGGCGAAGCCCGACAACCACGGAAAGTTTGATGCCCTCTGGGAGGGCCCCTACCAAATTGCCCGGGTTAATCAGTTCAACGCATATGTGCTCCAGGACATTGAGGGACATCCTCTCTCCATTCCCGTCAACGGGTTCCACCTGAAGATGTACCACCGCTGAAGGCGCCCGAAAGGGTCCTTCCTTGTACAGATTTCCCCCCTTGTATTTCCAGTTTTTCAGCATGTAAATATTTCAGTTTTTTTGTTTACAGTTAAGTAGCCCAAGTCTGAGGCAAAAACCCGACTTCGCAGCGAAGTCGGGTAGCGCCCATCAAATGGTGCAAAGAGGGAAGGGAGCAGTTAAAAGAAAGCTGAAATGCCTGAAATGCCTAAGTCTGGCTGCCCACCCGACTTCGCAGCGAAGTCGGGCTGCGCCTTCTCCAAAGGGCGCAGTCGGGTGGCGGACTATAAAGAAACGCCTAATGTCGAACTGTGCCCATATTGGTGGGCGAAGTCGGACCGCGCCCGTTTTTCGGGCGAAGTCGGGCCGCGCCCGTTTTTCGGGCGAAGTCCGAGTGCGCCCCCATTCTTGGGCGCACCCTAGGTAAAATGGCACGCGAAAGCGAAAAATCCAAGTTGCGCCCGTTTTTCGGGCGAAGTTCGGATTGCGCCCGTTTTTGGGGCGAAGTCCGAAGTTCGCCCAGATTTTGGGCGAAGTCCGAAGTGCGCCCCTTTTTTGGGCGAAGTCGGACCACACCTCCAATTCGGGGCGAAACTTGAACGGCTCATCACGGACAGCGCCAAAAGTTGGTGAACGTGGGCCCAATGCAAAGTCTGACACATGGCAAAGATAGGTTAATTAATTGCAAGGTCTTTTGGAAAGTGCGCCCAATTGACGGCAGTAACGTCGTCTACGACATACGGTTCTAGAGAGTTTTAATGATTGCGCAATTACCCATGAAGATACATTTAAGGGGTAAGGCGCGCTTGGGCCAACGACTAATGGGTACGTTTTTCAAAAAAGGGCCCATGCGCAGCCGCCAAGATCATAACGCCTCCACCAACCCAAAGCAAACCGCCCTAACTCCCTCCCTCATGCCATTAATGAGCAGTCATTGTCTACAAAAGGACCCTGGCATGGCCAAAAAATTCATAGTGTTCGAAGCTGACTCCCGGACTGCAAAGAATAAAACTGACAAGCTCTGAAGCTGCTGTTCCCATCTCCAATTGTCTCGACAAGGATGGATAAAGGGAAAGCGCCCGTACAGGCGCAATCTAGCGAAGATCCGCGCGAAGCTGACGAGTCTCCAGAATCTAGCGACCATGAGAGCGCAGTGCCTCGAAAGGGCAAGAAAGCGAAATCCAGAACAAAGAGGCGCGTCGCTGGCCAGACCCTGCCACCACCAATCAATCGTCTGTCCGGATACAAAGATGGTGCATTCTCTATCAGTCTCACAAAGCTGCGTCTGACTGTCGCAAAGTGGGTGGGTAAGGTTTCGCCTTCTCACCACCTCGGAGCCGCATATAATTCAAATCTTTGCTAGTTCCTGTGCCCTCCGACCCACTGGTGCCCGGAGCTGGTTGAGGTGATTGCTGAATATTACAAACCAGCTGCGCAGCAGGTATGCGATAACAGAGGAAGAGTGCTGTTCACTCTTTTTCGAGAGAGCGTCCAGCCAGCGTTCGCCCTAGGGCTTCAGTATGGCCCAGACGCAATTATCAGAAGGATGAACATCGAAGAGCAGACCGACAGGTTTACTCAAACGAAGCGGATGAGAGAGTTCCTGGATTCAGAGCTGAAGACTCCGCTAAAAGCTGGACAGTGACCGACTGGCCCCATACCACTTGACCTTTTTGAAAACAAGTATATCTACATCATCCTGGCATGGGTCCTCGGCTGCGACTCAGACAGAGTGGTACGGCCATACCAGCTGGCAATGGCCGAATGTATCTTGCACTGAGAGTTCTACGACTCTACGGCGTAGAAAAGCGGGAAGCGCCCGATCTTCTACGACTGGGCGGACTGGTTGGCCTACGCAATTCATGCGAGCCTGGTGAGACTGCAGCAGAAGCAGTCAAAAGATTTCCGGTTTTGCTCATTCCTCACATGGCTATGCCTGTACCATATGCATTACCGGATGAACGTCCCTAACCTGAGGAAAGCGAACGAACAAGGAGAGCCGCTCCCCGTGTACGAGTGGACCGAGGTCCTGTACCGGAAGGGCTCATTTTACGATTTTAACATCCAATTCCTTGGCCAGGCCATGGGACTGTTCAACCGCGCGCGACTCGCCCGCCGGCGGCTATGACAAAGTATCTCTGGAGCAATGAGTTCGGGGATACCTTCACACTGACCCAGGGTATCATTGTCCGAATCTACGGGTTCAAGGGCAAGCCGTGTTTGCTGCCATACTTCTGCACTGACCACCAGTTCGGGATGGAGGTGGCGCAGCAAATGGACTACGTTGAAGAAGAATTGGGCCAGGGAAAAAAGAAAGGTCACATATTTCAATATCCAATGACCTGGGCCAATATTCAAGTCTTCGAAATAGGGCAGCACGTTTATCTTGAACAACAGCTCATTGATATGGGCTTGATTATGTTGCCACAGCGCTAGAAGTACGACCCAATCGAGGTCCGGGGAAAGTTCACACACATCTGTCCTAGACCTGAAATCATGCAAGAAAGGAGAAACAAGACAGGTGCAGATCTCCACTGGCGCATTCACTTAATGCAATCATGGCCACCATGGCATGAATTTTACTGTGAGGAGGTCACTTACGATCCTGAGCGAAACCCGGACCATCGGATGGAGTCAGCTGGTTTCAAAAGGTTCCTCGCTAAGGTGGCGCCGCTCAACTGGCATAAGGACAAAATCCTCGAATGCTGGAAGATGAGGTGTTGCACGCAGCACAACAAATCAAGCCGGAAGAACCTTGCCGTTGATGATGAGTTTTCGACACTTTATGATGAACATGTCGACACGTGGCAGCCCTTCGACTTTGGCAATTGCGTTCCCCGAGGCGCAAAAATAAGGTATAAAAGAAGGGCCACCTCTCAGTCATTGTCAACTCCAGCGACTTCCAGCGCGACTCCGACCAGCAGCCAAGTGGGCCCAATGCAGACTGTAGCTCCGGAGGCAGTGCTCGAAGCGGCGCAAAGCTCAGAAAGGTCAACTCCTGACCTGGTCCCTCCAGCTGAAAAGGTGTTCGCGCTACCAGCCGGTAGCCCGAGTGCGGCAGGCATTCTTCTAGCACGACCCCGGTACAAGTTTAAAGTTGGACATCAGCGCCTGCCGCTCCTCTATTGCCGCTTCCTTCTGGACCAGCGTTAGCAGAAAAGAAAAAGAAGAAGGTCGAGAGGACCAAACGACCTAAGGAGCCTGTGCAGCAACCAGCCGCAGAGCAGTAGCGCCGAAGGTTGTCTCTTTAGACAGCCCTGAACAGGCCGCAATCCTCCCCCCAGCGTCGGCTCAGGCGGAGCCCGTAGGTACGTCCTTCGTTCCTATCGCCCAAGTCTGCAACGGCCCTGCAAAAACCCTAGCTTCCACTTCATCAGGGCAAGCCGTAGCCGTGTCTCCTATTTCTCAAGCCACCCCGCCGTCTAGCGGCCTGCACTCATTTGACCAGTTTGCTCAGGATCCCAACGCTTTTCAATCCCTGAGCCAAACCCTAGAGCCCTCACCCGCAATTAGTGTTGAAGTTGCTCCTTCATCTCTGCATCCTTCGCCCCAGCCGACCGAAACCCTACTAGCGCCATCCACGCAGATTCCTGTCACTCCTAAGACTCAGTCGCCCTCATAGGCTGCTACTCCTTCTGGTATCCCTCCCACTTCACTGTTCACAGGAAAGATGCCGCAACATGCCCAGGAGCTGGAAGACCTCGATTTCATGAGTATCACCGAGGACCAGCCTCTGGCAGTAAGAGCAGTGGGAGGGTCAGCCTCTTTTCTTCAAGGCGTTAAGCGCAGAAGGGCCGAAGAAATAGCCGGCCCGGTCAAATGCACAAAGCTTGACCTAGATCGGAGAGTGCTTACAACAGAAAAGCTGATCCCTAAGGTGAAGAAGCCTCTCCGCGACATGACCGAGGCCGACTATGTGCTTCAGACAAAGGAGAAGAACTTCGATGATATCAACGAAGAATACGAGATCCGCGGTATTCGTCGTAAAATAGACAGCCTCCTTGTCAAGCATCTTGAGACTCAGGAAGCGCTTTTCCAGCTGCAAAATACTACAAGGCAGCTCAAAGAAGACTTGGCTAGGGCTACCGTGCAGTTGGGGTCAGCACAGCAAGAAGTTGAAGATCTTAAGGCTCAGCTGGCCGCCTCCCAGCAGACAGCCGAGCAAGAGAGAAAAGCAGCGCTAGAGCAGATTTCACAACTGCAGGATTCGCTGAAACAGGCGCAGTCGCAGCTCGCAGAGAAAGCATCACAAGCGACGGCCTTTTCCAAGAGCAAGGCGAAGGAGATGCGCGCGAGTCTGCTACAAGGTTGCAAACCCAACCTTGTCAAATCCTTGACAGTTTTGGATTTCGTATCCAAAATCGAAGAGGTATCTGCCCAGGGCAAGCCTGTGGTAGAGGAAGCCGAACACCAGGCAAGGCAACGGCTAGACCTGGCTATGAAACTTGAGGAACTAGAGCGCGATGGCCTCCAAATCGCCCCCATGTCACAATTATCCTTAGAGTGGGCAAATGCAAGGGTAACCTTGCACACTTATTTTGCAAGGACAGAAAGGATCAGAACAGCCAGGAAGGCGCTGGACGCCTTAGAGCATGAAAGACATATTCTCTTGGCACCCTTTCGCATTCTGTCCGAGCATGGGTGTCCGAGCTATGTCAGAGATGACGAGTTCCTCACCCTTGAACAGGTAAAAAAGAACTGGCTGTCCTTCCAGGCAGATACATCTGAAATCGAAAGCTAGACAAAACCAGTTCAAGAAGCGCAGGTTGCTCAAATGGTGGCTAAGTACTGCAAGATCAACTCTTCTCTCGAAGAGTTAGGGAAAAGATATAACACCATTGACCTGCACGCGGTCGCTGCATTCCACGCAGTACTCAGAGAAATCAGCGACCCCTCTCCTTTCCAAGCCGCAGTCTGGGATCAAGCTAAGGTTGTGGTCGAATGCATAAGCAAGCTGGAGGCCGAAAGTGGAGAGCTTTCAGATTCAAAAGGCGAGACTGAGGAAGCAACTGGTGAAAGCGAACCCGAAGAAGAACAATTGCCACAAGGGAAGCGACCAGAGCAGCAAAAGGCAGGGGAAGGAAGTTCCTCTGCACCCAAAGGATAAAGGCATGGTTCATTGCGTCCAGGCGAGCTTCACACTCCGCGAGCCGCCAGGAATGTTGTCACATTTTGCACAGGGGTGCCATGTTTTTAGTTTCTGCATATATGCTGCTCTTTTCCCTTCCTTCACCTCATCTTCCCTTTTCTTCATCTCTCCCTTTCTTCCCCTTCCTTGCAGCTTCACTCCCTCTTCTTCTTTCCCCCTTTCTTCCCCCAACAAACTTCAGCAGGTGTACCTTGAAAAGTTTCTAAGTGTTGGGGCGACACCCGACTTCGCAGCGAAGTCGGAGTGCGCCCCTTAGTTGGAGCGCAGTAGGGAACCCGAAGTGCGCAGCAGGACAGGAAATGATTGAAAATTTGGCTAAGTGTCAAGGGCGACACCCGACTTCGCAACGAAGTCGGAGTGCGCCCTTCTTCTTGGGCGCACTAGGGGAACGGTCTGTCAGAAAATCAGCTAAGTGCTGAGGGCGACACCCGACTTCGCAGCGAAGTCGGAGTGCGCCCCTTTTCCAGTGCGCAGTCCGAATAGCGGATGAAGACAGCCAAGCACCGGTGTGCAACCCGACTTTGCAGCGAAGTCGGAGTGCGCCCTTTGACCGGTGCGCAGTTGGGTAAAGTCAACCCAAAAATTTGCTAAGGCAAGAAGGCCTTCCAACTGCGCTGTTTTCCTCCTGCGCAACCCGATAGCGCCCGAATTCCTGGCAAAGTTGGATAAACTGCCTTTCAAGGCAGACACGTGTCACACCTCAACATCCGACAATTGGGATTCGAGCCAAGACTTGACCGCGCAAGGACAAAGCATGGGCTACACTACCGGCGCCATCTGTCACCATTTAAGCCGATGTGAAGTGCCATCTGCCGCACCTACCCGCATTCCTGTTGACCGGAGACTCGACCCAACACGCTGCCACGTAGTTGTACCGCCTTTAGGGACACCATGCTGCAAGGACAGTCCGGTTCGATAGAAGTCAGCATCAGCCGCTCGTGTCAGCTACTGTCTTGTCTGGGACTTCGTGCCCATGAATGTAATCGGGGGAATTTCGGGCTATAAATACCCACCACGTTTTGATTGTAGGTGGTGGAAGGGGAATATATTGCTAGGGGACAATTGTAGTTGTGCGTTTGCCTCAAATACAGACATATATTTGGCTCTGCTTACTGTCTTTTATCTTGCATGCTGCCTCTCCTTGTCATTTCTGCCTCATGTTTCTTGTGTCATTGCTTGTTGTTGTACTGAACTCTGGACTCCAGCATTTGGTGGTCAGGTATTCTTGGAATGCATAGATAGAGGATACATGGGATCGTTGATAGCTGTAGTTTCAATGTATGTTTGTAGATGAATGTTGTTAGTAGTGGTGATTGATTCGTTGTCGTGCTGCTTATTCCCCCCACCCAACTCCAATCACATTTGGAATCCCTTTCGCACTTTTATCTCTTTCTGCATTTTTATCTCTTTCCCTGCACTCTTATCTTAACAAAACCCCACAGAAGCCGGCCTTCTTCGGAGATTGGCACGGAAGGCATTCCTTCATTCCGGCCTTTCAATCTGGTGGGCGAATCTGGGCGCAATAACAACAAATCCTTTCCTCATGGCAGATTCGTAACCAACAGTACCTAAAAATTGATCGACAGTATTGAATAGTGACAATCAAGGTGTTCTTAAATTGGTCAAGAATTCAATTTTCCATGAAAGAGCAAAGCACATTGAAGTTCAATGTCATTTCATTCGAGAACAAGTTCAAAATCACCAGATTCAGCTCTAGTACATTCCCACCGAAGAACAACTTGTGGATATTTTTACAAAGGCACTTGCATGTGTCAAATTTAAATTATTTCGCAATTCTCTTTGTATACAAAATAATGTAATAGGGGGGGGGGGAAGTTATTACATTATTAGAAAAGAGTTCTAATTATTTGTTTTACATCTCACATTAGATCGGGAGGTTAGATTGGTTGTAAAATTTGGGAATCGGCAAAAAATCAGGGAAAGAATCGGCAAAAAAAACCCGAAGAAAACGAATATTTTCATTGGAAAAAGTTTTTTTTCATGCATATTACAATGAATTAACATTATGCAAATCAAATATTGCAATAAAAACAATATTTCATGTCAAGACATCATACAAGGCTCAAGCTTTAAGTACACATGAAAGTGACAAAACCAAGGTTACCAGGTGCAGGGGTGCAGGTGCAGCGGGTATCGTGGGTGCGGGTGCATACCTTGTCAAAAATAGGGTTCGCCGGGTGCAGGTGCGGGTGAGGCTAGTTTTTAATTAAAAAATATATAAATATATATATTTTTTATCAAAAAATGAAAAAATAAAATAAATATGCACATTACGAAATAATTAAATAAATGATAAATCATACACATTGTGAAATAAAATAAATCATTCATACACAACAAAATAATAAATATTTTAATATGGCATTATAAAAGCATATTGATATATGATATTTCATATTCATGTAAAAAAATGATAGGATGTCAAGTCATAAAGAGTCTAGAGATAACAATATACTATATAGTAGTGGACATGTACAAAGATAACATCAAATATCTGATGTTTGACTCTCATTTGTCATACTCCTTCTCATCATCTTCTAGGCCCTCCTCCTGTGGATCTGATGGTGGTAGATCTGAAAAGCCATCACACCTACTATCATCTTTGGTGATGCGTGCAAAAGGCCCCTCTGTATAACCCTTGTCCCTACGAGACATGAGTCGAAGAGTACTATGGACATACACGAGGTTCTCTAATTTTTTTTAGCCCGTATGGGTTGGGTGTGGCTGGGTCCACCTTTAAAAAAATAATAATAAAAAAAAAAATGTTTTTTTCCTATGTTAATGCCTAGACTGGGCTGTGTTCGTGTAATAAGCTGCCTTGATTTAGTTTGGATTTTTGGCAAAGTCTAATTTGGTTTTTTCCTTTTTCTGATGTTGTGTGATTTTGGTTTGCTGCAGTTTTGTATTTTGAAATGCCAGATATGGGAAATGCAGGAATGAAAGCAAAGCATAAACCTACTCTACTTTCTTGAATCTCACAAAACTCGAAATATGGACAATGGATAGCATATATTTAAACCCACTATATAGAGTAAGAGAAATACAAAGTACCAGGGTTACTTGTAATTCTGATTTCTCAGATACAACCAATTTGGACATAAGTAAATTGTTTGCAGATCCTCTAAACTTCACTTCTCCACGCCACAAATCAATGCTGAGTGTTGTATTAATGATGTCGCCCCTATCTGAGGTGTTTGCAGGCCTAGCAAGGGGGCGATTCACCCCAGAAATTACATGCCAATTCTCTACAGATGTAAGGTTAGCAACTGTACGACCAGCAGCAATTAATAACTTGTACGACACCCCTGGAATTGCTTGCAAAATACCTTCAATTGTACGACAGGGCAGATTTAATAAAGTTCTTCAATGATAAGCAAATCCCTCACTATATTTGATGACCAATGCTCAGAATATGACAGCAATGGTACGGCTGGAAGAGAAATAGAAGATATATCAACAGCCACAATATTCCTTAAATGATTTGATAATAATTCTCCAATCAGCAATTCAAAACCCTTGGAATATCAATTCTTGAAGCCTAATTGTGAATGCTGGATGCACACACCTCAAATCCACTAGGATTGATCTCTCACAATCGAAATGGATGTCCTTGCTGTAGTTGATCGTCTCCAGCAAGCTTGAAAATTCTTGCAATTCCTTGTAAAATGTCTTCTCCAAAGCCAAAGCTCTCCAAATTCCCAAAATATGAATGCCAAAATGATTCTCAATTTGCACTTTAATACCTTTTGCCAATGGGTCGATTCACTTGGCCAAAATAAACATTTAATAACATTAAATACTCCACTTTATAATTGTCCTTTTGGGCATCCCACTTAATATAATAAAATGTCACTTTAAATATTTTAAACGTGACAATTACCCATTATAATAGAAAGTCATACACTTTATGAATATAATTAATATTTGACTTCATTTAAATAAATACGGGTATTAAAATATTTGCAACCGTTCGCCTGAACAAACATTTGATAACCGATTTGGATACCCTTTTGGCCAAAGTATTCGCCCGTAAAACTCGCTCTAGAAAAAACATTGACTTACTATAAATAGTAAGTACTGCTAAAAATAGCCAATAACTGCTTTGAGTTCCAAACGCTCTGAATTGGTCACCAAGGACTAGAAACTTAACTCAAAGCACAAACTCTGATCCCACACACACACTTACTAAAAATAGTAAGCGTCCAAATATAGCAAGTGACAACCCGAAACACCAAGATCAAAACAACTCATCTCATTGAACAGAAAACCCCGAAAAACCTAGAAACTATCTGGTCAAACCCTAACTTATTAAAAATAGGAAGTTACTAAAAATAGCAATGACGACCAAACTGCTTCGAAAGGCCACCGGAAAAGGGCAATTGAAAGCACACAACATCACCAATGGCCCCTACACACTGGAATTAGCCTATGGGACCTCGTGAATAGGCTAACCACTGTAGAAAAGCTATCTGGCTAGAAAGGGGACATTACAGTTCGGTTGGGTGAACCCTGACTGACCACAGCCCAATCAAGGTTCAGTCACAGCTGAACCCTGTTAGACAGGGTTTGGATGGGGTTAGGCCCAGCTGTACCCAATCGTGAACCCACGAACCGATGCGGGTGCGGATGCGGGTTCGCACACCCAACCAACTGGGTGTGCGAACCCGGTTACACTTGACAAATACATCTTGTATTGCCTATAGTTGAGAAAATCTGCAAAAAATCTGCAGAATCCCGATTTTTTAAAATGCCGATGCAATCTGCAAACTCTCGACGATGCAAAGAGTTATTGAAGATTTTTTGCCGTTTTTTTCAAAAATCTGCAGATTTTGTTTTCTTAGGCTGTGGCCGATTTAGGGTTTTTTTATTCAAGCCCATTTTTCAGTTGTTAATGTTTGAACTCCGAAGTTTAAATTTTAAACCCTAAACCTGAAACCCTCTTTTTAAGTAAATATTGCTGCCTGATAACTATGTATGTAAGCCCATTTTTCAGCTGTTAATGTTTGAAACTTTGAACTTTGAAGTTTAAACCCTAAACCCTAGGCTAGGCCCTAGGGTTTTGTTTTTTTTCCTCCTCTTTTTAAGTAAATATTGCTGTTTGGTAACTATGTATGCAAGCCCATTTTTCAGCTGTTAATGTTTGAATTGAAACTTTGAACTTTGAACTTGAAGTTTAAACCCTAAACCCTAGTCTAGGCCCTAGGGTTTAGTTTTTTTTTTCCTCCTCTTTTAAAGTAAATATTGCTGCTTGATAACTATGTATGCAAGCCCATTTTTCAGCTGTCAATGTTTCAATTTTAAACCCTAAACCCTAGCCTTTTGGTTTAAGGTTTAGGTTTTTTTTCCTTTTTTTCAAGTGATTGTAACTTTGTTGTTACTTGTTTCAATGTGCAGGCATATAAAAAATGAAACCTTTTTTTCCTTCTTGTTACTTGTAACTTTGTACCTTTTCATATTATAAGCAATACAATATGTGTTTTGTCACTTTCATGTGTACTTAAAGCTTGAGCCTTATATGATGTCTTGACATGGATTATTGTTTTTATTGCAATATTTGATTTGCATAATGTTAATTCATTGTTATATGCATGAAAAAACTTTTTTTCAATGAATATTTTTGTTTTTTTCAGTTTCCTTTTTCCGGATTCTTTATCAATTCTTTCCTCGATTTTTTTCCGATTATCGAGTTTTGCCGATTTTTAAAAATGCCGATTCTTTGTCGATTCCGATTTTCTCAACTATGGTATTGCTTATAGTATGAAAAGGTACAAAGTTACAACAAGATGGAAAAAAAGGTTTCATTTTTTTTTTTATATGCTTGCACATGGAAACAAGTAACAACAAAGTTACAATCACTTGAAAAAAAGAAAAAAAAACTAAACCTTAAACCAAAAGGCTATGGTTTAGGGTTTAAAATTGAAACATTGACAGCTGAAAAATGGGCTTGCATATAGAGTTATTCGGCAACAATATTTATTTAAAAAAAGGAAGACTAGGGTTTAGGGTTTAAACTTCAAGTTCAAAATTCAAAGTTTCAAACTCAAACTAAAACAACTGAAAAATGGGCTTGCATACATAGTTACTGGGCAACAATATCTACTTAAAAAAGGAGGGAAAAAAAACCCAAAACCCTAGGGTTTAGGGTTTAAAGTTCAAAGTTTCAAACATTAACAGCTGAAAAATGAGCTTACATAGTTTTTTTTTTTAATGTTGGTAAAAAATTATGGAATCAATAAAACCATACAAGAAACAAAGAATCCCAAAACAATAACCCTTACAAGGGCCAGAAGAAAGAGACCCCCAAAACCATTGAGCACCCGACCAAAAGACACCCAACAAACAACAGCCTCAACTAGGCATATCCACAACAAGCAAATCAGCAAGATGACGAGAACAATCCAATCGAAGCTGATCCCATTCCCTAACATTCCAGTTTTCCTGAAACTCGGAAGCCCAATCAGCCACACTATTCCATTCCCTGGGAATATGAACATAGGAAATAAACTCTAGATGCCGACAAATTTGAATGATCTGTTGAGCCACTAACGCCAGATGCCAATGAACATTAGAAAGATTATGGGTCTTCAACAAATTAATAATAATCTAAGAGTCTGACACACAGATTATCTTTCGCCATCCCAGAGCATAACCTTTTTCCAAAGCAAAACGAATAGCAAGGGCCTCCATATAATTATTAGTTTGCGAATTGCTTCCCATTATAACAGGAGAAAATGAAAAGAGCTGCACCTACTATCTCTCCCAACACCACCAATACTTGCAGAGAGAGCCAGGATTCCCTCTGGAAGAGCCATCAGTATTAATCTTAAACACCCCTCAAGGTAGAGGATGCCATCTGCCATCTCTCTGCACTTTTTGATTGAGGCCTCTCCTCCCGACCGATAAAGAAGGACGAGGACCATTCTCCACTAAACCCAGGTCTTGCATCTTCAAAATCTCAGACTGCTCCAAAGGAAGATTGATCTGACATTTAGAAGAAACAGTTTCTTGGATCATACCAATAATCCTTTACCAAATCTGATAAACAGTTAACTTTCTACCTTGAAAAATTCTTCGATTTCTTTCAAGCCAAATCTGCCATATAATACATGAGGGCCCAATACTCCACGCAACTTGAAGAAAAAAAACCTTAGCAGGAGGTCTTCCTAAACTCCTCCAGAACTCAACAAGAGAAGAGGCATGAGAACAAGCTTACATACATAGTTATTACGCAACAATATTTACTTAAAAAGAGGAGGAAAAAAATAACCTTGAAACCTTAGACTAGGGTTTAGGGTCTAAACTTTAAACTTTAAGGTTCAAACATTAACAGCTGAAAAATGGGCTTGCATAAGAAAACCCTAAATCAACATTGCAGATTTTTTGAAAAAATCAGTGATGCTGATTTTTTCAATAAATCGGAAAAAAATGTTTGCATCACCAAGAGTTAGCCGATTGCATCGGCATTTTAAAAAATCGGCAAAAAATTGGGATTTTCCAGATTTTTTGTAGATTTTCTCAACTATGGTTATAACCTCCACGAAATGTATTTAAATATGCATAGTAAAACCAATGAAATCTGGTTAATAGCCAAGAGGAAATTGATTAATTGTACATCTTCTTCAAATGTACAATTCGAAGCATCCATAAACCCCCACCCCCCCCCCCCACCCACCCACACAACCAACATTCAACATGGGCACAACCGAGTTATACGCAATTCTACCAAACACAACCCCTTTCATGTTTGTTTTTGGTTCCAACCCTTGACATCCACTTTTGTGCAACCCATGGAGAGTGCTTACCTTATGGACAAAAATAGAGCCAAAAAGGTAGTAGTTTTTTTATTTATATAAATTATTGTGCATATTGTAACTTGGTATTAGTATTAAGCTTTTACAATAGTGGTTCAATTAGTTTAAAAATGTTCACTTGCATTGAATAATAATTTTCGACAAATAAAATTTGTTGACTTTGAGTTTTCACTTGGTACAAAAATTTGGAAGGAATATCTCGTTTGTTGAATGTTGCTTTGGTTCTCACTTTTTAAGGATGTATTTTAGGAATAATTACTAACATTTTCTTGTACTATTGTCAGGTACTTGAGGATCGTATTGAGCTTATTAACCAACTTGGGAACTTGACTTCAGCAAACACATCTTATGTTTTCCAGATTGTTGAAGGTCTCATAGTATCCTTGTAACATATATTTGTGAATTTTGTATGAAATTGGATTATCATGCTTGCTTGTTCTAAGGTGAGGGACGTATGTGGTATTATGCTCTGGTACTTAGGAATAGATATATGGGGATATGATATTATATTGTATAAGGGTATTATGGATAGTTGGCATGGGCCACACATAACCTAAATTGTAATAATGTGTGGGATGAGGGTTTAGCAGGCGACTCCCCAAAGTAGAATTAAAAAATGGGTATATAAAGAAAGGAGATTGTCATTGTAATCATCATTCATATGAAGTATTACTTGTAATCATCTTTGCCCACAAAGTGGCTTATGAGACTTTGCCCTCTCTAAGTGGCTCTCTCATCTTGGGAGATCTTGTGGAGTTATTCCTTAAACAATATTATTGGTGTTGCCCTACCCTAAAGGTATTATCTATCTCTGTCTCATTGTGTGGATTTTTGTTGTAAATAATTATTTGTGGATGAACGATTTGATATTTTTGCATATTGGTGAATGATATTTGTTGATGAGAATAAAGTTTC
The DNA here is from genome assembly GCA_028583015.1 of Wollemia nobilis. Taxonomy (NCBI): domain Eukaryota; kingdom Viridiplantae; phylum Streptophyta; class Pinopsida; order Araucariales; family Araucariaceae; genus Wollemia; species Wollemia nobilis. Next base: position 347,904 of record JAQPPZ010011364.1, read on the forward strand.
ATAACCAGTGGTATCAAAGCAACAATTCAGGCAAAGTGGGATTGTTTGGTGGATTGTAGAATTTTGGAATCTTTTTTTTTTCCAGAAAGCGTCTCATTTTATGGGAGCCATAACTTGGTGTAAAGTTGTCAGATTTAAACGATTCTTGTGCCATTTTGTTTTAAATTTGAAGAGCTAAAAAATGAGTGGTCATGTGAAGGAATCCGAGCAGTATTGAGGGAGATACAACCTTATGAAGTGAGTCGTTTGGAACAAGGCACGTTTTTTTCCCCAAAAAACGAAATTTGAGATATTTGTTAGTTGGGGGTAAGCAAATTATCTGTTGTTTTTTTGGGTCTATTTGTTTATTTGATATTTTAGCTTCAAAATCTATGGGGAGATATATATTTTTCTAAAACTGTAGTTTGCATTATCATTTTTGTGGAAGTGATCTCATGGCACTTCAAAAGTTTTCTAGAGCGGATGATATTGATGCTAGAAAATGGTGGACATATTTTAAGTCTTTATATTTTGTTGATCCTTATTGGAAATTCCACCTTAATACATTTTTAGAAAAGGAAGCTAAAATATGGTTGTTAAGTTTTATGACCGAAAATAATAGCTACACTTGGAGAGAATTGGAACACGCATTCTTAAGTCATTGGGACCCATATAAAAAGATAGCTAGTTTGAAAGATATAGTCAAACGCTACGCATAAGAAATAAACATGCTTCAGAAAGAACAAAAGGAATTAAAAAGAGAGCTAGCAAAGTTCAAAGAAGTGGTAGAAGGGGAAAAAGACTGTAATAACCCTCCCTATCTAGTTCTCTAGGGGTTTGCCAATTCTTAACCTTTTTCGTGAATTTTTGATATACAAAATCACAAACACAGAGCAATCCAAAATTCTCGAAAATATTGCTTTATTCTTATATTAAAACTAGGGCACAAATTACAATGCAAATACCTCAAATGCTGATGAAACCCTAGCTGCTCTGTACTCTATAAATGATGATGAAGGCTCAGCCCTTCTGATGTGAATACTGTGTGGTGTCCCAACTCCAAATATTCCCTGTATAATCTCTGAATGACCTTGTGTGGTAACCCAACTCCAGAAGTCTTTAAAACTGAAGTCCAATTGCAATCCCTGTGTGGAAATGCCTAGTTTGACCTGAGGGTAATCTTGCAACCCCGAAGCCAATGTCCCTGTAAGAGGTTGTCGTCTCTCACAAGCTCCAGAATCTCTGTAAATGGCTCTGCCAGAGAGTCCTCCAAAAAACCAGAGAGAAAAATAATAATCTTCGCATATCTCCAAATGAACTCAAAACCTCTGCCCATCCGAATTGAAATCCGCGAATGGTTTTGGACACCCATTTCACTGAAGAATATCACTGCACTATTTGTTGTCCACTGAAACCCTAAAAACGGACATGGCTAAAAATAGTAACTCTGATCAAACAAATCTCCGAATGAGCCCAAACGACCATCAATCAATAGCTCTCTGGGTACTGACAAAGATTTTGATATCTACAATGGCTCCCCTCCATTCGACTTAGCCTACGGGAGCTCGTGTGTAGGCTAATCTGCTCTGCACCTGACTGCGTAGAAAAGGGGACATTACAGTCCGCTCTTCCCAAAGATTGCTTGTCCTCAAGCAATGCGTATACCTACTCCAGTCAGATGCTACATCCTGGCTGAGATCACATCAAATCCCCTAGATCCCATAGCAACCTCAAAAAGGAACCGCCACGCTGGCGCTGCGCCACTCTGATCATCACTACCCCTTTGACATGGTTAAGTGGCAGAAGTCTCAACTGTAATAGCATGATGAAATCTCTCTCCAGTCAGGCACTGACATGTCTGTTTGAGCTGAGATGTAATATCATGTACCACGACATACCGAAAGAATCAATGTCATAGATTACTGCAAACACAATGCTGGAAGTGCCTCCATAGTCATCACCTAAGCAGCTCAACTCGGCGTTCACACTCTTGGAATCTCCCAGATAATCCCATGTAGCCCAATCTATTGCAGTCAATGTCACAATAACTAATCTTCCTTCATAAGACAATTTCATTTTGAAGCCTATGTATAGAGGTATTGGTGAAGACCCTTTGGTTGCATCTGCGGTACCTTTTAAAGGAACAAATAATCAATTCGATTCTAAAATTACGTAGTCCTACACTATTCAACAATTTGTGCCGTACCATCTGTGGGTGGCAGAATTAAGGAATGTGTGAAGTCTTGCTTCAAACTAAGCAGTTATTTTCTGGATCTCTCTCATTGACATTGCCCAGGTGCGCACAAAATTGAGAGCGCAGCCCGACTTCGCTGCGAAGTCGGGCGGCTCAAGACTTAGTATTTTTTGGGCTCAGCTCCACACATCAGCTTCCCAAGTGCGCATGAAACTAGGAGCGCAGCCCGACTTCGCTACGAAGTCGAGCGACTTAGAAAATTTTGGGCTCTTTGCCCTCTCAGAGAAACAACCAGAAGTATGGGGGGGGAATGGAGAGAATGAAACTGATGGCAGGGAAGACAGGGGATAGTGGAGAAAGGGAGAGAAGGAAGAGGGAAGGGAAAGCAGCATCCTTACGAAAAATCCGAAGACATGGCACATGGTGCAAAATATGGCAACATTCTTGGTGGCTCGCGGGGTGTTGAGCTCGCCTCGATGCAACGAACCAAGCCTTTATCCTTTGGGCGCAGAGAAACTCCCTTCCCCTGCATCCTGCTGCTCCTGTTGCTGCTGAGCCCCCTTTTTGGGTAACTGTTCTTCTTCGGGCTCGCTTTCAACAGTCTCTTCTTCTGACCCTTCCTCTTCTTCTCTCTCTGAATCTGACTGCTCAGCACCACCATCGCCCTCTTGTTCGGCAGGCTGCTCTCTCTCGCAGACTCGTATGCGGTCTTGGCCTGATCCCAAGATGCTGCCTGGAAGGGCTCTAAATCCCTGACATATTTCAACGTTGCTTTGAATGCCGCAACCATGTGCACATCAATGGTGTCATACCTATCTCCCAGCTCCTGGAGGGAGGTGTTAATTTTGCAAAATCTCGACACCATTTGGGTCACCTGTGCCTCTTGGACTGGTTCAGTCCAGCCATCAATCTCTGATGTGTCTGCCTCAAAAGACAACCAGTCTTGCTTTACCTGTTCTAGGGGCAGAAATTCCCCATCCTTGACAAAGCTCGAAAATCCGAGCGCAGAAAGAGTGTTGAAGGGGGCCATGCAGATATTCATTTCGTGGTTCAGCACATCCAGCATCTTCCTGGCAGCCCTGATCTTCTCAGTTTTTTCAAAATAATTTTGCAAGGTTACCCTCGCATCCGCCCAATCTAGGGCAATCTGGGACATAGGAGGAAATCGGAGGCCCTTGCGCGCAAATTCTTCAAGTTTTATTGCCAAGTCCAGCCATTGCCTCGCTTGGCGTTCGGTCTCCTCCACCGCAGGCTTTCCCTGGGCAGACACTTCTTGAATTCTGGATGCGAAATCCAGGACGGACAAGGACCTGACCACATTAGTCCTGCAGCCCTGCAGCAAACTAGCCCGCATCTCCTTGATCTTGTCCTTTGAAAAGGCAGCCGCTTGGGACGCCTTCTCCTTCAGCTGAGATTGAGTCTGCTTCAGCAAATCTTGCAACTGGGAAACATGCTCCAGTGCTGCTTTCTTCTCTTCTGACAGCTGTTCGGCTGTCTTCCTCTGTGTTACCACCTCCTGCTGCGACGCGACAAGCTGACATTTTAAGTCTTTAATTTCTTTCTGAGCAGACTCCAGCCGCGTGGTAGCCTTGGCCAGATCCTCTTCCAGCTGTCTTGAATTGTTCTGAAGCTGAAACAACCTCTCCTGATTCTCGAGCCGCTTAACAAGGAGATTATCAGTCCTCCGACGAATACCATTGATTTCGTATCTTCGCTTATATCGTTGAAACTCTTCTCCTTGGTTCGGTGCTCATAATCTGCCTCAATCATCTCCCGGAGAGGCTTCTTAACTTTCGGGATTTTCTCTGTTCGCAGCACCCTCCTGTCCAAGTCAAACTTGGTGCGCTTCACAGGGGTGGCTATTTCCTCGGCTCTTCTCTTTTTTACGCCCTGGAGGAAAGAGGCAGAACATCCTGCGGCCTTCGCGGCTAGAGGCTGATCGTCCGTAACTTGCAGTTGTTCTCCCATTAGGTCCAGCTCTGCCAGCATAGGGTATGCCGAGGCCAAATCCTGCTGCGGCATCCTTCCTGAAAACAATGAAGCAGGAGATATTCCAGAAGATAAGGCCACTTTTAAGGGCGACCGGGTCCTAGGGCAAACGGGCGATTGTGTAGGAGGTGGAGATGGGGTTTTGAATGCGACGGGTGAGCGGCGCGGCGATGTAGATACAGCTTCAGCGCTGGCCGCGGGTGAGAAGTTTAGGGTTTGACCCAGGGTTTGGAAAACGTTCGGGTCCTGGGCAAAACGTCCAAAGGAATGGGGACTGCGGAGGGACTGGGAGATAGGGGATAGGGATGATGTGACTAAGGTGTGCCCTGATGCAGAGGAGGAAGGCGTTAGGGCAGGGCCAACTAGGGTTTATGTAACAGGGGAAGAGGACGTACCTGCGTGCTCCGCTTGAGCCGGTGCTTGGATGACGCCTGCTGCCCAAATCTTTGCTTCCTTCTTTGGACTATCCAGAGAGATTATTTCGGGTGCAACTGCTCCTGCCCGTAAGGTCGCTACTATCTGCTGCGCAGTCTCCTTTTTCGGCCGCTTTATCTTACTTTTCTTTTCTCCTGGAGCGGCAGTTTGTTCGGTGGAGGCAGAGGCGGTTAGTGCGGCGGGTAATGAGGCTCCCACGGTAAACTTGTACTTGGGCTTTGACGGAGGGATGCCCGTTACTGCTGGATCATCGGTTGACCTTTCTAGCTCCTCTGTTTGAGGTGACTTTTTGGGAGCTGGAGACAACATTGGGCCCACCTGACTGCTTGTTGGCACCTTGGTGCTGGGTGGCTTTCGAATGGACAAATGATGTGGTGGGGGTTTCCTTTTATATCTCTTCCTGGCGCCTAGGGGGACGCAATCTCGAAATGCGAACGACTCCCATTTGCCGGTGTATTTATCTTACAAGGCCGAAAACTCATCATCTATGGCCAATGTCCTTCTGTTAGATTTATCGTGTTGCGTGCGACATCTCATCTTCCCACATCCAATGATTTTGTCCTTTTCCCAGCTGAGGGGTGCCACCTTCGTGAGGAACTTTCTGAATCTGGCTGAGTCTAACTTGTGATCTGGATTATGCTCTGGATCGTAATCCAACCTCACACAGTAGAAGTCATGCCATGGTGGCCATGACTGCATCCGTTCGATGTGCCACTCTAGGTCTGCCCCTGTCTTGTTGCACCTCTCCTCCATGATTTCTGCTCGAGGGCAAATATGTACAAATTTTCCCCTGACCCCAAACGGGTCGTATTTTCATCTTCTAACAACTAGAGTGCGGGCATTTCTATGTGGGTAGGCAGGACCGCCTCCTTGCCGTATACAAGCGTGTAGGGAGACGTCTTGATGGATTTTTTGAAAGATATGTGATCTGCCCATAATGCTCGGTCCAGAAGTAGGTGCCATGACCTTTTATTCTTCTCTACAGTTTTCTTTATTATTTTCAAGAGGTTCTTATTGGTAGATTCTGCCAGGCCATTTCCTTGCGGATAGTAATTTGAGGACATCTTGTGGTAAATGCCATACTTGCTGGTAAACTCAGTGAGCACCGCACCTACAAATCCTGGGCCGTTATCTGTAACAATTGCCTCTGGAATCCCAAAACGGGTAATGAGGCTCTCAAGGAACCCCATGACCGTCTCTTGGTCAGCGTGCTTTGTAGGCAAAGCCTCAGCTCATCGGGTAAAGTAATCTGTGGCGGTTAGGATAAACTTGTGTCTCGTCGAAGAGTTGGGCGTTATTGTCCCGACGAAGTTCAGACCCCACTGCTGAAACGGAGTCTTGACTTGAATTGGTTGGAGGGGCAAGGGTGCCTTCCTATTTCTGTCGGCAAACCTTTGGCATTTTTCGCATTTTACACAGGCTGCATGTGCGTCTGTGAAGAGGGTGGGCCAATAATAGCCGACTCTGATAATTTTTAAGGCCGTAGGCCTTCCCGAATGATGTCCTCCGGGCATCCTAGAGTGGAACTCTCCGAGAACCTTTGGCTTGTCTGATTCCTTGACGCACCGCAATAGGATGCCGTCAATATTTCTAAAATATAGCCCCTCGGGGCGCAGTACATACTTCAAGGCGTTCAACCTAAACCTCCTTCTCTGTGAGGTGTTGAGATGATCTGGACATCTCCCTGTGTTGAAGTACCACACTAGATCATGTGTCCAATCATCCTCTTCTGATAAGGAGTTGGAAAGGTTGGCCTCTGTTACTGGATCCTCCCACTGGCAGGCAGAGATTTCGGCTGCAGCACTCCGGGCCAACTCTTGGCATAGAGCCCGACCTCGGATTAGCTTCGTTGGCCGTACCTCTATGTCAAACTCTTGTATCTTGGCTATCCATCCTGCCCTCTTGTGACCTGGCTCCCCTTGGATGATGAAATTTCTGACATCCGGATGTATCACGAAGACAGTTATCCGACTCTGGGAGACAAAGTGCTTGAACTTTTTGAGGGATCTCATGACTGCGTGCACTTGCCGCTCAATAAAATTGTATCTTTCTTCGTGCGGCTGAATCACCTGGCTTAGGAATGCTATGGGGCGCTCCTCGCCATCATCTCCCTTCTGAGTCAGGACTGCAGCGTAGCTTTCGGGCTCTCCCACCGCGTACAGGATGAAATCCTTGGAGTAGTCTGGATTTATTAACACTGGAGCTTGCACAATTCTGGCCTTGATTTCCTCAAAGGCTTGCTTCCTTTCGTCAGTCCATACGAATTCAACATTCTTTTTTAGGAGCTCAGCCATGGGGTTGATTACTTGTGCAAAGTCTGGGACAAACTTCCTCACGAAGTTGATTTGGACAAAAAACGATTGTAGCCCCTTTTTGTCAACTAGGATGGACAAGCTGACAGAGCTTCTGCTCTGTCAGGATCGATTGCAAGGACCTTCTTAGAAATAACGTGTCCTAGTAGCTTGCCTTCCTTCACTGTGAAGACTGACTTCTTCGGGTTGATGGAAATGCCGAATTCACGACATCTCTCAAATACTTGCCCAAGTGGGAGGCATGGTCTTCTTTTTTATGTGAAAACACAGTCATGTCATCCAAGTAAATGACAATGACCTTGTTGAGTGGCTCTCGGAACGCCAAGTCCATAGGCGTTATAAAGGCCGAAGGGCATGCACTGATATGCAAACGTTCGCCATTTGGTGGTGAACGCTGTCTTGTGCTGATCTTTGTCTTTCACCCATATTTGGTTATAGCAGGAGAACCCGTCCAAGAGAGAGAATCTCTGAGCTCCAGCAACTTCGTGGAGGATTTGATCAATTTGGGGGAGCGGATAATGATCCTTTAGTGAAGCCTGATTGAGGTTTTTGAAATCCACGTAGAGGCGGATGTCTCCATTCTTTTTCCTCACAGGGACCAGATTTGCGACCCAAGAAGAGTGCTTGATGGGGTAGATGATCTTGGCCTCCAACATCTTCAAGAGTTTAGCTTTCATCATGGCTTCAATTTTTGGGTTCACCGCCCTTTGCTTCTGTCGGAAAGGCTTGTATGCTGGATCACCTCCCTGTCGTACCCCTTCAGGTCTTGGTAGCACCGGGCCACAATATCTGGGAACTCTTCGCATAGAGATCGGATCTACTCTAGCTCCTCATCAGTGCAATCCGTCCCGACCTTAATCACCTTTCCAGGTTCCAGTTCCAGGTCCATGTACTGCTTGGGGTCCACTTTGATCCTGTGGGATATGGCTCTATCGTTCTGATCAAAGAGGCTCTCCAGAGTAATCAGTCCTTTTGGGACATGATTATTTTTTAGCTGTATCAACCCCTCGTATTGCTCGTCATCAGGGTCTCTACCTTCGATTGTACTAGCTTCATTTATCAAAAAGGTGATGATATCTTCGTCACAGTCGAACACCTGCCAGTGGGTGTCCTTGTCAGGCACAAAAGGCCTGTATATGGTACGAACCGGCTTCGGCTTCTTGACAGTGTCATCAGTCGGGACGTACCTGGCTCCGACAGACGCCAGAATGTCAGCATGCTTATTCTTTTCACGAGATATGGCTTTGAAATTCAAAGAGTCAAATGACTCCATCAGATCCCAGACACGGTTGCGGTACGCCTTGAGATAATGCTTCTTGGAGGCGCACTTATTCGTAATCTGGTTGCACACCAACTCTGAGTCGCCAAAGATCTGCAAATGCTTTATCCCAAGTCTCTCTGCCTTTCTCAAACCCAAACACAAAGCTTCATACTCCGCCGCATTGTTAGTGCAACTCCAAGCCAACCTATAAGTGTAGTCCTTTTGGATCCCGGATGGGGAAACCAGAAGTACACCTGCACCGGCGCCATTCTTACATCGGGCGCCATCAAAGTATAGCTTCCATAGCTTTTCTGGGGTAGGTCCAACATCTTTCTTTGCAGACTGATCAAGTCTTTCAGGCTGGGTGACAGAGTAGCAACCTTGTTCGGTCTCAATCATGGCATTGAAGTCTAGTAAGGAGAATTCATCCTCCATTTATAACAGCTCGAGGGTCTCTTCTGCCAAATCTACCTCTACCAGTTCCTCAATCGTCAGATGAACCATGTCGCTCTGTTGTTCTTCCCCAGGTATCTTCTCGACCAAAAACGTGGAAGGCTTTTCATTATAGATCTTCAATCTCCTTCCTTTAAAAGGCACTTCCATATGTGAATAATCTAGTGACAAATATCCACCCAGCTTCGCAGTGAACTCCCTAGAGAGACACATGCCGAAGTAGGGTTCCAAGTCAACCACCACGACCTCTTGGATGACCACTATGTCGAGCGCTTTATGCAGTCGGATTGGGATGTCTTTGATGACACCAATTGTCTTGACAGGAGTACTGTCTAGCTGCAGCACACCTTGGCTGCTCCTTGTGTATTCCATACCAATCTCTTCGCAGATAGCCCTCGACATGACGGTAGTGGAGGCACCAGAGTCCACCATGCAATTGTGTACTATATGGCCCTCCATTTGCAAAGACAGATAGAAAGGTGGCGGCCTATTTTTCCCAGTAGCAGATACTGTCAAGGGCTGAGCTAACACAGCAGGCTGCGTCGGCTTTCCATATTTCACGCTCTTCAAGGATTCTTGCAACAGGTCTACTTGTCCTGGGAGCAGAAGAGCCTCATACATGCTTATCTTCGTCGGAGTCTTCTTGAGCTCATCAACTATATTGTAAGTTGAAGTGCCGGCTCCCTCTATCTCTTTCGCTGGATCGTACCTGGTTCGGTATTGCTGCGTGGCTTCAACTCTCTGTCTCTTCGTCAGCGATGGATACCTCAGCTTTTCTTGAGCTTGTTCTTTTGTTTCGGCTAGAGGTTGGGCCACGGGAGCCTTTACCGTGGGAGCCTTGAGCGTCGGGAACCTTTCTTTGGCTGTAGGAGGTAAAGGTGACTTGTCAGGTGCTAGCACAGCAGGCTGCGCCCTCTCCCTTCTGGCGTATACTTTTAACGACTTCATTTGGGCCATGGGGGCCTCAATGGGCCTTTTGCCCTCCTTGGTCAAGAGAGACACGGGATCTTCTTCCGGGACTGCAAAGTTACCTTCATCATCAAGGATCGTGTATGCTTCGTCCTCCATGGCGCTGCCCGCAAGGGTCTGAATATAATGCCGATGCAACATGCAACCCTCCTCTCCATGTGGATTGTTGCATGTAGAGCACCAGTCAACATGGTCAGAAGTGCCTGGATGAACCTCATTGGCAGTATTCCTCGCCGGGGGCCTTTGCGCTTGAGCAGCTTGATCTTTTGTCAGCGCAAGGGGAGGATATGGTCTCCTCGGAAGAAACTCCATCTGGGCTTGCTTCTTCTTCATGATTGTCATATCGTTGGAAATAGTATGGTAACCAGAGGCCATAGCCCGGACCTCCTGAAGGATCTTATTCTGAATATCATTATCACATGGCGTCGGCCGCACCGGAGGAGGTACTGCAGCTAATGGTGGAGGTGCAGAATCCGCCGCGTAATGATGGGGAGCTGGGAGTGCGGGATATTGCGGAGGTGGAGGTGGTGGATTAGGATAATGGATCTGGGGCTGACCATACGGGTTTATAACTGGCGCTGGATTCCATGGCTGTTGGGGGTACTGATTTGACGAGGATGGCGTCACACCAGACGCGGGTGGATATTGTGACTGAGGGAAATCAGGGTAGATGGGAGGCTGCATTCTATGAGGGAGTCTGCCTATAAAAATTATGTCTAATTCTGCTTTCTGGGCAACTTCATATAAGGCAGGAAAAGTGTCGACCCGGGCTATCTTAAGAAGCAGACAAATGTTTGAATTGAAAGACCTCAGGTAATAGTGCGCAGCTTGTCCCGCGGGAGGTCGTAGCTCGCGAGGTACTCTCTTCCAGGACCTCGCAAACCTCACGTTGAAGTCCGATATCTCCTCTTGCGGATGGCGTTGAATACTTTGAAACTGATGCAGCAATGAAGAGGGATCAACGGACTCGTTGCATCCCTTCACTAGCCTGCCTGCTAATTGGGGCCATCCCGTGATAGCTCCTTCTGGCAAAGATCTCCACCAGTAGAGAAGCTTCCCTCTCAAAGAAAGGGCTAATAGACGGGTCTTAACACTCTCACTAGTGATAGAGTGCAGTGCAGCCAAGGCCAGAATATCTTGGATGTGCTCGTATGCTGTTTTCCCGGAGCCATCGTAAGTAGGAATGGATTTCAAGGCAGTAGGGAATACAACTTCTTGTCCAACTAGAGCCAAGGGCCCTGTGGAATCAACTATTGGGAAGAGGTCGTCATCATTTTGTTGGGCAGCCATGTCTTCTTCCTCTTCAGTAGTATAATCAGTATCAGTGTTGTTCGAAGTTGTAGGTTGTTCATCAATTTCGGCCTCTCCAACTTCAGCGTCTTCAATCTCAGCTTCTTCTACTTCAGCTTCAGCTTCGAGTTCGTTTTGGTGAGCTTGGTAGTCAGCTAGCCTCACGCGCTCTCCAGGAGCGTTGATGTCGATTTCGTAGAGATCAGGCTGCTATCCTAGGTTCCTTGCTCTCCACCTTCTTGTATGCATGAAGGCGCTTTCGATATTGGACTAGTCTCACGGACTCGGAGAATATTCAGGTACTGCAGAGTTGCTAGGTGTTCTTATTTGACAGCAATGAAGCGAACACCAATGCTTCGATTCTGTTTTGGGGTGGGAAACTCTCGTGTCCCACCGGGCGTGCCAGAGAAACTGTTGGTTAGGAATCTGCCACTAGGATAGGATTTAGTGTAATGCGCCCTAGATTTGCCCAGCAGATTGAAAGGCCGGAAGGAAGGAATGCCTTCCGCGCCAATCTCCGGAGGAGGCCGGCTTCCTATGTTTTCTCAATTTGGTTTAAGCTCAGAGTGCAGGAAAGAAATTAGAAATGCAGAAAGAAATATAAATGTGATTGTTCCGGGTGGGGAGGATAAGCAGCACAACAACAACCAATCACCACTACTAACAACAATTAAACACAAAATATGTTGCAAAAACTATCAACACCATTCATCCTATGTATCCTCTACTTTTGCATTCCAGGAATACTTAACTATCAAATACCGATATCCAGAAAGTAGAATAACAGTAAGCAATAACATAAGCAACATGAGGCAAAAATACTCAGTAAAGGCGGCATACAAGATAAAGACAATCAATAGAGCCAAGTATATTTTGTATTCAGAAGCAAACGCACAACTACAGCAGTTCCCTAGCAATATATCCCCCTTCTCCCTTTTACAATGATATGGCGGAGCTATTTATAGCATAATTTCCCCCCCCCATTACATCTTTGGGCACAGAATCCCAAACCTGACAATAGCTGACAAAGCTGACAAAAGCGGCAAAAAGCGGCTGATGTTGACCTCTGCTGGCATGGAATGTACTTGCAGCAAGGTCCACCTGAAAACTTAGCAGCTACGTGGCAGTGCGGTAGATGACGCTTCGAGTCGGCTTGACTGAGGGTAGTTGAGGTACAATAAGTCAGTTCATGCTCGCACACCTCCCGTCGCATCTCTGACTCGAATTTCGAGGCTGGACACCTGTCGGAATCTGATAAGGGAAAAAATCTGCCTTTGAAGCTCATACTTTCTCTCCTGCCCGACTTCGCCCAAAATTGGAGCGCAACCGAGCAACGCAGGGGGGAAGTTGCGCAGTTGGGAAGGCCTTCGTGCCTTAGAAATTTTCTGGGTAGGTTTCAACGTTCTTTGCTCGAGTGCGCACAGGTCAGTGAGCGAAGCCCGACTTCGTTGCGAAGTTGGGCGGCTCAGCACTTAGCCGATTTTTTGGAGTCACCATGATAAGTCGCCCGGCTGCGCACTTCCTCCAGGGCGAAGCCCGACTTCGCTGCGAAGTCGGGCAGTCCCAGCACTTAGGGAAATTCCTGCTATCTTCAAGTGAGCTGCCCAACTGCGCACAAGCTTGAGGGCGCCGCCCGACTTCGCTGCGAAGTCGGGTGGTCCCAACACTTAACCATTTTTTGGATCTCTCTCATTGACATTGCCCAGGTGCGCACAAAATTGAGAGCGCAGCCCGACTTCGCTGCGAAGTCGGGCGGCTCAAGACTTAGTATTTTTTGGGCTCAGCTCCACACATCAGCTTCCCAAGTGCGCATGAAACTAGGAGCGCAACCCGACTTCGCTGCGAAGTCGGGCGAACGACAACACTTAGAAAATTTTGGGCTCTTTGCCCTCTCAGAGAAACAACCAGAAGTATGGGGGGGGAATGGAGAGAATGAAACTGATGGCAGGGAAGATAGGGGATAGTGGAGAAAGGGAGAGAAGGAAGAGGGAAGGGAAAGCAACATCCTTACAAAAAATCCGAAGACATGGCACCCCGTGCAAAATATGGCAACAATGCCTAAGCGTTGTTGTAACAACACCTTCTTGGGAAGGCTCATCACCCTTGACAAGTTTGGCTTTTCTAGTGATAGTTGAACCCAAGCTTCCTTTGCTACTCATTTACGGAAACAGTTGACAAGGAACTTATTTGTATCTTGATTTTCATGTTCTTTTTCCTAGAATTTGATTGTTTCTTGATATTACAGTTCAACTTCTTTCATGTTCAAATATGATGGAAAAAATTTGTTAAATCTTGGTACGAGGTAATGATTGGAGTTTGTAAGCAGCATTGTTAAAAGAGAACCAGCAACATGAGGATGTTGCCGAAAAACATCATCAAGCTCTAATGGATAAGGAGACATGACACTCCTCTTTGAATCTAGTAGTAATCTTAATAAAGTTGAGTCCAAGGGTATTTTGAAATTAGCCTACAACTACCTGTACTAATCTTGTGACCCACCATTTTTCATTAGATCTTCTATGACAACCTCAGGCCTCTCTGTACTATGGGCAGACAAATTGACATGTTTGCGTAATCAATGAATTAGTTTTGTCATTTTGTGTTATTTTGTAGTTCTTATGCAAAGTTTTTGATGAAATGTGCATAAGTATGATTGTTTTGTTAATGTTACAAGGATCAATACAAAGTGATGATGAGCATGTTTGCCTTTTACAAAACATAAATATTACATGTATCAACTCCATGGCCAGAAGTGATATAGTCAAGATTTCAAGCATAGAGATTATCATCATTCCTTAAACGAAAGAACCATGAGTTTCTTACATTTGGGCTATATGAGAATCTTGTGAGGCCCCATAACTCCTTTAAATCCTTTGCTCTCAAAGAAAATCCCTCATTAAAAATGACCCCCAAGCCTAGGTCTATGGCAATTTTCGTTATGATATGCTATATCATCTCATTTTTCAAATCTTCTCTCCTTCCTCTTGTATCTCATTTTTTCTAAGGGACATTGAGAGAATCGTTTAAAAATTATAGATTGACATAGTAGCAGATTGTGAGAGTTTTTATTCTAAGTTTCTCAAATCTATGTGCAGTCACTTTCTTTCTATCTTGCCTTCCCCTTAGCAAACTTATTTAATGAGATAGTTTACGTGAGGTTCCTACATCTTTGTCTCAATACATCATTTTCCAAACTCGAATAACTTTAAGAATATGCATCTTTGTGAAGTGTAGCATCTTCTAATTGTGGAATACCAAAGTTTCGAGTTGCACTTCTAGGATATACATATGATGTTGCACCTATTTAATTTATTTATCAAACCCATAGTCCTTTATGGATATGAGATTTGGGGTTTGAGTATAGGATGCATAGGCTGGGTTAGTAGTGAGAGGGTCCAAACTATTCTACTCCAATAATTTATTTGCTATAAGAGAACGTTTCACAATGTATTATCAAGGACGTGTTTGGCGCTTGTCATCTTTGCCTTGAAAGCATCTTCAAAATGATTTTTCATCGTCATTGCTTTAGATCCATTGGTTATCTTGCATCACGTTGAGAGAGGTTCTTGTATTTAGCACTCTGGTCCTTAGAATGGATTGCTTCCAAGAGCACTTTTGGATGTCATTGGTGCTTGGACTCGATAGCTAGTTCACTTCTTCAGTCATTTGTCATCTCTAACTACCTGCATTCAAATACTCCTTGAACATTGCTGCTCGTCTTCTTCCTAACATGAAAGTGCTTAACCAAGTAGTTAGGGATGACATATATTATATTTAGATTGCTTGGATTGCTTCGGCCTAGCCTTTTGGTTTGAAGTTAGATACACGAGGATTGAGGATGGTGTTATCATTAGTCTTATTTATATTTGCCAACATTAGGCACATGATCTCAAGATCCCTTCCTTAGGGTTAGCTTAGAGTCCAATCACATTGATTGCGAGTGGAGGTAGACAATCATGTTCTTTGAGTAGATAGGGTTTGTTGCCTTTGCTTTCTTTGGGAGGTGGAGATTGAAGAACACTTCATCTCTAGGTGTCTCATCTAGTACAAGATTTAAGGGAGGTACTATTGCTTGTATGGAGATGGAAGTGGATCACTCTCCACTTTTCTATTGTCCTGATTATAGATGTTTGGCTTTGTACCTTTGAGAGGTTATCACTTTTTGGTGCCATATATTATAGAAGAGATCAAATGCGACTTGGTTAATTTTAATCCCATTTTCGCCGTTAGGAGAACTAAGCATTTATTGGAGGCTATAACTTTTCAGAATGTTAATCTCTGATTTGTGCATTCGTGTTCATGTCGAGATGTTGCTTCTATGATTTGACATCTTTTTCTTCTTTTGGCGTACGCCTAGATGGGATTGTGGCTCATTATCACCGTGTATTGATCACTTCTCACTTGTCCAAGAGGTATGGACAAACTTGACTTACTAGTTTTTTGTCTTCGTCTATTGGTTCCTTGGCCACGGATGTTAGGAGAGATTTGAGGGGTCAAACTCTTCCCTCTTAATATTATCCAATAGGCCTCAATCTTGGCCATTTTATAGGAAGCATCATGAAATCTGATGTTGGCTCTTTCAAGGCGGTTGTTGAAGATGATGACTTTGCTTCTAATTTGCACTCCATTGTTGTTTAGATTTGGTGCTTGGATCCACTTGGGCCCTTCTTCCTTGTTTTTTGGTTTCCCCATTTCTTCACTAATGATGTTATAGGGTTTGCCCTTATTTGGGCCCACCCTATCATGCTGAGATTTGTACTGTACAATTATCCTACTTAGTGTAGTTTTCTGTAGTTTGCTATTGTGCATTGTAACATACTAATTTTGGTGAGTCCCATTGGCCTATTTTGGTCATCTATGGACATTAATAGAGTTATGTTATCTTACCTTTATATATTGCATCATACATATCAACAAGTAAATGAAATTTTGGCCAAATAGATGGGTAGTGAATGATATAGATGAGAACTTCGAAATTTTTGTTTTTCGATATTGTGCTGAATTTGATTGTACAAACTTGATGAGGTTCTCGAATTGAAATATTGAAAGGGTTTGTTTGTATGGTAGCTAAGGTTGATATCACACATGCTAACAAGAATATGCAATTTTGGATTGATAGATTGGTTGTAAAAACTATTTATGACAACTTCCAAATGATGGTTTTTGGATATTATGATTAATTTGATTAGATACACAAACTTTGTGATGATTTGAATCCAAGGATTACAAAGGTTTTTTTCCTATGGTACCTAGAATTAATGATACTAGTTAGTTATGGCATCAATGCTTGGGGCATATCAATTTTGGATACATATGGCATATAAGTTGTCTTTTGATGGTTCATGATCTTCCTCTCATTGCACCACTTGGTGGTGCATGTGA
Source organism: Wollemia nobilis (assembly GCA_028583015.1). NCBI lineage: Eukaryota > Viridiplantae > Streptophyta > Pinopsida > Araucariales > Araucariaceae > Wollemia > Wollemia nobilis. Next base: position 364,168 of record JAQPPZ010011364.1, read on the forward strand.
GTCTTGAGAGGCGTGTATTGGAGAACATTGTTGTCGATCCTTTTCAAAGAACAAAGCTCATGGTCCAATGACCAAGCTCTCTCTTTTTGTATCTAAATAATTTCTCCCCTTTATTGATGACTTTTCCAAGTTTCTTTGGATATATTATATCAACACTAAGGACAAAGCCTTTGCAAAATTTAGAGCTTTCAAAACTTTTGTGGAAACTCAAAGTGGGAGAAAGGTCAAGTTCTTGAGAATGGGGTTGGGGAGGAGGAGTATGAACTTTCTTGCAGAGCATGGAATTGCATGTCAACAGATCGTTGGCTATACACCATAGGAGAATGATGTGGAGAAGTGGAGATAGCATGATGCATGATTCTTGCCATATAGATAGATCTCAAATTTTGGGGTGAGGTGGCACATTGTGCGGCACATATCATCGACAAGATTTTGACTAGTGGCATCACAGGCATTCTTTTTATCAGAGATGGACAAGCAATAAACCTTTAGTTTTATACTTTTTGTTTTGGATCATGGACAAACATTCTTGATGAGTGATGAAACAAACTTGAAGCCAAAAGACATAATTGCATATTTGTTGGATACAATATAGAATTAAAATCCTATAGATCCTATATCGTTTGACGACATTCACAATTATTACATGGAGAAATTTTGTCTCCAATGAGGTACTATCTCATAGGCCAATAAGATCTTGTACTAAGATTCTTAAAGGTATTAATCCATCACATTACGTCACTGTTAATGCTATGCCTCTTTTGGATGATATTATTCTAGCATCATCTATGTTTGGTAATGCTTCTTCTAGCATGTAGATTACTTTTTTCGGCACATCTATTGAGGGCATGACTTGTGAACCCGATTTTATTAATATGATTATTGTTGATTTTCCTTCTTTCTTGTACTCTTCTTGTAGGACACAACAATATGCCAAAGTCGGTCTAAATCACTTTGAAGGACACAAAATACACTCTTCAAAAGGACAAAAAAAGGAAACCATACAAAGCCCAAGCCCTTCTCCCAAAAGGATGCCTTGGGTGGGAAGAAGTCATGGTTGCTGAATACAATTCACTCATGAAGAATGATACATGGGAAATTTTGCCAAAGCCTAAGGATAAATTTTGTTGCTTGTATATGGGTCGATAGGACTATGGGACCGATGAAAATGTTTTTTTTAAATTAGTTATATTGGACTGAAACAGACCCCATATTGTATTAGGACTGCATTACCATGGTATAACAACATCTTGACAATTACACATATATCACTTGGTAAGATTTTAAACGTGGTCTCCACCTTAAAAGTCGACATATTTAACTAGTTGAGCTATTGCCATTTGATAAGTGTTAAGGTTCACCCATAGGATTGGAACCTTGGTTTATGGTGTGAAATTGTTTACTTTGAACCAATTGCCCTAAAATCCACAGACATGTTAATGAGAACGTTGATAAGTACAAAGATTGCATGCTTGCAAATGGAAGGTGTTGACTACAATGAGACATTTGCTTTGGTTGCTTGTGTGGACACCACTTGCATGATATTTTCCCTAGCCGCTTCGTTAAAATGGGAGGTTCATAAACTAGGTGTGAAGAGTGCATTTCTTCAAGGGCAGCTACAAGAGGAAATCTACATGCAACAATTGCCTATTTTTGTTCATGATGGCCGACACCATTGGCTTGTAGAATCAAGAAGTCCTTGTGTGGGCTCAAAACGAGATACCATTTTTTTTTTTGCTTATACATTCATATTTGCATGGGTAAAACATATTGATGCTTTTGCATACAAACATAAATGCCAACAATGTATTTGAACACACTCATCAATTGGTGTACTCTAAATAGATAATTTCCAACTACGTAAATATTTAAAGTTTTGTTTATGGTATTGCTTGTCTTTGCCGAATAGATGAGGATACACATATAATGGTATAACAATAAATAAATGCCCAATAATTACAAGCCTTTATTAAATTCAATTACAAGTAAATGTACCCTTGCATTAATTATTCTTTCAACTTTTTCTATACAATGGGTGGATATGAAGAACTTGCTCATCCTTGAGTTGCACCTGTGACAACAAACATATATGGGATGATAAACTGTAGAATGGATGAACCATTCACAAATGATGACCATTCCACTTGGTCAATCCAATTTGCCCTAACTGGCAATCGCTTAAGGCCAAAGAATATTGACTACAACGATGTAGACCATCTTGTGACTCAATGGTAGACTCATTGGTTGCCTCCAAGACATAAGGTAATCTATAGATCATAACATGTGTGCTCAAGCACAATCTCACCCAATTTGCCTTCCATTCAATAGATGGGTGCCCAAGTTTTTGCATTCAAGTAGTAGGAGTGTGGGCAAAGGAGTGAGCTGTCATTTCTTTGTGTGCACTTCTCATTCTTTAACTTAACCAAGTCATGCCTTTATTATTCATTGAACCCTTGGCCCATTTTTCAATGCTGTCCTTGTGGGATGAGGGTCCCCTTCTCCTAGTTTCTCGTACACACAAGGGCTGGTCTTTATCCTTTTGGTTGATTATGCCATTGATTGAAACCTTCAAGTCGATGCGTGGATCACACTCTTCAGGCTACTGTATCATTTTTCTCTTGAAGTCCATCCTTTCTATTACTTGCTTCACTAATTAACAAATTTCAATGCCAACCTTGGTATATTGGTTTCCATCTCAAACCAACTTACAGTTGATATTGGATTAGCTCATCTAGTTCCTCGAGCATATATCCATAACTCAGTTGGGAAGTGTTTGCAGGAAAAAAGGGATATCTCGTACAATTTCATAAATTAATACAAGATAAACCAAAATGCTTAAAATAAGATAGTAAAGCAATAATTTAACAAATTAGAGCTGAAATTATCCTAATTCAAGCAGAAATTGAAGTGATGCATTAAAGAGTTGTCCTATAGTAAGATCATCCACAAAAGCAAAAGCTAGAGCTAATCCTAACGCAGTTAAATAAATTACTTGACACCTAGGACATCAAGGATCATTCCATTCATAAAATAATCACAATGATATGCTCACTTCTACTCTACCTTGCTTGTAACATCACCACAGTAATAAAGGAGAGATCACACCTAGACTATATGTAGAGGGTACGACATGCCTTGGAACCTGGTCCTCGAGCTATAGTCCATGACCTTTGGCTGCAAATCCTAGTAGAGTGTCCCATCCTCCTCTGTGGAAGGCAGCAAACAAATGGTTGATGGCTTTAGTTGTACTTGTAAGGGCAAAGGAGAGAGAAAGAGGGCCAAAAGGGGTTGTGTGTCACAGAAGCAACAAAGGCAGAAAGCTTTTTAGAGCAATAAAGAGCAGTAAATGAATGAATGATATCTGAAGGAATGATGGTTAAATGAGGAAATGAGATGGGTAGTTATTGTGGAAGAAAAGAATAACTTTTCCTTTTGAGACCGATAGCTGAATTTCATTCTTTTTGGAGCCATAAAATCGCAACCGTTGGTCCAAACGATGCGCGTTCGAACCCTAGGTGTAAAAACAAACTAGAATTGCGGTTGTACATCAAAACCCTAAAATTCAACCAATGACTGTGATCGTTACTTGAAGTGGCGATCTTGGCACCGTCTATTTCTAGGATGCATGCTTTTGGGGACAGGTGTCAACACGTTCCTTAATTGTGATTCTATCCTTATTTTGGGGTTTTAGGAAAGTTAACAAGCAAAAACGTCCAAGAAAGGTGGCAGAAATGCGACAATTGTGTGAAGGGAACAAGAAACTACTGGCCAGCATACCAACACGACAACAACATAGAGGAGGTTTAAGAGACCTAACTCTAGTGTCTTCTTTGTTTTTGGAACCAGATATTCCATTTGCTTTGTTCTTTAGCCATACCCTCTTGTTAACATCTAGATCTCTTCTAGTATAACGAATGTGATCCAGAACTGATTTTCATTCCATTTGCAAGACTTGCTTTGTCATAAGGCATAGTCTACTATAAGATCCATATAAGGAGTTTAGCCTTAACAGATTCTATAGAAAGTATCTGTAGCTTTTCTTAATTAGTTATCCTGAATACTTAATTCACTATTGATTGAGGGGTTTTAACACAAGATAAGCGATACAATAAGAAATAATCAACATTGGAACATCTAAACTTAACCCATTACATTTCCTATCTTTCATAGCAGGGTAAGTTGGCTGGGTAAAGTCAGAACACAGAAAAACAACTATAAATTAGGGAAATGACTTATTAATGACTTATTTTCTGCATTTTTCTCCCTTTTCCTGATTGCAAGTTTCAAGAGGGTAATCAGAAACTCTCTAACACATTTGGACAAGGATTAGATGGATTTATCACCTGTTTTTGGAGCTTTCACATCTTGGGACAATTTGAGAGGTAATGTTTTTGTATTTTAAAACATTTTTTAGGGTCTTAAGACAAGGCCTCATGGCCTTAATGCCTCTAAGGCCATTTTTTAGACTTTAAACACATTTTTTGTTTTTGGAAAATAGATGGCTTCTTTGGGTAATGGCCAAGGAATGGATAATAATGAGCTAAGTCACCCGATTTGGACACATGGCATAAAAAGGACTTTGCTGACTCAGGTCATCTGTAGATATTGTGGCAAATGCATGAGCGAAGCATCATTTGTCCCAAATATTATCTTGTTGGGTTCCAACCCATGATGTAATGTTGTGGTGTGCAATGATTGATGCAATCAAAACGAGGTCAAGGCTTGGCTTGTCTTGGAAAAGAAGAGGGCAAAGAGGTGAGAGCAAACAATAGTTTAAAACTGCTTTACTATGTAATTCATAGGATGGAATTATTTTCTGCTGAAAAGACAGTCTTTAGGGATATGGTCTTGATGGTTATGTGGTTTTATGACTGTTTTTTGTGCTGAGCTGTTTGGTTTTTGTTGTTGACCAGAACAAGCTCAGGTTTTGTACTCTTTTTATGAAAATCTATTAGAAAATTAATTTCTTGTCTCTCTAATTTTAGTGTTAAATATAATTTTTTTGTGAATTAAATTATTTTCTTTGAATTTGTTTTCCTTGAGTTTTTATCGAGTTGTTGACAACTCTTCCAAATTTGGGTCATAGAGTTTTTGCCGATTTATGCTTTTTCCAACAATCATTTTGAACGGTTAGGAAAAGGTGGACATTAATGTTGTCTCAGATACAACATAATCAAACCATTTATTTGAATCATTGCTAAAATAGCTATATATAATGTGCTTTTTGATATATTTGACTCCTTATAATATTTCTTTTTGTGTAAGTTACACCATTCATAAGTTTTAATGCTTGGATTTGAAAAGCCTAGCAATTTTAAGATCATAACTAATTATCTACCTGTCTATATACTTGTCTCTTTATTATTGAATTTATATCTTGTTGACAACTCTTCCAAATTTGGGTCATAGAGTTTTTGCTGATTTATGTTTTTTCCAACAATCATTTTGAACGGTTAGGAAAAGGTGGACATTAATGTTGTCTCAGATACAACATAATCAAACCATTTATTTGAATCATTGTTAAAATAGCTATATATAATGTGCTTTTTGACATAGTTGAGAAAATCGGAATTGGGTAGTAAATCGGCTGGTTTAAAAATCGGCAAAGAATCGGAATCGGCAAAAAATGGGAAAAATATCGGCAAAAAATCGACATTTTTATTGAAAAAACCGTTTTTCGGGAAAATATCGGCAAGATCAGGAGAAAATCGGCTAGCCTGTGAATCGGGGAAAAATCGGGATTTTTTTGCAGATTTTCTCAACTATGCTTTTTGATATATTTGACTCCTTATAATATTTCTTTTTGTGTAAGTTGCACCATTCATAAGTTTTAATGCTTGGATTTGAAAAGCCTAGCAATTTTAAGATCATAACTAATTATCTATCCTTCTATATACTTGTCTCTTTATTATTGAATGCATAGAATTAAATACTTGACATAGTTGAAAGTTCTACCATGGAAGAGATGGCCTAGAGCCCCATTCGAATGGATACATCGTTAAAGAAAATCACAAGATAGATTAATAATTTTCTGTCTTCCCTCACTTCTTGTATATCATGTACTTATCTATGACCATACTGAATGATGAATTGAAAATTGATGCGGAGATGTTTTTCGTGAAAAGAGCATCCAAAGGATCCATTGGTATAGAAATCTGCCTAGAAATTGAAGATGAGACTTGTTTGTTAACTTCATGAAGTCCTTATTTTCTTCCTTGACCACATAATGGGCCTTTTGGGAAGTAAGTTCATGTTCCAGCATATCTCAATGCAAGTGTAACTTGTCTATCTTACATGTGGCACAACAATACATGCAATTTGCAGACATCTGTGACATTTTATCTCAATATGTTATTCTTGCCACTAAGGTATTGAATACTAACTCAATATGTTTACTACCAAAAATATGATCTTGGGTTTGTCTATGCAAGTTTGCACCATGTTTTCACTGATCTTATTAAATTTGGCTAATATTTGAGCCAGGCAAGCAAATGGTGTGGAAGTCATTTCTCATTATTGTCCACAACAAATGATCCAAAAGAAGAAAGCCATAGGACCACTTTCATTCAGGTATGAAGTACTACTCTTACGAGTCTTATCCTTGTATAAATGTGTATGATGTTCATGCAGTTATGTTAAGACGGTTATGATTTATTTGTATAAAAATATTGATATCATGGTTTAGAGCAATATTTAGACTTCTTAAGCTAAGATTATCGTACCATCTATGAAAGTTTCATATAATTCAAAATTTCTATCTTGCATTCAAAAACAGGAGCTGGAAGGATTTTAAGATTGCAAAGTATCCTTAAACTAAATTTTACCTCAAAAGCTTTTGTTGGGATGTATTCGACTTTGTAGCAGTTTTTTCCCTTTCTAATTTTAACGTTGGATAACCATTGGGAAGGTTTCCTCCATTTTTGTAGGCTTTAAATACTACCAAAAACCTACATTGTTTTAATTTTCAGTTAATGTCAACCATTAAGAACACCATAACAATGAGAAGAAGACATCATAATGCAAGGAACCAGAACAAATATGGAATATCATGGTGTACAGTGATAAGATGAGTCTCCATTATAGTTTCAAGCTTGAATACATAATAATATGGTGCTAAGGTCTATGGTGAAGATTCCCTTACCAATGCAGAGGCCTTACTACATATAAAGATGACGATGACGTGCATGGTTGCAATGATTGATGTGGACAATAGTGTGGCTGCCAACAACCGTCCACTGGTTACAAAAACTGAGGGTACACCATAATTTCATTAACTTAATAAAGGCCTTTAATATTTTATTTGTAGCACTTTCTTTCGATATTTACAATGGAGTCTATCTAATGAAAATGTTGCCTACATCTGTTCTTCAAGATAACCTGTCATCCATAACAACCAGAGGTGACAATTGATTAATAGTAGGTACACTGATGGCGTAACTATGGAAGTTGAAACCATAGTGTTGAGACTCTCTTGAAGTTTGCTAGTACTAGTGAGTCCACAAGTTGGATGACCTCGACCAAGTCATTTTGACCATAGCCTATTTGTTTTTAAATAATATCTACTACAATTTACTATAGTTTATGTTTTATGTTTTTTTCTAATTTGTTGAGTTATTATTGCATTTTGCCTTGAGCTTGAGTCTAAGTCAAAAAAGGCTAGTAGAGCTCGAGACGAATTGGAGCCTCGATACTATGGTTGAATCTATACTCATTGTCAGAGGGTTGGCTGAAATTGCTACATAAATAACAAAGTTTGAGGTAGATAGACCTAACTCCATCATATAAGGAGCTATCTCTATGATTGCCACAGCCTAAGGTACAATCCATTGTAGAGAAACTTGGACTTGATGTAGACTCGAGAAGGCCAATTTTTGACTTTGACTTGGACTCAGCAAAAAAAAATCTGAAGAAAATGCCATTTTCTGAATTTTCCTGCCACTGCCGAGTTTTTTTGGGACTCGTGAGTTTAAAAAAATTTGGGAGTCAAAAGAAAAGTGAAGTTAAAAAAAAAAAATTGGTGAGTCAAAAAAAATAGCCAAGTCAGTTTGTTAAACCCAGGAACTATGACCTAGGCACAAACTTAACGAGTTTTTGAAAAACTTGTCGAGTTCTGTAATAATGGTACAATCATTGAGAAGCTCATTAGATTGAGATAACAAGCTCAAAATCTGTTGAGCAAAGCTTGACATAAACTCAAATCAAGTCATTCATTAGCATAGTCACTTACTGAAGTGGTTTCAACAGAGTCATACTTTAGGATAAAGTACTAAAGTTTACAAAGCCTATGATTTATTTGCACTGTTAATGGCCAAGTTTGTTAAGTTTGCATATCCATAAATTGTTGCACCTTTAGCAACATAGCTAAAGTATGTTTCATCACCAATGCTCATTTGGTTGGTGGTTGTACTGAAGAACTAGGTAGAGATGAAATTGAAGAAGTTGGCATTGAATGTCCTTCCCTTTATTTTCTGGTTGCCTTTTGTATGCCTTAGAAGCAATCTGGACATATCTTTCAAATCCCTCTTGTACAATTAACTTCCAATTTTGCCTTAGTTTTGTCCTTTTGCCAACTATAGGTTCAAGCCCATGACTTGATTCTTCAAATTAAAAATTATTGATTATCACTTGACATATTAGTTGGTTATATTTTTGAATCCAAGTTTAGTAGTTTTTAATTGATTATATTTTGACTCTTCTTCTAGAGTCATTAGATCAAACATTCTCTAAAGCGGAGAGCTTTTTTGGAAAGAGTTTGCTTATTGCCTCACATCCTTATCCTAATGACATGTTTTATAAGCTTGTTTGCAACCTTTTGCCACCACTTTCTTTGCCTTACTACTTGATCCTTGGCTTACTTGGCCACCTAATTAGCTTGTTTATTTTGTCGTTCCTTCTGTGTCCTTAACTACAATCTCTTAATTTGAAATCCTTCCCTGAAAATTATCTTAGAAGGCAAGGTCATTGTTAAGTCCTCACATGAATTTCGTATATTATATTTGTTGGGCTTGATTGCATAGATGCCATAGTGACCCCATATAAGACGGGGAATGTTCCTCCATGATGAGTGTATGTCATATTTTACCTACTAGAATACAAAGTGGTTCAAGTTGACAAAGCATTCCATCTTTTAATGTATAATCCAAGAATTGAACCTAATTTACAAAAGTAAGTTAGTGGAGGGTTGACAATATGGGACCAAAGTCTTGATTGCTTGGCTGCAACTTCCACTCATCATAGGTGTCATAACTAAAGAAAGGAAAAAAAGAAAAATTATATTAATGTTTATTTACATAGATGGGGAAGCCAAAAACAAGTGCTTCAAACTAAACTAATAAATTTGAAAAGGCCAATCTATTAAGGGGTGAACCATGTCACCACATGTAACATTATGTAGCCAAAGGCATAACATCATGTGGTACAAGCACAACACAAATATAGTATACACACACAGAGTACAATTGAAGCACAAATAGCCAGGGGTTAGAAAAATTTACTTCCAAAGAGAGGTAGATATTTCTGTAATTTTTGACCCGCATTGGGATGTGAAGGATTAAGGTTGTCATCAATCATTATAATGTTGATTTGAGCAAAGTAGGGTTTGTTCAAACCTATAAGAATGATGATGCCACAATACTTTCAACTTGGAGGCCTTGACACCTATATGGACTTCTCACTAGATAGATGAACACCATTACAATACTTTCAACTTGGAGGCCTTGACACCTATATGGACTTCTCACCAGATAGATGAACACCATTTCTATCTGCATCAGACTCAGTCATGCTGCCAACTCAATCCATGACATCATGAACACTATAGCGCTAATCTTGCCTTGGTGCCAATGCCTATGACACCTATCTACACAAACAAAAATACCTGTGGCGATGACAATACGTGTCGGAGCTAGGTTATAGGATGTACAAAGGATACATCACTAGTGCCAAGCATCGGGGATACAATTGGAACCATCTAGTCTTGCCACTTGGCATCTAACAAACTGGCACTAGGATAAAAAAAGTAGAATAGACAGTTTTGTAACTACCATTGAAATTGCTTCTTTCTTAGTTGGGGGTTTTGAATTATTTTTCCTCCCAATTGCTTTTTAATTGTTACATTTGTATATAGCTTAATATTGTCTTAACATCTTCCACTTCCTTGTCATCATGATCTTCTTTCTTTTGCGAGCAAGGGGGATTTCTGCTGCGAGCGAGGGGGATTTCTGCTGCGCTCGGGAGGGGATTTCTGCTGCGAGCGAGGGGGATTTCTGCTGCGCTCGGGAGGGGATTTCTGCTGCGAGCGAGGGGGATTTCTGCTGCGCTCGGGAGGGGATTTCTTGGTGTTTGTGTGTTATGGGGATACTTGATGAAGGAGGAATGGAGGAAACACAGGCTTCTCCTCTTAAATCTATTCAACGCTTTCACACAAAATTTTCATACCAGCGTTTGTCTAAACAGATTAATTCTCTCCAGAAACAGCTAGACACACAAGCTAGTATTATACTCTCCTTGCAAGACCAAGTGAAATACGACATCCGCATTATCGCAGATCTCCAAATTAAACTTCAAGATCAGCAAGCTATCATTACTCAATTGTAGATTGCACATACCGAACAGCCTCCAAGTTTGTAGGTAGATGAGTGTCCTTGTTTGCAACTATGTAGATGGATAGCGTGTGTCCCCATAGTTGAGAAAATCGGAATCGACAAAGAATCGGTATTTTTAAAAATTGGCAAAAATCGAGGAAAGAATCGGCAAAATGAAAACCCCAAGAAAATGAAAATTTTCATTGAAAAACTGTTTTTTTCATTCATATTACAATTAATTAACATTATGCAAATCAAATATTGCAATAGCAACAATAATTCATGTCAAGACATCATACAAGGCTCAAGCTTTAAGTACACATGAAAGTGACAAAACACATCTTGTATTGCTTATAATATGAAAAGGTACAAAGTTACAAGTAACAACAAGGAAAAAAAGGTTTCATTTTTTATATGCCTACACATGGAAACAAGTAACAACAAAGTTACAATCACTTGAAAAAAAGGAAAAAAAACCTAAACCTTCCACCAAAAGGCTAGGGTTCAGGGTTTATAATTGAAACATTGACAGCTGAAAAATGGGCTTGCATACATAGTTTTCAGGCAACAATATTTAGTTAAAAAGAGGAAGGAAAAAAAACCCTAAACCCAAAACCCTAGGGCCTAGACTAAGGTTTAGGGTTAAACTTCAAGTTCAAAGTTCAAAGTTTCAAATTCAAACATTAACAGTTGAAAAATGGGCTTGCATACGTAGTTACTAGGAAGCAATATTTACTTAAAAAAAGGAGGAAAAAACAAAACCCAAAACCCTAGGGCCTAGCATAGGGTTTAGGGTTTAAACTTCAAAGTTCAAAGTTTCAAACATTAACAATTGAAAAATGGGCTTACATACATAGTTATTTGGCAGCAATATTTACTTAAAAAAGGGGTTTTGGGTTTAGGGTTTAAACTTTAAACTTCGAAGTTCAAACATTAACAGCTGAAAAATGGGCTTGCATAAAAAAACCTAAATTAGCTGCAGCCTAAAAAATAAAACAAAGAAAAAAAAAATTGTAGATTTTTTGAAAAAATTGGCAATGCTGATTTTTCAAAAAATCGGCAAAAAATCTTCAAAAAATCTTTGCATCACCGAGAGTTTGCTGATTGCATCGGCATTTTAAAAAATTGGCAAAAAATCGGGATTTTGCAGATTTTCTCAACTATGCGTGTCCCTATCCACTTATGATGTAAAATCTTGGATAGTTGTGTTTGTCCCTATCCTTGATTGAGTCCAGTGTGGTCAATCCCACTAAGGTGAGCAGTTGAGTTTGTCCTTGTTCACGATGATGTAAATCATGTATTTATGCGTGTGTCCTAGTCCATGATCATTTTGAACTATGTAAGTTAATTTTTGTCGTTTTTTGAAATATGATGTAATAGGAGGGGAATGTTAGGCATTTATTACATCATTAGTATAGGTATAGTTTATAATGTGGAGCATGCTACCTAAATGCATTTTAGGTCACCTCCACTATAGTTAGTCTTGATAATAACAAATTGTTTGTTACACCCATATAGGTGAGTTGGTTGTAGTTAGTTATGTGAACCAACTCCACCTTCTTGTATAAAGAATATCATTTTTTTTAATGAAACTTGTTTAACACCCTACTAGTCCAACACACACAAATTAAGACAAGATGTTTTTGGGAGGAAACCACAAAGGAAAATCCTCTGTGAATTGACTAGGAAGGCAAAAAGGTCAATCCTTGCCATGCAAGGTTACAACAAGGCAAGACAAAAATTCTCCCAAATTTCAAAAAATGTCTATCACAACTTTCACTTTTCTATCTTAGTGTCTTTTATGCTACATCCTATACCTATTTATACAGGAGCACATGAAATAAAGGAGTTAGAAGCCTTTTCATCATGGTTTCTTACCTTTCTAATCGTGTATGCCTAAGTGTTATAAAATTCCCTACATAAGGGAACATTGAGTGATATGTAACTTGGAGTTATATAAAATGTGCCACTTTAAATTAAACTCACATGAAAACTATCTTAGAGTTATACAACGTGTGGCATTTTAAAGTGTTCATATGAGACCTATCTTAGAGTTACATAGTAGGCGTCAAGTAACTTTCTCGTGTACGAATTACACCTCACATGGAGGGTGTAGGAGAAATGTTCCTCCAAAAAATAATATTCTCATAAATGAAAATAATAAATATTTTAACAAGAACAACAAACTATAGACAAATAATGATTAACATTCTTAACAGAATGCAAGTGGAGACATTAAAAGAGTAGTCATTGGTCTATATCCATTTGTGTTGGATCATTGTCGACCACATTGAATGTGTGAGTGTAAGACCCATTGATGTGTAAAGGAGAATGGTCATGTCAAAATTGGATCTTGGGAGCTCTCCTAGCATCTAAGGCCAAAGGTCCTCTTGGATTGGGGGCATTGGCAATGTTAATTGCCTTGTTCTTATGCATAGAGAAGCTCACCTAATAGCTGATCTACAGGGGAGGTATTATCTAAAAGGTCTAGCCCCATCTAAGGAGGATGCAACCATATCATCTAATGAGCACTTAATACCATATCTTGTTGGAAGAGGATGGAGGGAGGTAATCCAACTAGTAGTTAATTGGGTTATGAGAGCCCTTCTAGTTTGTTGCTCGAGGGTATTTGCCTTTCAAAACTATATAACCATACACTTATGGTCAAAATATCTAAAGAATGTAGAGATAATATAGTTTTATTAACGCCCACAGATGACCAAAGTAGGCCAATGGGATGTAATGTCCCCTTTCTGAGTAGTCAGTCAGTTGTGGTAATTTAGCCTATTCCTAGGTTCCCATAGGCTAAACTGAGGTGATTGGGAACCCTATTTGAGTTGTTCCCTGGTGATCAGTGCTTTTGCTAGGGGATTCATCCGTTCATGGGGGTTACTATTTATAGATATTGCTATTTTTAGCAGTGTGGGCCCGATGCAGTTCTTCCAATTTCGCAGAGTCATTTATTTTGTGGATGGAATATTTGCCCAAGTCTAAGTTGGCGTCCCCTTGGTGAGTAAATAAATTAATAAATTCAAGTTATATTATTAAGTCATAAAGTGACTTTAAAAAGGGACATAAAAGGGCCCTCTTTTAAAAACAACGTTATATCAACTAGGATGGGGTACAAGTTGGGCCCCCACTCCAAGGAGAGATAAGGAAATAAAACAATATTAAATTTTATGCTTTTTGGTTCCAAATCCAAGATGGGCGTAGCTTTCATAAAAAGGAGGAGTTTTTGGGGTTTTTGGATTCATTCACATCTTTGCTATCTTGGAGAAACTCTGCCAGTTTTCATGGAGAAAATTGCAGCTTGAGGCTTGTGGAGACGACAACCTTCATGAGTAGCTCTGATTTCGTGGGTGGAAGATCTCACCTAGTCAAATTATTGGAGTCCTTACACACAGGGCTCATTTGGACGTCACAGATTCAGTAGTAGGGTTTGAGGATTTTTCGAAGTTTGGGTTCTAGGCAAAGTGCTCATCTGGGTCTTTCAGTTTTTGGCCATCTTCATCTGGGTAGAAGTTAGTTTTGCATCCTAAAGAGTAAATTTGCATTTCTGGGTCAGATGTTTGGAGGGCTTTGGAAAGTGTGTTTGGTTCATAACTCATTATTCAGCAAGGGTTTCAATCTGGGTTTTTTATCACACCTTCCTCATGCTTGGGCAACCCCTTTAGGGGTGATTTCAGGGTTTGTAAGTGCAGCCATTAATTTCTTTTGCTGACTGTACCATCCAGGGAGACCGTACAACTGCCCAGGGAAGCGTGCATCAGGAAAACAGTCATAAAATTCTGATGTTACTGCCCAGATCTGATCAGCAAGTAAATACGAGCTCATTGCACTTTACGGGAGGCGATTCGGAGTCCGATTGAAGAAGTTACAAGCATTTTAATGATTTCCAGCTGTGCATTGTACAATTTCAGTCTTTAATACCAGATCTGTGCTTGCAATTTCAGGTCAGAAATTTTAATAAAATATTGTTATTTAGTGTGTAGTTTCATCTTGGTTCTTTTCGTGTGGCATTTTCGAAGTTATTTCATGCATAGCATTTTCCTTTCAAAGCATAAAAAAAATAATACAAAAAAAATTAGGAAAAAACACACAAAAAAAAAAAAAAGAGAGTAAAACAGAGTACATTCGGAACAGCAGTTAAGGGGTGTACATTGCAGTGGTATCAGAGCTCATGTTAACCCCTGCCAGCCTGTTGGGTCATTAATGCATACACATCAATATTATTTACGGAGAAATAAATCCAAACCAGAGTTTAATCAGCAGGAGGATATTTTGGAACAGCAGCAGGAACAGGGTAGTTTGTCCCATAGGTCAGGTGACAGTGGGTCTACGGAATCTAATTCACAGGGGAGTATGGGTGATAGGCAGAAAGGTAGACAAGATTCAGTTAGTCCCAATACCAGGGGTGAGAGGCAGTTTACTTTGATGATGGACATGATGTCACAATTGTTGGGGAAGTTTCCACTAGGGAATACCCATCCAACAGGTACAGGGTACAGGTCTTACAGAGCATAATGGTGCTCATACAACAGAGACTAGTCATGCTAATCAGCATACTAGCCGCACAGTCTTTTCCTCTAGACCGTTACAGCCTACATTTGCTCCTCGGGTTGAGACACCAGTAGTGCAGACTCCTCCACTTTCTATAGCAGATGAGTATAGGGAGGCTTATGTGGAGTATGAGACCCTTCTTGATGAGATTAAGGCACTCACCACATTTAATGACTTTGTGCGTGAGAAGAGATCAAGGGGCAACTTCCACAGACAGGATCAGCGTGGGCCACCTCCTCAGCGTGAGGTGCATCATGCATTGAGCAAGGTGACATTACCCCACTTTGATGGTAGTGGGAGGACCACAACACGCGCATGGGTTGATAAGTTAGATACATTTGTCACTCTCCGATCTATTCCTGAGGACGAGGCGATTAAATTCGCTACACTGCATTTAGATGGAGCAGCACACGATTGGTGGTACCATGGTCTCAATACATTGGGGCATAGATTATCACATCTTATGCAGAGTTCACGGAGAAGCTCATAGACAGGTTCGACAAGAAGGATCCAGAATTACATTTTAGAGAGCTTGCTCAATTGAGGCAGTATGGGTCATTGGAGGCTTACATCTCCGAGTTTCAACGTTTGTCAGTGATGGTGGTAGACATCTCAGATAGGAGATTGACCGTACTGTTTATGGAGGGACTTACAGAGCCTATCCGTGGTTGGGTCAAAGCATTTGATCCACCTTCCCTAGAGGATGCTATGAAGAAGGCACGTAGTTTGGAGTTGGCTTCCCCTAAAGCAAAATTTCAGTCAAAGCATTTTCCAAGCAAGGATAGTAAAAAGCCATTCCAAAAAACATTTGATCAGCCCAAACATACCTTTAAGAAACTTGATGAAGACACACTCAATGACCTTAGGAAGAAGAACTTGTGCTTCAAATGTCAAAAACCTTGGAAACCGGGGCATAAGTGTGAAGCCAAGGGTACATTGCAGCTCATTGAGTATCATTCTGCAGATGAATCCATTGCTGATGATTCTGAACAGCAATCTGAATTGGAGGACAGCGATGAAGAACTCCCTTATTTTGAGCCAAATAAAGAAGAAAAACATGAGGAGAAGCAAGAAAAAAAGGGGGATGAAAAGAAGAAGGGTATGTTGGCCCAATTGCATAGTTTTCAGAGCTCACAATCACTGAGGATACGTGGTGTGTTACAGGGACAGCGTGTGGTTGCATTGATTGATACAGGTGCAACTCACAACTTTGTTGATGAGGGATTGGTTGCACGAAGAGGACTGAAAACAGAAGATATAGACAACTTTCAGGTGATGGTAGCAGATGGATTTACTATTACATGTTCTAAAATGGTGCCACAGTTGAAGATGAAAGTGGGTAACCATGAGATTTGCGACGATTTTTATGTGGTCAGCATAGGAGAGCTTGATTTGATTTTGGGACTCCAGTGGCTCCGATCATTGGGTGATCTTATCATGATGTTGCAATTGAGACTTGTGCAGTTCTGGCACAGTGTTTTCTTTGTTGTGATCAGAGTGGTGCAGCATCAGCGTGGTGGAATTTTCCTGAGGATGTTATGGGATCCTGGTATCACTTGTGACTGTAGCCAGGAGCTGACGGATGACTGGAGTATGATTTGGTATTGCTTGAGGACAAGCAATCTTTGGGAAGGGCGGACTGTAATGTCCCCTTTCTGAGTAGTCAGTCAGTTGTGGTAATTTAGCCTATTCCTAGGTTCCCATAGGCTAAACTGAGGTGATTGGGAACCCTATTTGAGTTGTTCCCTGGTGATCAGTGCTTTTGCTAGGGGATTCATCCGTTCATGGGGGTTACTATTTATAGATATTGCTATTTTTAGCAGTGTGGGCCCGATGCAGTTCTTCCAATTTCGCAGAGTCATTTATTTTGTGGATGGAATATTTGCCCAAGTCTAAGTTGGCGTCCCCTTGGTGAGTAAATAAATTAATAAATTCAAGTTATATTATTAAGTCATAAAGTGACTTTAAAAAGGGACATAAAAGGGCCCTCTTTTAAAAACAACGTTATATCAACTAGGATGGGGTACAAGTTGGGCCCCCACTCCAAGGAGAGATAAGGAAATAAAACAATATTAAATTTTATGCTTTTTGGTTCCAAATCCAAGATGGGCGTAGCTTTCATAAAAAGGAGGAGTTTTTGGGGTTTTTGGATTCATTCACATCTTTGCTATCTTGGAGAAACTCTGCCAGTTTTCATGGAGAAAATTGCAGCTTGAGGCTTGTGGAGACGACAACCTTCATGAGTAGCTCTGATTTCGTGGGTGGAAGATCTCACCTAGTCAGATTATTGGAGTTCTTACACAGAGGGCTCATTTGGGCATCACAGATTCAGCAGTAGGGTTTGAGGATTTTTCGAAGTTTGGGTTCCAGGCAAAGTGATCATCTGGGTTTTTCAGTTTTTGGCCATCTTCATCTGGGTAGAAGTTAGTTTTGCATCCTAAGGAGTAAATTTGCATTTCTGGGTCAGATCGAACTGCTGCTTGGAGGGCTTTGGAAAGTGTGTTTGGTTCATAACTCATTATTCAGCAAGGGTTTCAATCTGGGTTTTTTATCACACCTTCCTCATGCTTGGGCGACCCCTTTAGGGGTGATTTCAGGGTTTGTAAGTGCAGCCATTAACTTCTTTTGCTGACTGTACCATCCAGGGAGACCGTACAACTGCCCAGGGAAGCGTGCAGCAGGAAAACAGTCATAAAATTCTGATGTTACTGCCCAGATCTGATCAGCAAGTAAATACGAGCTCATTGCACTTTACGGGAGGCGATTCGGAGTCCGATTGAAGAAGTTACAAGCATTTTAATGATTTCCAGCTGTGCATTGTACAATTTCAGTCTTTAATACCAGATCTGTGCTTGCAATTTCAGGTCAGAAATTTTAATAAAATATTGTTATTTAGTGTGCAGTTTCATTTGGGTTCCTTTTCAGTTCGAGTGTGGCGTTTTCGAAGTTATTTCATGCATAGCATTTTCCTTTCAAAGCATAAAAAAAATAATACAAAAAAAATCAGGAAAAACACAAATCAGAAAAAAAAAAAGAGAGTAAAACAGAGTACATTCGGAACAGCAGTTAAGGGGTGTACATTGCATGGGACTCATCGAAAAGAGTTACAATGCATTGTAGTAATCGAAAGGTACTATGAAAATAAGCCAAACTAGAGAAAATAAATTAGTGCTAAACTACAACAAAGTCGAACAATTATATGACACTAAGGTACAACCTCGAGATCAAATGGCATGAGCTCAACCGGTTAAATACCTCGACTTTCAAGGAGGATACCTAGGTTCAAATCTTGCCAAGTGATATATGTGTAATTGCAAATCTATTGTAATACCACTAACTGGTCATGATTTAATATTGGTGGGGCTGTTTCAATCCCATATAACCAATTTGCTTTTAAAATTGCAGCCTCGAGGGTTGGATCCAAAATGGACAAACCCTAATATGCTGAAAGTAATGATGAAGGGAGAGCCAATAGTTAAGGTAAAAGGTAAGAGAATTCTATTAATGTCCATAGATGGCCAAAATAGGCCAATGGGACACATTGGAAAGAGCTATTACAATGCATTGTAGTAGCCAAAAAGTACTACAAAAATAAGCTAAACTAGAGTAAAGAATCTAGTGTAAACAACATTGAAGCGGAACAATTGTATGGCATAAAATTACGGCCTCAAGGGTTTATGCAAAATGGATAAACCTTAACATGTTAAAAGTAATGATGAAGAAAAAGCCAAAATTCATGGTAAAATAAATATAGAAAGGAGCTCCAATGGGTCAAAGCGCTAACACTAATCTTTGGTGGGATGTAAAGTAGAAGCACAATTGTTGTCATTGCCAACTACCCCAAAAGGGCCAACATAGGATCTAATGATGCTTCCAAGAGAATGGTCATGACTAAGAGGGCAGGGTTGGATAATTGGGAGGACATGGAGTTTGATCCTTCAAGACTCTTTTAGCATCCATGTCCGTAGAACCAATAAAAGAGGATAGAAAATTGGTAAGTTGGATCTGTCTACAAGACCCCAATATGTGAGGGGTGGTCGAAACTTGATGTTGGAGAATTGCTGCCTTGTCCCATCGCATGCAAGAAGAAATAATTGAAGACCTAGTAGCCACTCTTGTATGCAGACAAGGGTGCAAATAGTTGTCATTAACATTCGAGAGAGTTCTACCTTCAAACAAACACTTAGTACTCTTGATTGTAGAGATAGAGTGAAAGAATGAGATGATTAGTTGAGTAGTAGTCGATCTCCCCTATAATAACTGATATCAAAGAGTGATATCTTCCCTAAGGTACAAAGCCAAGCATCTTTGGTGAGAATAGCTAAAAAAAGTTTCAAGCGATCCACTCGAGTTTTTGTACAAGAAATAGTACCTCCTTGAGAAAACAAAAGGAGCTCCAAGGGATCCAAGGACCAAAACTAGGTTGCAGTGGTATGTAAAGTAGAAGCACAATCATCATCATTACCAATTATCTCAAAGGGGCCAACATAGGGTCTAATCATGCTTCTAGGAGAATGGCTAGGACTAAGGGGGCTTGGTTGGTAAATCCTAGGAAGATGTGGAGTTCAATCCCTCAAGAATCTTCTAGCATCGATGGTCGTGGAACCAATAGAAGAAGATAGGAAACTGGTAAGTTGCATCTATTTGCAACTCCTCGATACATGAGGGTTGGTTGAAACATGACGTCAAAGAGTTGCAGTCCTATCTCAAGAACTGAAGCCCTAGTAGCCACTCCTAAACAAGGGCACATTGAGCAACCTCCTTGAATCTTTGCATAAACAATGATGCCTCACTTTGATCTTATAATAAATGGGGCACTTGGAGATAAAGAGCTTCTTAGTCTCTTACCCTTCTATGGAGCTTATGTGGCAAATCCTATCCCCTCTGAGAATGTAATGGTCAGTCTTGACTTCAGCTGGTGGGAGTGCACCCCCATCTACTCAAGGGTGATCCTTAGGCCATGAGATCAACAATGCCTAACATAACCAAGGTGGATGATCATGCCCTCAACAATCTATATAAAATACTCAGTGTAAGCGCCATCTTGGGTCCAGGAGTTTGAAAAGTAAATACCCACATAGTCTGAGCATATTATCAACAGATATTCTCATAGGTTCATGTATCACCATTTTCTTTGGGAGGATATTGGAGGGATAGATAGCACATCCAATAAGTACCAAAAGGGGGAAAGATGATCTATGGAAATCCCAAAAAATTAGAGAATCGGGTCAGTATTCTAGTATCAGCCTCATATCTGACCTGGAAGATTCATATAGGCGATGCTCTCTGCCAAGCAAAGAACTAGGTAGGTTATATCTTGCCCCCAAAAATGTTAAATATGAAAAACATTTTTTAAGGTTCGGAAACTCTGATGTATTTGAGTCCTACATCACTAAAATTGTTTATGTTGCTTGTTATGCAATTCATGGATATATAGTTGTATATCTAGAAATGTTGAGTATAGTACAAAACAGTGTGTCCCCCATTGGCCCAAGTTTTGGGGATCCACACCACAATTCTGCACTGAAGTAGCCTTGAAGAAAATATTCTTAAGGGTTGTCACCATTCTAGTTACAGCTTTATTATATGCCCAGGTTTTTCAAAGCATCGTTAATGTGTTTAGTATAGAATAATGCTGAATAGTGAAGTTCCAGGTCCTTGTGAAATCCGAACGCAGTCACACTAACAGAAAAATGCAGGACAAATAAAAATCAAATTCTTTATTTAATTTGTAGCTCTCCCAACCTTAATACAAAATGCATATTCAATAATATATAGAGGAGGAATAGGAAGAAAGTCGGCAAAGGAGAGATAAGGGGAAATAGGAGATAAGAAGGGAGAAGATAGGGGAAAGAAAAGCGCGGAGGGATAAGGAAGTTGGAGGGATAAGGGGAAAGAAGAATTCACGGAGGGATAAGGAGGAGAGAAAATAGGAGATTAGGGGAGACTAAATAGGAGATAGACTGCCGACAATTCGAAAACAAATTCTGCCGACAAATGTAGGGAGATTTCACACTGAAGCTAGGAAAAGAGATTTTTCTAAGCCAGTTTCGAAACAACCCTATTCACACTTGTAACATTCTCCCCCTTAAAGTTGAGAGAACTGACTACACAGTCTCTCAGCTTTACAAATTGAGCTTTTGTCATCGCCTTGGTGAAGATGTCAGCGACGTTCTCCAAAGTGTGACAGTATTGAAGCTCAACAATTTCTTGTTCCACCATATCTCTGATGAAG
The DNA here is from genome assembly GCA_028583015.1 of Wollemia nobilis. Taxonomy (NCBI): domain Eukaryota; kingdom Viridiplantae; phylum Streptophyta; class Pinopsida; order Araucariales; family Araucariaceae; genus Wollemia; species Wollemia nobilis. The sequence continues at coordinate 385,546 of JAQPPZ010011364.1, forward strand.
TGGTACTTCATATCAAAATGTTTGGTTCTACTATGGTGGACAGGATTATATGCCAACTGAATGGCACTGATGTTGTCGCAGTAGATTCTGGTCGGACCACTTTGTTGTTCTCCAATCTCTTCCAGTACTTTCCTTAGCCACAAGGCTTGAGTACTAGCATAAGTAACCGCTATATACTCTGCTTCTGTTGAAGATAGCGCTACTACTGTCTCCTTTTTTGAACTCCAAGTTATTAGTCCTGATCCAAGACTAAAACAGCTTGCTCGATGTTGACTTTCGTCATCAATATTGCTACCCCAATCACTATCACTAAAGCCTACAAGCTTGATAGTGTTACATTTATGGTACTTGGATTCCAAAATCCAATGTACCCTTCACATATCTCAAAATTCTTTTAGCTGCCTTCAAATGCAGCTCCGAGGGGTTAGACATAAATCTAGAAACAAGAGATACAACATACTGAATATCCGGTCTGGTGTTGGCGAGAAACATCAAACTCCCAACCATGCTTCTGAAAGTGGTTACATCAACTTTTTGTGCTCCATCATCTTTGCTTAGTTGGATCCCATGTCCAACTGGAGTTGCAACTGGTTTGCAATGCTCCATAGTAAACTTCTTGATCATGTCCTGAGCATACTTATGTTGACAGATGAAGATCCCTGTATCTGATTGATGAACTTCCATTCCCAGATAGTAGTGCATTAATCCAAGATCTTTCATCTCAAACTGTGTCAACATGGAGTGTTTGAACTCCCTATTCATTTTCTCATTACTACCCATAAAAATAAGATCATCCACATACAAACAAACTATGAGAATGTCTTTACCTTGCTTGAGGTAGTAGAGTGTGGGTTCATTTTTGCTCCTGGTGAACCCATATTCTTTGAAGTACCCATCAATGCGTGAGTACCAAGCTCTTGGTGCCTGTTTCAGACCATAGAGTGCCTTCTTCAATCTGTAAACAAGGTGTTCCTTACCTTGTACTTCAAATCCCTGTGGCTGCTCAACATACACTTCTTCTGTCAAGTATCCATTGAGAAATGCACTCTTCACATCCATGTGTTGTACTTGCCATCCTTTGTGTGCAGCTAAGGCAAGAACTGTTCTTATTGTCTCCTGTCTGGCTACAGGAGCAAAAGTCTCTTCATAATCTATTCCATACTTCTGAGTAAAACCCTTTTGTTAGCGTACTATTAACGTATTTTGTCTGTATTACGTTATTAAGCCACTGTTACAACGTCTGTAACAGATCAGTTACGCCAGAGTGTTATTCTCGGCCTTTTGTAATCTTATTTAAACATTCCTGCAATAATACATTTTGTTCGTTGAATCTAACATGGCATCAGAGCCAGTCCTGTAAGATAGCTACGCAGCGGGAATTTTTTTTAGTTTGCAGGGGCAAATTTTTTTTACGCCGCGCGCAATCGCGCGACGTCTCAAAAAAAAAAAAAAAAAAAACGCAGGGCTGAAGGTGCAGGGCGCAGGTCCGTTGGAACGCAGCGCTGCAGTCCCAGTTGAAGGAGGACGCAGCGCGCGGCCTCCCCTGCCCGCCGGAACGCGGACGCAACGCCAGCGCCACGTCCGCGACGCTCGCGCGAGCACGGACGCGACAGCGCGCGCCACGTCCGCGACGCTCCCTGAGCGCGAGCGCGGACGCGACAGCGCGCGCCACGTCCGCGACGCTCGGACGCGGATGGCTGTCTGCGCAGGAGGGAGGCGGACTCCCCCGCGGACGCTGACGTCATGCGACGTCTAGCGCGGGGAGCACCCCCCCCCTTCACCCCCGCGTGCAGCGTGGGCGGGAATTTTAAATCCCGCCCACACGCGGGGTATCCCCCCCCCACCGCGTGGGATTTTTAAATCCTCGCCCGCGCAGGAATTGAAGGGGGTATAAACCCCCCCCCCCCAATTTGCGCGAAACGCGCCGCGCTCCCCCTCCCCCCCAATCGCAAAACGCGCGATACCCACCCCCCCACAACCTGTTTGAAATTTTTTTTCAGAAGAGACGAAGTTTTTCGGAGTTTTTTTTTCGAAGAGACGAAGATTTTTTTGGAAACAAAAAAATCGGAGGTCGAAGCAGGGATCATGGGGAAAGCAGGCAGCAGACGTCGTTGAACGCAGAGTGCCGGAGCCGAAAAGCAGCAGCGTGCGAGGCCGAGGAGGTGGACCATTCGGGGTTGAAAAGGGAGAAGGCCGACAGATCCTTCCGGATCAGCCCGCAAGCTCACTTGGCAGTGAGCTGTGCGGTAAGGCTCAGGGAGCCTGCAGGTCGGGGGTTCGAATCCCGTCGACTCCCCCCAAGGTATAAATTTTTTTTGCAAAGTCATTTTTAATTATTATTTTTTAATTAAAATTTTTAATTTTAATTTTTTAAATATAGTTTTTTAACTTTATAAATTAAAATTTTAATTTTAATTTATTTTTTTATAAGTTTAAAAACTATATAAATTAAAATTATTTATTTTAATTTTAAATTTATAATAATTATTAAAATGCTTTGTTAAAAGAACGCCTTTTAAGGGGGGATATTTTTTTAAAAAATCAAAGGGGGATAGTGAGTAATTTTTCGAAAAATAGCAATTTGGCATTGTAAAAGGTGCATTTTCGGCTGTGACCGACACCTTGTGGGTTATTCTTGTGGGCAATTTTTTTTTTTTGTTGTATGTTGCATATTTCATTTTTGCACTATAACATTAAAAATTAAAATCAAAACACTCCCTAAGTCCCCGGAATATAAAACCCATCTGTGCAATTTTATTGCACTGCAGCGTTCGGTATTTGTGATACCTCTGGCCAGCACTTACAGGTAAAGCTGTCGTGATTTGGCTACTGTATCCGCCGCCTAATATAGCTGCTATAACGACGTCTGAGCTTGTTCTCTATAAATCATCGGGGAGGAATAAGTACGCCATTTTTGCATTTTTTTACTCCATCCACTACCCTTTATCGCACTTGTGTTTAGGCGTAAATCCTGACGAAGTATTCTTCATAGTGTTTAGGGGGAAGTTACGCCCCACGCATGAGAAGAATCTTCTATGGTAGGTGCCATCAACAAGGCGATTCCCTTTCAGTACCGCTTATGTTCCACGTATCGTATGATCTCTAAAACTCACCTATAGTCTCCCTCACGTAAGGGCGGGTGATTTTTGTTGATCTTTCTAAATACCTATAGTTTCCCTCACGTAAGGGCGGGTATTTTGTACGGTATATTGGCCTAGCAAAAGGTATATCGAAAGGGGGACCAATTTGGTGATATAAGGAACCTTCACTATGGCCGTTGTTGCAAAGTTGATGACTGATCCGCATCAGTTATTGAAAGGTCCAAATTATACACCATGGAAACATAAGATGAAGGCTATTCTCCAAATGGAAGATTTGTGGGATATTGTTACTGGAGTAGCAACTAGGCCTTCACCAACAGCAGGATCCACGGGTCCTTCGACGGATCGGATAGCTTTTGACAAGAAAGACGAGTAGAGCAAAGGTGCTCATTTTGTTTGTTGTTTCGGATGAAGTGCAACCTCATATAGGTGACAAAGCAAGTGGTAAAGAGGCATGGGATGCCCTTAGAACCATCTATGAGGGGAAGAATGAATCCACCATTCTTCATCTTCAACAACAACTTCATAACCTGAGTTTGAGACAAGGTGAAACAGTTGAACTCTTTCTGTGCAGAGTGTCTGAGTTGAAAGAGAAATTGAGTTCTCTAGGAGATACTGTGGACGAAAAGCTTCTCATTTCACTTGTGATGAGAGCTTTACCTTCTTCATTTGATATGTTGATAACCTCCATCCAGGTGTCTCAACGACAAATTACCTACATCGAGTTGGTCAATCTGCTTCAACAACAGGAGGCACGCCAACTTCACAAGGATGATTCTTCCAATACAGCCCTATACACCAACGAGGCGGGGTTCTAGGAAGAAAGGTAATGGGCAAAAAGGAGGCAACTTTCGGAAAGGAGGAAATTCTCAACGGGATACGAAAGGAAAAGGCAAACAACCTCAACGAGAAGAAGAGGTGGTGCAAGATCCGTGAGAAAGACAACCATGACACCAACGAGTGTTGGCATAAGAACAAGCGAGAAAGGCCAAAACAAACCACAAAATAAGAACAAGCAACCCCAGGTGAATGTTGCTTGTTGAAGAATCGACTCGGATTCCGAATGGGCACACAAGGTGCTCATGACTACCACAGATTCCACTCGGAGGGATCCTATTTGGTATGTCGATTCCGGAGCTAGCAAACATATGATCGGCGACGGATCGTGGTTTGAATCATTTGAGGCCAAAGAGGGCAAACCTGTCACCATTGCTGATGATAAAACCTACAGGGTTCAGGGAGAGGGTACGGTTTCAGTCACTCTTCCTGATGGCAAGTGTCAGATTGACAAAGTCCTCTATGTTCCGGGATTGGCTAACAATTTGTTGTCAGTCACACAAATCCTGGATAGAAATATGGTTGTCAACTTTCGTGTTGAGAATGGAAAGAAGTGTTGTACTATTACCAGGAAGGGTAAGCAGATTGCAACGGCTTCATATAAGCACGGCTTATTTGCACTAGATGCTATCTCTACTCCACATGTTGCCATGATTGTCTCTACCAAGGAGGCAACTTCCCTATGGCACAAGAGATATGGGCATCTTAGTTCTGGCTACTTACTTGAGCTCAGCAAGTATGAGATGGTAAAGGGTCTTCCTTCCCTTTACGCCACATTGCCGGTGTGCTCGATCGCTAGCGGGAAAGCAGCATAGAGTACCATTTGAGAAGAGCTCTACAAGAGCACGAAAACCTCTGGAGCTAATTCACACCGATCTATGCGGTCCTTTCACACCCAACAGTGTTGGAGGGAAGAGGTACTTTCAATTATTCGTAGATGACTACTCACGAAAGATGTGGGTTTTCTTTCTCAAACTGAAATCTAAAGCTTTTGCATTCTTCCAGCAGTTCAAGAAATCCGTTGAGAAGGAGTCAGGGGCTTCTATCAAAACCCTCCGCTCAGATCGAGGGGGAGAGTTTACCTCTAATGAATTTTCTGCATTCCTAGATAAGCATGGGATCAAGAGACAGTTAACAACTGCCTATACTCCTCAACAAAATGGAGTTGCTGAGAGAAGGAACCGTTCTATCATGGAAATGGTTCGTTGTATGCTCACAGGAGCTACTCTTGGGCAACAATATTGGGCGAGAAGCTGTCACCACTGCAGTGTATCTGTTGAATAGGGCACCCACAAAGGCCCTAAAAGGAATGACTCCACGGGAAGCATGGAGTGGTCGAAAACCCTCCATATCTCATCTACGTATTTTCGGATGTCAAGCTTTCATGCACATACCGAAAGAGAAAAGGAAGAAACTAGATGAGAAAACACTGAGATGTATTTTTCTTGGATATTCTGAGCACTCTAAAGGATATCGGTTGATAGATCCTTTGACCAAGAAAATTCATATCAGCAGAGATGTTGTCTTTGATGAAGCTTTCACATCATAGAGCACATCTACAGTACACCAAGATATTGTGGAATCTAAGGAAGAGAAGATTCCTTTGTCAACACAGACAGGAGGTCCTTCTACATCTTCTTCACCTCCACCGAAGAAGAATCCTAAATGGTGTACAAATACAATCAGAGATGCAAATTTATCCACTCCTCCCAATTTGAATTTGGATAGACCTCGTACACGCGGTATGGCTCAAAAGGAAAGAGAAGCCGAGAAGCTGGTGAGGTTGATGATCTTTGTCAATCTTTTGAGGAACTTTCTGTGACTCCAAGTACAGAAGTTGAGGATATGGATATTGATGATGACAGGGCATTCATGTCTACCATAGATAGTCTTGAACCTGCATCAGTGCAAGATGCTCTTAGTGAGCCTCAGTGGAAGGCCGCTATGGATACAGAGTATGAGTCTCTGATGAAGAATAAAACTTGGAAGCTTGTTGATCTCCCGCATGGAAAGAAACCCATTGGCTGCAAATGGGTATACAAATTCAAGTACAAGGCAGATGGAACAATTGATAAGCATAAGGCCCGTCTTGTTGCAAAGGGCTATGCTCAAAAGGAAGGCATCGACTATGAAGAAAATTTTGCACCTACTGCTCGGATGACCACAATTCGGGTTATGTGTGCTATGGCAGCACAATTTGGGTGGAAAGTTCACCAGATGGATGTCAAAAGTGCCTTTCTAAATGGTGATCTCCAAGAAGAAGTCTATATGACTCAGCCTGAAGGATTTGAAGTGGAAGGCCAACAGCAGAAAGTTTGCAAATTGGTCAAATCCTTGTATGGTCTGAAACAAGCTCCTCGAGCTTGGTATATAAAAATGGACAATCACCTTATGCAGCATGGATTTAAGAGATGTTCGTTAGATGCAAACCTCTATTTCAAGAAACAGGGTTCTGAGATAGTGTTGCTTGTACTCTATGTGGATGATCTGCTCATTACAGGGAGTTCAAAAACTATGATCTCTACTGTCAAAAGAAACTTGTGCAAATCTTTTGAGATGACAGATCTCGGACTTCTCCATTACTGTCTTGGTCTGGAATTCAGCCAGAAGGAGCACTCCATCAAAGTGTCTCAGAAAAAATATGCCAAGACATTGCTCGATAAATATCGCATGACTGACTGCAAGCCAATGGCAACTCCAATGGAGAATGGACTTCAGTTATCGCGATATGATGACTCACCTCAGGTAGATGGCACTCTCTATCGACAGTTGATTGGGAGTCTCATATATCTGACCAATACTAGGCCAGATCTCGTTTTTGTTGTCAACTATCTTTCGAGGTTCATGCAGGAGCCTAAGACTACTCATTGGAAAGCAGCAAAACGTGTTCTTCACTATGTCCGTGGTACTATGGAATATGGCCTAGAATACAAGAGGAACAACAAATTCTTCTTGCAAGGATACACGGACTCCGACTATGCCGGATCATTTGATGATCGCAAGTCAACTTCGGATACATTTTTCATTCGGGATCCGGTCCTGTCTCTTGGCACAGCAAGAAGCAACAGGTGGTTGCTATTTCTTCAACAGAGGCAGAATATCGCGTCGCACGTGAAGCTGTGTGCAAAGTGATATGGTTACGTCGCATTCTGACAAGTATGGGCCATCCATCAAAATATCCAATACACTTGTTTTGCGACAATCAGGGTGTTATGAACCTCTTCAAGAATCCAGTCCATCATGAAAGAACAAAGCACATTGACACACAATGTCATTTCATTCGAGATGAAGTTCCAAAGCACCGAATTCAGCTTCAGCACATTCCCACCGATGCTCAAGTTGCGGACATTTTCACTAAGGCACTTGGACGTGTCAAATTTGAATTGTTTCGCAGCTCACTTTGTATTGCAAAATAATGTAAGGGGATGTTAGTAGTCTAGTATAGCTATTAGTTATTACATTACCCAAATAATGTAATAAAGGGGGATGTTAGCGTACTATTAACGTATTTTGTCTGTATTACGTTATTAAGCCACTGTTACAACGTCTGTAACAGATCAGTTACGCCGGAGTGTTATTCTCGGCCTTTTGTAATCTTATTTAAACATTCCTGCAATAATACATTTTGTTCCGTTGAATCTAACACCTTTGCCACTAATCTTGCCTTATGCTTTTCAATGCTTCCATCAGCATTAAATTTGGTCTTGAAGATCCATTTACAGCCAACACATTTCTTTCCTTTAGGAAGCTTCACAAGCTCCCAAGTGTCGTTGTTTTTTATAGAGGTTATCTCCTCTTCCATGGCATCTTGCCAAATCTTCTGAGTACATGCCTTCTCATAACTAGAAGGTTCAAGCTGTGCACTAGTTAACAATGCATAGTTAACTTGATCTCCTCTAGGTTCTTGTTGTGATTCATCATCACCATACAAGTGCATACTTTCTAATCTATGTAAAACAGATTCCATTTCACTAGCCTGACTTCTAGTATATCTTCTTGAAAAATTCTTATCCAACATCTGAGAGGATGGATGATACTGTAAAGTTCTCTTACCTTTGGATGGAACATCAATATCCATTGGTGAGGAACTAACTGATCGTTGTGGAGAAGGACTTGGAGAAGCAGTTGAATCTGAAGATGGACTTGGTGGATGTGAGGGCGGAGACTGCTTTCCTTTCTGTGGTAGTCGTGGTTGCACCTGCTGAGCAACTACATCAGTGGCTTCAACATCATTGAATATTTGGGGCTTACCCCACTCTCCCCCTTCATCAAAAATCACATCCCTCGAAATCACTATCTTTCGAGTTGTAGGATTGTAGAGTCTATAACCCTTTGTGTTTTCACAATATCCTACAAAAATGCAAGCCTGACTCTTTGGATCTAACTTCTTTCTCAGCTCATCAGGAATGTGAGCATATGCCAATGAACCAAATACTCGGAAATACTTCACATTTGGTTTCTTACCATACCAGGCTTGATAAGGTGTCTTCCCTTTCAAACTCGAAGTAGGACTTCTGTTCAAGATGTGAACACTAGTCCTTGTTGCATCTCCCCAATATGCATTACTCAAATGCTTTGTCTGAAGCATTGATCTCGCCATCTCCACAATGGTGCGATTCTTTCTTTTTGCTACACCATTCTGTTGTGGAGTGTAGGCAGTTGTGAACTGCCTCTTGATGCCATGATGTTTACAAAAATTCAAAAACTGATTAGAGGAGTATTCTCCTCCTCTATCTGATCTAAGACATTTTGTTGAATATTCACTCTCACTTTCAACTTTTGCTTTAAAATCAACAAAGCATGCAAATGCTTCATCCTTATGCTTCAAAAAGTATATCCAACACATTCTTGTGCAATCATCAATGAAAAGTAGGAAGTAAGAGTGGTTACCTAGACTCTTGGTCTGCATCGGACCACAGATGTCTGAATGTACCAACTGAAGAGGATAGCTGGCCCTCCATGCTTGTCCACGAGGAAATTTCGATCTGGCATGCTTGCCCAAGGCACACCCTTCACAGACTTCCTTACTATCTTGAACTTTGGGAAGTCTAGTCACCATTGCTTGTGAAGTTAGCAATTTCAAACTTGCAGAATTCAAGTGACCATATCTCAAGTGCCATAGGACACTTGGATTGGTAATAGCTACATTTGCTAACTTATTTCCTCCTGGCTGGCCAAACTTCAAAGGAAATAATCTATTTTTCGACATTGGCACTTGTGTAATGATTCTATTACTATTGTTTTTGTCAAATATGGTGCATTTACCCTCATCAAAAATCAACTTATAATTCTTTTCAAGCATTTGACCAACACTTAACAGATTGTGTTGAAGATGAGGAGTGTAATAGATATCACTTACATGTTTTATGCCTTCTTTTGTTGGAACCGCCATAGCTCCAATGCCTTCAACTGCCAATGACTTGTCATCACCCAACCGAATGCTGGATTTGTATGAGGAGTCTATCTTAGCAAAGAGTTCTTCTTTGCCACTCATGTGATTTGAACACCCCGTGTCCAAAATCCATGTATCATTCAAATTTTGCTCTGTCTGGCCATAAGAGAGAAAGAGATTTGAGGACTCTTCCTCTTCTCCAAAATTTCCAAATTGACTGCTCTGGTTGCTGCTGCTTCCTTGCGAAGTCTTTGACCAACAATCACGAGCATAATGGCCAGGTTTGCCACAATTGTAGCAAACTTGTTTAGATTTGTCTCCTCCTTTTCCTTTACCAGATTGTTTTCCTCTGTATTGTTGCTGTCCTCCTCTATTCTGGTTTCCACCTCTGTTGGATGATCCTCCTCTGTTGGATGATCCTCCTCTGTTAGGAGTTCCCCCTCTTTGATTATTTCTGCCTCTGCCTCTTTGTTGACCTCTGCCACGTCCTCTACCTCTTCCTTCATGTGTGGCAAAAGCTTTGTCATCTCCTCCATAGCTGGTGGTAGGAGTTTCATGCAATCTCTCTTCATGTGAGAGAAGTGATCCAGTTAATGCATCAAAAGACAATGTGGATAAGTCTTTTGATTCTTCAATAATTATGGCAACAGAATTCCATTTTGGAAGAAGTGTTCTCAACACTTTCTTCACCATCATCTCTGGCTTGATATCCTCTCCTAGTGTGACCATTTTGTCGACTCCTGCTTTCACTCTCACACAGTAATCACCGACTCTTTCATTCTCCTCGCATCTTGAGATTCTCAAAATCTCGTTTCAAGGTTTGCAGTTTTACCTGCTTCACTTGGTCACTGCCTCTATAGCTCTCTTTTAAGGCATTCCATGCATCTTGTGCAATGACATATGATGCAACCCTAGGAAAGATAGTTTTGTCTAAAGCAGCATGAATGTGATATAAGGCAAAAGCATTATTCTTTTGTGCTTCTTTTCTTGTCTTTTTATCAGCATTAGAAAATGCTGCCCATTCAGCAGTAGTTGGTTCTATATAACCTTCCTCAACTACATCCCAAAGACCTTTTCCTATCAACAAAGTCTTCATTTTTATAGACCAGTATTCATAGTCACTACCATTAAATTCAGGGATTGGTAGACTAGTGTTTGCAGCCATTGCTAAAAATCAAACTTTTATTCAAAGCACACAAGTACTTTTATTGAGGCAAACTGGAAATACAAAGTAGAATGCAGTACATAATGATTTAATAATTTAAATCAAATCTCGCCTTCTTAGTACATCTATGTTCAGCTTCAGAACTGCTACTAATGACGATAATCTCAGGTTTCACTTCCACTAGATCTGCTGCTACTGCTGCTGCTGCTGCTTCTGCTTCTTCTTCTTCTTCCTCTTCTTCTGCTTCTGCTGGTTCCGGTTCAGGCTCAGGAGAGCGTGGTGTATAACCCACACTCAATTCATCTGTTGGCACACCTGGTGTATAACTGGCACTCGCTTTGTACGTCCGAAACAAATTGCACGGTTTCGGATTCTTCAATTCTCTGTCCGAAGATATTGTCTTCGGAGTCTGCTTCGTATCCTGAATCCGGCTTTCTTATGTGAGAAATCACCTGATTCTCCAACTGACTCAACACAGTGTGCAGACTAGTTCGGCGAACCCTTTCATCAAAGGATTCCGGCGATTCTCTCTTCAACAGAGAGATAAGTGCATGATAACTCCCTTCAGATCGGAACATCTACCATTTCCACAAGCACATTATTCCTTCTTTCACAAAATTTTTTTAAATGTTTTCTAAAGGTTTTTTAAAAATAAATTTAATAATCTTTTATTATTTTTTAATTTACTCTTTTTAAAAAATAAATTTATTTAAAAAAGATAAATCGGCCGATGAAAACAACCAAGGGCCACCGCCCTTTTAATCTGCCGCGGCCAAAATTAAAAAAAAAAAATCTTTCGTGCGGCGCTCGCGGGATTCGACCCGTGCACCTCCTCACAGCAAATGGCCAACCCTGACCGCCGCGCCAAACGATCCGGTCGAGCAATGAAGGGAGTGTGGTTGGTATTATTACCAACCGTCGGGCATTTTTTTTTAAAAAAAATTTGTTTTTCGTGGAGCGAGCGGGAATCGACCCGCGAACCTCCACCCTACAAGCGGACCACTCTGTCCGCTACACCACAGCCGCGGACGGGAATTAATCTCAGCCCCGTCCGCTTTGTAATCGCCGGCGGGTGATTTAAAAAAAAAAAAAATGTGGGTTAATCCCACATGCGTCCGAGAAAGGACGCGTGAGGGTTTTTAACCCTGGAGGCGCACTTTATCTCTCGACTGCCTTCGGGCAGTCGATCTGCGACTGAAATTTGCCGTCGACCTCGTCAATCGCTGCGTGCCACGTGGACCAGTCTCTGTCTGCCGCGTGGCAAAAATTTTAACTGCCGCCAACAAAGCCGCCTGCCGCCAATTGTCGCTCGCCACGTGTCGAGCTCTACGACTGCCACGTATCCAGTCACCTCGGGATTTGAGCCACTGCCACTGTGTCGCTGCCACCTCCGCCTTGGGATCCGTGCCCGAACTGCCTCGGGATGCGTGCCCTAGCCTGCTCGCGATCCGCCTCGGGATTCGAGCCCTGTTGCGAACTGCTTCGGGATGCTTCGGGATGACCTCACTTCGCCTCGGGAACCGTGCCCGACAGACGACGAAGTCTGGCTCTGATACCAGATGTGAAATCTGAACACAGTCACACTAACAGAAAAATGCAGGACAAATAAAAATCAAATTCTTTATTTAATTTGTAGCTCTCCCAACCTTAATACAAAATGCATATTCAATAATATATAGAGGAATAGGAAGAAAGTCGGCAAAGGAGAGATAAGGGGAAATAGGAGATAAGAAGGGAGAAGATAGGGGAAAGAAAAGCGCGGAGGGATAAGGGGAAAGAAGAATTCACGGAGGGATAAGGAGGAGAGAAAATAGGAGATTAGGGGAGACTAAATAGGAGATAGACTGCCGACAATTCGAAAACAAATTCTGCCGACAAATGTAGGGAGATTTCACACTGAAGCTAGGAAAAGAGATTTTTCTAAGCCAGTTTCGAAACAACCCTATTCACACTTGTAACAGTCCTGCATTTAATATGAATGTATTCCAGTGTGAAAGAATTTCTTCTTAAGGTGGCTTCAGGCTTTGGAAGTGTTGGAATAAATGAAATGTAAATGAAAAAGGAAATCAACTGCTTCCAAATGAGATGATTGGCTACCTGCTCGTTCATTGTTTGTGTCAGCAAGTTTGACAGCATCTTGGAAATAATCACACCTGTTTTAATTCAAGGCAACATGGATGAGCAGACGTAGTGGTGTTGCGCATTTATGGCACCACAAGCTTCATCTGTGTTTGTCCCTATATTTATGTTCTGTGCATAGACATAGTTGTCTAAAATTTTGGAATATGGATTGGAAATGCATAAGTTCTATTGCCAATTTTGCCACACTTTGTTAAAATTCCTATTGTATACAGTTTTTGAGACCATTCATTGTAAAAACCTCTCTTTTTCCATAAAAAATGGTTAAGATGTTGTTATGCTGCTGTGCTTTCACCAGCTGTCTCTTTTTGTTTAAGATTGTATTCTGTCACATTATGTGGTTCCTCTTCTTTTCTGTACTTTTCTCTACATTTTTTGTACTTTTTCCTGTCATGTTGCATGCAAAATTGTGAACGTTTTAGCATGGGCAATATTCTGATGGTTTCTCTTCCTTACTTTGGTCTTCAAATCCTTTCATATCTGCATATGGCTGTATTTTCCGGCACTTAGACACTTGGGTATGTTTTTCTGTTAAGTTATACTGTCGCTCCGGCAGTAGGAGCGGAAGGCCAAAAAGAGTAAAGATAGGCTAATATGGCTAAGTATGACAAAGAAAGTCAAAACATAGTCAGAACTGCAGGCGCTCCACTCCTGGAGCGAACCCTCAAAGCGCTCCACCCATGAAGCGACACTCTAAACAGCAAAAACAGCTTTAAAAGAAGCCAAGTGTAAAGAGGTCGAAGTGGTCAAAGGGCCCGTCGCTCCACTAGTGGAGCGACAGGCCTGACGAAGGTCCAAAAAGGCTTAAAGGGAAGAAAACTTGGCTAAAAGCGCTAAACAAAAGTCAAAGGCGGTCAAAGCACCAAGAGCCCCAACGTTGGAGCGAACCATCAAAGCGCTCCATCTTTGGAGCGAAGGCAAAACAAAGTAAAACAAGTTAAAACGTTGGTGCAAAAGACAACTCCCAAGAAAGTCAACATATGGTCAAAGGGCAAAGCACTCCACTAGTGGAGCGCCTTTCCCAAGTGCTCCACCAGTGGAGCGAAGGGCCAGCAAGGCATAGAGATAATAAAAGGCACTAAGGGTGCAGTAAGAAAAGTCAAAACGGTCAAAAAACAAAGCGCTCCACTAAGTGGAGCGCCTCTCCAAAGCGCTCCACTAAGTGGAGCGCCTCTCCAAAGCGCTCCACTAGTGGAGCGAATTTCAAGCAAAGGCATTAAGAGAAGACAAGGCAAAGGAAAGTCAATTTGGTCAAAGTGCCGAGCGCTCCACTAGTGGAGTGAACTTCCCAAGCGCTCCACTAGTGGAGCAAACTTCTCAAGTGGCGACTAAGAAAGACAAGTATGCTAAAGTTAGAATGATCAGGGCCAGAAGAGCTTCGAAAAATACAGACTTCGTCAAGTTTTTCAGCAAAGGAGTCAAAGAAAGTCAAACACGCGAGCGCTCCACTAGTGGAGCGAAGAAGAAACTAAGTGTAAAGAGAGTCAATGACTTGGTCCAGGAACCAAGCGTTCCACTAGTGGAGCGAAGGTTCTGGGCGCTCCACTTGTGGAGCGAAAGCCCTTGTTGCTCCAGTTATGAAGCGAAGTTCCTGGTAGACCTCAAATGCAGTGCAAACTGCCTAGAATCACCATGAAGCTGCCCGAAGATATCAGGGACTGCTGTAAATCTGCCATTGACCGGTTGAACCGACTCCAAGTTGCACTCTGAACCATATGATCGTGATCATTACCGGAACCTTTTGCCTTTAATAAACTGAGTTATTTGTAAGGCCGAACTGACTGTTTCAAGTCATTACCGGAACCTTTTGTCTTCAATGCTGAGTATCTGTAAGGCTAAATTGACTGTTTCAAGTCATCATCGGGATCGAATCTGCCTGTCACAGGAGTGGTTGGGCATTAATGCTTTAAGCGGCAAAATTCTTCTATAAAATCCGGCTTTTTCTCTGTAACCAAGGATGGACAACCTCTACTAGAGAAGCAGTTTTGTACTTTGAAATCTGCTTCCGAAATAAAGACTTTTGGTTCCGGTTTTGAGTTTTCTATCTCTGTGTATGACTTCTATTTTGTAATTTCTATTAAAATTAGTCTCTCTGTTGCACAGTTTAATTCTGTTTTTTGGATTTCGCTGTTAATAGAGGATTAATCCCTGGAATACTTGTTGGAGTTTATATAGTTCTAAAGATTTAATATTGATTTCTGTTAAAAGTCTATTTTTTGATTGCTGTTGGTTCAAATAGTCAGGCTGTCTATCATGCTTCTTGTCCATCACCTCGTATTTTTGGCTTTTAGCTGTTGACAGTTTTGTCACATTTTTTCAAGGGATAAAATTTTTGAAATGTTGTTCATTTTTGTGTTGAATTCTCCTCCTCCACGTTTTTTTTCCTTTGCTCTTTTGTCTTTTTATGGCACCCCGGTGCCACTAGTATCCGCCTTCCGGCTGCCCCATGTCCATTTCAGATGCATCGACAACTTCGCTGCCAGAAAACAGACACAAGGGAGCAGCTTCGCTCGAAGCAGAGGTCAATCGACAACTTCGTTGGGGAAAACAGAAAAAGCTTAGTTTGAACTTGAAAATTTGCTAAGGAATGAGTGGCACTTCGCTCACAATACTGCCGAAGTTGCCACTTCAGGCAATATGGCTGCGAACCTCCCAATTTTTGGCTTTGTTGTAAAAGTTCCAAAGCAGCCGAGCTGCCTCGCCAAAAAAATTGCCGAAGTGCCACTTCGGCCCACTCCCCCAATAAACCACCTTCAAATAGGCGCCAGTTCGGGCCTAAACCCAACGAAGCAGTCACTTTGGGTGTAAACCTCACCGTAACTCCACTTCGGCCACAACATTGGTGAGGTTTCACTCGAATAAGTGGAAAAACATTCAAGGCAACAGGGGCACTTCGCCCATAATCCGGCCGAACCAACACTTCGGGAACCAATTGTTGCGAGGTACCCATCCAGAACGAAGTGCAAGTTTGAAAGATAGATGTTTTGTCATACTTCATCGTCAACAACCAACCACTTCGGGTAAAATTCTTGCCGAACTGCTACTTTGGGTCTCTTCTACAGCGAACCGCCCATTCCCTGCGAAGCGGTAGAACGAGGAGTTTGCTACTTCGGCCAGATCCTAATTAGGTGTCCACTTCGCCCAACCCTCCTTGCGAAGCTACACCTTGGGCCCGATTTCAGCGAACCACCCCCAGTGAGGACATTTTGACACGAGCAATTTTGTCTCCTCCCCAGACCTTCACTTTGGCTCGATTTCCTTGCGAAGCTACACTTCGGGGGCAGACTGGGCGAACCTCCCTCCAATTGCGATTCAGGCCAGATTTTCAGCGAAGCTCCCCCTAAGCCGCCCCTGACACCGGTGCTACTCCCGAGGGGCACGCATTCAAAAACGGGGTATGAATCCAAGACACTTTCGCTGCGCATAAATGCAATTTTCCGCTCAAGGTGGCCCTCTAACCAATTGTAGTAATTAGATGGGAGGTTTCGTTTGTAAAAAGCAACCGAGCGCCAATTTTGAGCCGCTCTAACGTCCTTATGCGTCTAGTTCATTTTTGACTCAGAGGGAGGGTCCTCTATAAAAACCAATGCATTGTAATGAAAAAAGGGGGGGAACATATTGCTAGACAACTGCTGTATTTGAAACTTTTGCATCAATACTGAGGAATCTTGGCTTCAATTATGTGTTTTCTTTGTATGACGCCTCTGATAGGTATTTCTATACATTTCATTTATTTTTCTGATTGCTGTAATTCTACTATTTGAATTTAGGCATTGGAGGATAGATGAACCTGGAATCCTTTTAAGGGATACGTAGGGAAAATTAATGCAATATTGATTTCTGTTCATTTTCTGTATTGATAGTTGCTGGGTTAAATATAGATGAGTTATTGTGCTGCTTATTCTTTCCCACTGCACTATTAAGCTATTTGCATTTCTTTCTGTACTCTTTTAATCTCTTTCCTGCACTCTTATCTTGAAAACCCCAAGTAGTTAGTATAGTAGCCAGCCTTCTCCGAAGATTGGCATGGGAGGCATCTCTTCCTCTCGGCCTTTCAAGGTTGGTCCGGGTCTAGGGCGCGCGTACAAACCAAAACCCTTTCCTGTGGCAAATCCGTGACCAACAGTTTCTGGCACGCCCGGTGGGACAGACAGTTTCACCTTGTGAACGGTACTGAGAATTGATGCTCGTCTCAGTGCTGTAAGTTTCGAGCATTTGGCGACTCTGTCCAACGTAGATACCTCCCAATCTCAGAGACCGGTACTAAAATATCCGCGCCTTCATGCGTACTAGATGGAAAGTTAGGAACGTTGGAGAAGAAGCCGAGTTTTACGAGCTTGACATTGACGCCTTTGGAAAACGTCCTAGGCTAGTCAGGCCGAATCTCTCCGAACTAAGGGTCATCACAAGAAGCTGTCGTTGACGAGCAAGGTCTAACCTCAGATAGCACAACGACCAGCGTCCCTTCAAATCCTCCGAACTCTCCAGACCACCTAGGCGGCACACTTTTGCCTGGCAATCTGTTAGGCGCTTCAAGTGCTCCTGTTCGGTCGAACCTGCTGTTGCCCCCTCCTAATCAGTCGAATCCGAGCGCAAATATGGCACAACCACCCCCACATCAGCAGCAACCTGCCGCTAGGCTGTTTCCAGCCTGGAATTCCTGCAGGACCCTTGAATCTAGCAGGGCAGGCCAAAATTTCGGCCGTTGCTTTAAAATCTATACCCACGTACGATGGTACTGGGAAAACAACCTATGAACACATCCAGGACATTGCTTCTCTGGCTGCACTTCACAACATCACAGAAGAGAATGTTATGGTTCGGTTGTTAGTTTTATCCCTTCGGGGAAAACTTCTCTATTGGTACAGATCCCTGCCACCCGGCACTATCACCGGGTGGGATCAATTGGTGGGACAGTTAATGAGAGGATTTAATGAATCGACAGACCCTTCCTCCCTACTGCATCAGTTCACGTCTATCCAAAGGCACCCACAAGAGGAGATAGCTGATTTTAACGTCAGGTTCGCCCGGACTTGGCAGAGAGTACCCGTTGGCCTACGACCAACTGAGGAGCAAGCAACCTATTATTACTTCAGGGCCTTCAATTCTGATATCAATATGATTATCAGATTCTTTAACATCAACACCTTCCCTGAGCTATACGAGTTGGCCCAAAAAGCGAAGACTGATATGATCACCATCGGTAAGCTCCCACCTAGAATGCCGACGCCAATATTTCCTGATTTTCCTTAGTCACAATACCCTAGCGCCGCTGCCTCGTAGCCTTAAGCGTCTCCCACATATCCGATTCCACCCTGGAATCCGAATCCCGCACCAACTGTCTTTCAGTTTTCCGTTCCGCAGGTGCATTTCCTTGCCCCTCAAGTGCTACAACTCTCGACCCCTCCACAGTATTCAGCATTACCTCCGCCACCACAATATCCTGCGTTGCCTCCGGCTCTGCCAATAGCCCCATTACCGCCTCCAATATTACCAGCACCCGCGACTGTGGATGTGCAAGTCAAGCTATTGCAAGAGGTACAGTCCTTGAACTCCATTGTGAGGACACTGTCCAACGATATGGCTGTCATGAAAAAGAAACAAGCGCAGCAAGAGTTCCTACCAAGAAGACCCTACCCTCCCCCGGCGCTCACAAAAGACCAAGCAGCTCATCCTGGCAGACCTCCTGCGAGGAATGCCGCTATTAATGAAGAGCCGAGTACCTCTGATTATGTGCACTGGTGTTCCACGTGCAATGACCCGCATGGAGAGGATACTTGTATGTTACATCAACACTACGCTCAAACGATGGCAGGAAGCATCTCTGGTGACCAAGTCAACATGATTAGGGAGGCGGATCATAATCTCGTGATCTCAGAAGAGGAGCAAGTCTCGATCCTTACCAAGAGTGGAAAAAAACCAATCGAGGTAGAAGCAGCCCAAATGGGACCTCTGAAGGTGTATACTCACCACGAGAAGAAGCAGCCTTCGGCTAAGGCTCCTGATAAAATCCCCCAGCCACCGCTAGGAAAGGAGAAGTCCCAGCAAGCTCCAACAGCTCAACCACCGGTTGAAACCAGGGAGCAAGCCAGGGAAAAACTCAAGTACCCGTCATTAACAAAGCGACAAAGGGTCGAAGCTACGTAGCAATATCGCACTAAGTATGAGGTCGAGAAAGAGCCAGAGGTGCCCACTACCACAGCATACAACATTGTTGATGAGCTAAGGAAGACTCTTGCCAAGATCAGCCTCTATGATGCCCTGCAACTTCCAGGGCAGGTGGACTTGCTACAGGAATCGTTGAAATCAGCAAAGGAAGGAAAGTCAACACAACCTGTTCTAGCCCAGACCTTGCCCACTTCAGTTATAGGAAAAAACAGACCTTCCCCATTCTATTTGTCTCTTCAAATGGAAGGATGGATTGTTCACAACTGCATGATTGATTTCGGCGTGGCAACCACTGTCTTGACAAAGGCAGTTTGCGAGGAGATTGGCATGGAGTACACACGAAGCAGCCAGGGTGTTCTTCAGCTCGATGGCACTCTTGTGAAGACGGTTGGCGTCATCAAGGATATACCCATTCGACTGTTAGGGTAAAATAGGTAGTGTATTGCATTACACTACATAGATTATTACATTTACTTTTCTACCATAGGAGATAATTACCATTGTATAAATTACCTCCTAGATTAACTTAGGTTAATAGCTAAAATATCCCGAGATATTTTAGTTGGTTATTTGGCATATTCTATTTTCTAGGTGGTTAGCACATCCTACGCTAACCTTGTTAGGTTTACTATTTTGTAACCTATATATTAGGTTTGATTATTCATTTTCGAACCTAATGTTTGCATAGCAATATTATTTGATTTTTCATATTGGAGTAAACTATTGCTTACATTGGTATCATTCGCTAGGTGGGTAATGAGAGCAACGCTCGTTCCCCTGGACTGTAGACTTGGTCATGCATTTTTCCTATTGGCTGCTATTTGCTGGTTGTTTTTTGGTTGCTGACTTGGAAGGCCTGAAGCACAGCCGATTGGCCCACGGAAGGATCGCCTGAAGCGCAGCCGACTGGCCCACGGCATCATCCGACTGGCCCACGCGATTAGCCAATCGGCCGACGCACTCAGCCGTTGGCCGACCACGCTGTCAGCCGACTTGACCGACGCGAGCTGACCGATCGGCCAACCAGCGCCGACCTGGCCAACGCGACACCGTCAGCCGACCTGATTGGCGCGACGCGGTCAGTCGACCACGCCGACGCGATCGGCCAACCAGGGCCGACGCGATCCGTCGGCTAAGGCCAGCAATCGACAGCGGATCGCTGTCGACCGGCCCACGGTCGACGCCTTGAGGCGTCGATGCCTTGGCTCTTGCGCAGGCCAGGGCTCGCAGACCCACGTGGCCCACGCTTGGGAGAGCAGAGAGGGCAGGAGCGCCCTCCCCCTCCCAGCCTGACACGGGAACGATCCGACATGCAGACGACCTCAGAAACTGGACCTGACACCTGTCGTGATCTGTCCTCAGCACGCACCTCGAGGTGCCACTTGGACCTGACGTGGCGGACAGCCATTGGACCGACTAGACCTGACGTGGCAGACAACCACTGACCGACTGGACCTGACGTGGACCCCCTTGTCGCGCCACGTGGACGTCGGCAAAAAAAGGACCCGGACTCGATTGCCTGAGCCCAATCACGAGCTACCCAGCTTGTAAAGGCCTTTAAAGGCCTTTGCATCCAAAACAGGATGCATGTGGGATAATTCCCACAACATCCCAAAAGAAGCCCGTAGGCTTCTTTAAGATTCAGGCCCTCCAACTTGAGAACCAAGCCTTGCGCTTGGTTAGTTGGCCAAGGCGGACGCCTTAGGCCAGCGCAGACCCCGGATCGAACCCCCGCGCGTCCAAACAAAACAGGTTTTATTCAGAATACCATTTTTTTTTCGATTTTTTCAATTATTCTAAAGTTTTTAAGCATATTAAATATTATTTTTGTTTTATTTATTTTTATAATTTTCCTTAACATTGGCATAAAATGTTCATTTTTTAGTCAATTTGGATGATTTTTTTTCCAATTTTTTCCAAAATTATAGAACTTTAATCTTAAACATATATTTTTATGCTTTCTCAAACTTAAAAAACTGGAAATCCAAACAAAATTTAGCCCTCAAAGTTCCCAAAATCAAAATATGTTTTTCTCTCAACTGAAGACAAAAGGAACATAGGAACCTCTTTTTGGCAAATTTAAAAACTTGCTTCAACAATTTTTTTTGCAATAAACTCCTCAAAAGTTCTATAGTTTTCTTCATTCATTTTTGGAGATATAAGACATAGAAACTCAAAATTTCTGTTGCAAAACACATAGCATGCCATGATTCAGGAAGCATAAAAGGTCATCTCAATTTTTCCCAAAACCATAAATTTTGCTTTTGTTCTCTCCTTCAAGAAAGGAGACATAAAAACATAAAATAGCATAATTTTTTGTTGTAAACTTGAGATCCATAAAACCAAATTTTTTGCTCCTCATGCTAAACTGTTGAAGACAAAAACCAAAGTCGTGTGTCGACTAGTCTGGAAGCCTTTCAAACGCGGGTCGTGTGTCGACTTGTCTTGAAAGGAGTGCTCGAAAATTTCTCAATTTTGTAAACATTAAGGGGGGATAGAAATCATTTTTTTTTATTCTATTATTTGCAAAATTGTAAAGAAAAAGGGGGGATTTTCCAAAAGCAAGAAAGGTGCAATCTCGATTGTACTCGACACCTTTCTCAAAAATTGACTAATACTAGGTGCATTTTCGGTTGAACCCGATGCCTAGAGTGATAATAATGTGGGTTGCTCTCATGTTTTGATTATTGCACTAACACTCATGTGTTTTGTGTGCAATTAAACAATCAGATACAACATTGGTAGAAGCATTTCACAAAACCCATATTTCACTCCAAAACGTGCTATACTTTGCACAGGTTGAACAGAAGTCAATTTTTTTTTTACCCCCTCAAAAGGTCAAAATCCAAAACACCTTGATTACCTCTCTTTGTTTGGCTTAATTTCCTCCAACTTCTCATCCTTATTGAAGGGTGTTAAGGCAGGTGCCATTAAATATCCTAGAGAGCACAATCAGAAGTTTGTTAACCAAACCCCTTTAATTTGCTCTATCTTGTTTGGCTTAATTTCCTCAAACTTTTCATCCCTTGTTAAGGGTGTTAAGGCAGGTGCCATTAAATATCTTATAGAGGCAAATTAAACATCTTCCATATACTCTTTTGAGGGTATAGTGCAAGATACAACCATCTTAGTCCTATCAAATTTGAAACCTTAACCATGGCCATGATACACAAGTATCTCACTGAGAGCCAACTGCTCAAAGGTTCAAATTATTCAGCATGGAAGACTAAGATGAAAGCTATCTTAACTATAGAGGATTTGTGGTCTATAGTGGATGGAAGTGAAACTAGACCTACATCACCTGGAGCAGATCAAACAACTTTTGATAAGAAGGATAAGAAACTATCCTTAATGATCTTGCTAGCTATTATTGATGATATCCAACCTCATATCAGTGAAGCTAAGAATGGTAAGGAGGCTTGGGATGCCTTGAGCACCATCTTTGAGGGCAAGAATCAATCAACGATTCTTAACCTCCAAACACAGCTTCATACTCTTCATATGAAATCAGGAGAAACAGTAGAGCTATTCCTATGCAGAGTGGCAGAATTGAAAACAAAACTGCAATCCTTAGGAGAAAAAGTGGAAGACCAAGTCTTGACCTCTATCATTTTGAGGGCTCTTCCCGACTCCTACAAAATGTTGATCACTTCACTACAAGTTTCTGGCAGGACAGTAACTTTTGTCGAGTTGGTAAATATGCTTCAAACAGAAGAAGCTAATCAACTCCAAAGAGATGAGGCATCCAACAATGCTTTTTTTTTTCAAACAGACAAGGTGGTAAGAAAAAGTGGAATCAACAGAAAGGTTCTTCTTCTAATAAAGACAAGGGTAAAGGCAAAGAGATTTAGAAGAAGCAGTATTGTAAGATTTGCGACAAGGACACTCATGAAACCAAAAGATGTTGGTTTAAGAACAAACCGCCCAATGAGCAAGGAAACAAGAAGGGCAAAGGCAAACCAAAGAACAAGAATAAACAATAACAGGGACACATTGTAGCTGAAGATTCTAGTTTGGACTCTGAAAGAGCACACAAGGTGCTCATGACACATAGATTCCCCTCACAAGGACTCTGTGTGGTACATAGATTCAAGCGCTAGTAAGCATATGATTGGTGATAAGTCCTGGTTTGCAACATTTGAGGCTCGAGAAGGTAGACCGGTCACCATTGCTGATGATCAAACCTATCGAGTTCAAGGAGAAGGAAGTGTTTTTGTCTCCCTTCCAGATGGAGAATGTAAAATTCAAAAAGATCTTTATGTACCAGGATTGAAAAATAATCTGTTGTCAGTTCCACAAATCCTGGACAATAACATGAATGTCAATTTCAAAGTGGACAAAGAAAAGAAACGTTGCTTTATCACTCAAAAGGGAAAACGGATAGCAACAAGTTCATACAAACATGGTTTGTTTGTCTTAGATGCAATTGCCTCAACACATACTGCAATGGCAGTAACCACAAAAGAGGCCACTTCTCTATGGCATAAGAGATTTGGGTATTTAAGTTCAGGATATTTAATAGAATTGAGTAAATATCAAATGGTGAAAGGACTGCCTACTCTTTCATCTACTTTGCCAGTGTGCTCTGATTGCTTGTCAGGAAAGCAACATAGAGTACCCTTTGAGCTTAGCTCCTTTCGAGCTAAGGTACCTTTGGAGTTGGTTCACACAGATTTGTGTGGTCCCATGTCTACTAGTTGTGGAGGGAAAAGGTATTTTCAATTGTTTATCGACGATCACTCACGAAAGATGTGGGTCTTCTTCTTACAGTTGAAGTCTGAAGCATTTACCTATTTTCAACAGTTCAAAAATCTAGTTGAGAAAGAATCAGGATGCTTCATCAAGACCCGCAAGTCTAAGTTTCAACTAACCTTGGATTAACATTAGGCCAAGGTAATAATAATTAACACGAATAAATTAAAGCCGAAAACATTCATTGAATAACCAGCTAAAACATACATTAACTTAAACCTTATATAGGCTTAGAACAGGCGCTAAAGTAGGGAAGGGAAGGTGGAGGAAGATCGGGGAGTTTAGAGAGAACGAAGGAGTAGGAAGTGGAGTGGGAGGTGGCAGCGAGCGTGGGGAGAGGAAGGGAGTGGAGTGATAAGGGAAAATGGACGACAGGAAAGGAGGAAGCTGAATGGAGGGATAAGGAGAAAATGAAGGAAAGGGAGAAGGAAAAATCATGCCGACCATCCGATAAAATTAGTCGACAAAAGGTAAGTGTGTTCACACTGGGCTTAGAAAAACTGGATTTTTCTAAGCCTGTTTCAAGCTAAGTCCTGTTCACACTTGCAACATTCTCCCCCTTAAAGTTGAGAGAATTGACTATACAGTATCTCAGCTTTACAAATTGAGCTTTAGCCAGCGCCTTGGTGAATATGTCAGCGACGTTCTCCAAAGTGTGACAATAGTGAAGCTCAACAATATCAGTTTCCACCATATCTCGGATGAAGTGGTACTTCATATCAAAATGCTTGGATCTACTATGGTGGACAGGATTGTATGCCAACTGAATGGCACTGATGTTGTCATAGAATATTCGAGTTGGACCACTTTGCTGCTCTCCAATCTCTTCTAATACCTTTCGGAGCCATAGAGCTTGAGTACTAGCATGAGTCACCACTATATACTCAGCTTCTGTTGAAGATAGTGCTACTATTGTTTGCTTCTTGGAACTCCAAGTTATTAGGCCTGAACCAAGACTAAAACAGTTACCCGATGTGGATTTTCTATCATCAATATTGCTGCCCCAATCACTATCACTAAAGCCTTCAAGCTTGATAGTATCACATTTGTAGTATTGGATTCCAAAATCCAATGTACCCTTCACATATCTCAAAATCCTTTTAGCTGCCTGCAAATGCAGCTCGGATGGATTAGACATAAATCTAGAAACAAGAGATACATCATACTGAATGTCTGGTCTGGTGTTGGCGAGAAACATCAAACTCCCAACAATGCTTTTGAAAGTGGTCACATCAACTTTCGGTGCTCCATCATCCTTGCTTAATTGGATCCCATGTCCAATTGGAGTTGCAACTGCTTTGCATTGCTCCATAGCAAACTTCTGAATCATATCTCGAGCATACTTAAGTTGACAGATGAAGATCCTGTTGTCACATTTTGCACGGGGTGCAATGTCTTCAATATTGTAACAGTGCTGCTCTTCTTTTCCTCCTTCCATTTTCCTTCTTTCTCTCCCTTTCCTTTTCTTTCCCGCATTCTTTTTCTTTCCCCCCTTTTTTCATGGAGTCCCCAGTTGATTTTTCAACTTTCCAGCAAGTTACCCTGAAAATGGCTAAGTCTGGGTGCGAAGTTCGCACTTCGCCCAGTTTTGGTGCGAAGTGCGCACTTCGCCCAGTTTTGGTGCGAAGTCTGACTTCGCCCCACTTTCTGGGCGCACCTTGCACTGGCAGACTGGCAGGTCAATGAAGAAGAATGTTAAAGTGCCGGAGCAGGTCCGTACGTCGGCAGACACCAGTGTCCACCTGTGCGCAGTCCGACTTCTCAGCAGAATCGGAATGTGCCCTTGACAGGTGTGCGGTGGGGGAACAAACCCGGAGTTTTACCAAGACGTAAAGGTCTTCCCAACTGCACTGTTTTCTGCCCGCGCATCCCAAGGAGTCCTGATCCCAAGCAAAGATGTATAGACTGCCCTCTAAGGCAGGCATGTGTCACACAGCATAACCCATCATCAGACAAGTGTCCAGCTTTGGGATTTGAACCAAGACTGCCGACCAAAAGGGATAAGCATGGGCTGCCTGCACCGCCTGCGCTAGTAGCCTCATTCAAAGCTGATCTGAGGTTTCACCTGCTCCAGCTACCAGCGAACCTGCCGACTTGAAGATTTTATCCAGCCCTCCGCCACGTAGCAGTCCAGCTTCCAGGATGACCATGCTGCGGGTACAGCCCTGTCCGACAAAAGGTCAGCATTTGCAGCTCTTTCGCCGCTTCTGTCAGCTTATGTTTGACTGGGACTCTGTGCCCATTAATGTAACGGGTGGGACTCGGGCTATAAAAGCCCATCTTGAATTCATTGTAAAGGGTGGAAGGGGAATGTTTGTTAGGGAACTACTGTGCTTACTGTAACCATGCTTCTGCATATAAATACAATCTGTATGCCTGGTTCTGTTCTACCGCTTTTATTTCTTATGCTTATGCTTTACGCGATTCTGTGTCATGGCTTGTTGATTCACTTCGGCATTTGATGGTCAGGCGCCTTTAGCATTATTTCTGTACTTTTAATTTTCGTATAATAGATGTGGTAGCAGTTCCATCAGTTATGTGTGACGTTGCTGGCCCGTATCTGGTGATTGATGCGATCCCCTGCTGTTAGTTCCTTGTAGGGAATGTTTGCTAGGGAGCCATTGAAGCTGTGCGGTTAAACTCTCTACCTAACACATATACCTGGCTCTGATATATCTAGGTTTACTGTCTACCCCTGTCAGTGTACGTATCTGGTGATTGATGCGATCCCCTGCTGTTAGTTCCTTGTAGGGAATGTTTGCTAGGGAGCCATTGAAGCTGTGCATACACTGCTTGTGTATCGGCAGTACGCCTAGGTTTTGCGGTTCCTTGCCATACTTTGTGTTTGTATGCAGTAAGTAGCGGTGATTGGTGTGTTCCCGTACTGTTAGTTCCCCCCACCAACCTTTGGACATATTTGTAATCTCTTTCTGTACATTTATTTCTTTCCTGTTCCCTTTAGCTTAAATCAGAAACTCCCCCCCCAAAAGGATCCGGCCTTCTCCGGAGATTGGCTCGGAAGGCATCTCTTCCTTCCAGCCTTTCATGCTGGTGGGCGAATCTGGGCGCATTAACCCAAAATCCTTTCCTCATGGCAGATTCGTAACCAACAGTTTCTCTGGCACGCCCGGTGGGACGCTTGTCCCACGTTTTAAAGAAAGAGTACCCGTTCTGTCTCCACTTAGCGCAACAGTTTTTCTGCTACGCTCGGCGGAACTCGGGTCCCACATCTGAAGAGAGATTTTCCGATCCGTCTCCACCTGGCGCTGACAGTTCCTGAGCTCTCGGTGAGACAAGGAAGTTTCTCACCCCCGACAGAATTGAAGCACCGGTGTTCGCTTCATTGCTGTTCCAAATCTGAACACCTGGCGACTCTGCACGAACAAATCTTCTGAGTCCGAAGACCGGTCCCGTCACCTTCATGCACACGAGAAGGTGGCAAGCAAGAAATCCGAGAAGCCCGCCTGAGTTCTACGAACTGGACATCAACGCTCGAGGCGAAGTTCCCAGGCTAGCTGATCCGCAAGCTCGTTTCGACGAAGCCGAGGCTGAGATCCAAGAAGAGGCCGAAGCTGAGGTCGGAGGAGCCGAGTACGAAGTAGAAGAGGCTGAGGAAGAGGAAGTTCCTGCATCCTCGGAAAGTACCGACACTGAGTACACCACCGACGGCGGAGAAGAAGAAGAAGAAATGGCTGCTCAACGACCCGAATGACGATGATCTCTTCCCGGCAATGGACTCTACGGGGCCCTTGGCCTTGGTCGGTCGGCAAGTCGTGCCCCTCGTCGCTTTAAAGTCTATTCCCACATACGACGGCTACGGTAAGACGGCGTACGAGCACATACAGGACATCCTCGCCCTGGCCGCACTGCACACAATCACCGATGAAAGTGTGAAGACCCGTCTGCTGGCCCTTTCCTTGAGGGGAAAACTTCTCTACTGGTGGAGATCCCCGCCAGAGGGATCCATCACAGGGTGGCCCCAACTTGCCAGGAGACTCGTAAAAGGATGCAACGAGTCTGCTGATCCCACCTCTTTACTGCATCAGTTCCAAGCTATCCAGAGACATCCTCAAGAGGAGGTGTCTGATTTCAACATCAGGTTTGCGAGATCCTGGAAACGGGTACCTCGCGAACTTCGGCCTTCAGCTGGCATGGCTGCTCATTACTATCTGAGGTCTTTCAACTCAGACATATGCCTGCTGCTGAAGATCGCCAGGATTAACGAGTTTCTCGCACCGTACGAAGCTGCCCAACAAGCTGAAGCTGACATTATCTCCATTGGCAGGCTTCCGTCCAGAGTGCAGGAGCCGATTCATCCCGACTTCCCTAGATCGCAGTATCCTTCCGCTTCTGGTGGTTCGCCGTCCACTTCTGGGCAGCAACCCCAGCAGCAGTGGAATCCGGCGCCGGTCATAACTCCTTATGGCCCGCCTCAAATGCATTACCCTCATCCGCCTCCTCCCGCTCCACACTTTCCAGCGCTTCCTGCTCCCCCGCAGTTCGCGCCTTATTCTAACACTCCCCCATTGGCCGCTTTGCCTCCACCGGCACAGTTGCCGCCTCCTGACAGCAGCATCCAGAACACGATTCTACAAGAAGTGCGGGCTTTGGCCTCCGGATATCATGCCATGTCCAATGACATGACCGCTATGAAGAAGAAGCAGGCCCAAATGGACCTCGCTCCTAGAAGGCCGTATGCGCCACCAGCGTTGACAAAAGATAAAGCCCCAGAGAACCAGCCGCAGAGGCGTCCGCCTCCGAGGAATGCTGCTATAGATGACCCACCTGGTCCTCCCGACCAGGTCAACTGGTGCACTACGTGCAATGATCCGCATTCGGAGGAAGACTGCACTTTGCACCAGCACTACATCCAAACCTTGGCCGGCAGCACTATAGAAGATGATGAGCTGTACATGATCTTGGACGGCGAGGCCAATTTTGCCCTGCCAGAAGAGAATCCAGTGACGCCCGCCAAGGAAGAAAAGAAAGCTGCGGACGCGGCTAAACCTTTGCAGGTATACGCAAGAAGAGAAAAACCGCAGCCCGACGGGCTGCCACCGTACAAGCGGCTGTGGCCTTACACAGCCCAGGAGAAGGCGTCCAAAGATAAAGCTCCCGCTAGACCTTCTCCGGCAAAGGCTGCAGCTGTTCCAGCTAAGCCTCCAGCAAAGGCCCCAACTCCCGCTAAACCTCCTGTACCTCAGCCCCACCTGAAACCAAAGAACAAGCCCGGAGAAGTCAAGTACCCGTATCCGACCAAGAGACAGACGAGTTGAGGCCACCCAACAGTACCGGACCAAGTATGAGCCGGCTAAACCAGCAGAAGGAGCTAGTACCTCAGGCTACAACATTGTAGACGAGTTGAAGAAGACTCCTGCCAGAATCAGCATGTACGATGCTCTTCTGCTCCCAGGCCAGGTTGATCTGCTGCAAGAATCACTGAAGAACATGAAGAGCGGCAAGCAGATGCAGCCTGCTGTCCTGGTTCAACCTTT